>CM060939.1:608565157-608991750 GCA_030765085.1 Allium cepa | reverse complement strand
ACAAACTTTATATCCAGGCTTATATCACGCAACTTTTCATTTTGTACGTTTCTTTTTAAAAAGTTTTGCATTAAGTCTGGCCAGTTTGTTTATTAAATCAAACATAGGAGAATCAAAGCATGCTGAAATCACGCATGCATATTTACATATTTTCAAACTTTATATGTTGTGTAACTGCCTAAATCTTATATCACGTAAACATATTTATAACTTTTGTAACTGAAAGCTTTAAATCTCTACAGCTTCCTCTTTTTCCCCTGTGTTTTTGCCTATGATCTAGTATGATATCTGCGAACGTCCAAATACATTTGTAAACATATTTAATACAAATCAAAATTTATGTAAATATAAATGAATCATCACACACGTATTCATATTTATATATATAAAACTGATACTTTAAACCCTTTAAGCTGCTTGCCCTTTTCTCCCCATTTGTCCATTTGATTCCGCCTCAAACAAATCCTTTTATCTGCAAATCATCAATCTAAAATCACGCCTACATTAAATAGTATAAGATTTTGAAATCAAAGCTTCTCATAAAAATTGCAGTTATCGCATGCATTAAATCTAGATTTCAATTGGCAGTTTTAAATCACGCATTCATACTTAACCTTGCCTATCTTTTCAACTTCTCAATTCCCATGTATATCTCTCTATTTCACCTTTATTGTGCAATAAATAAATAAATAAATAAATAAAATTTTCCGTTCCTAATCACACATATAATTCAAGCAAAGTATCCTGGAAGGAAATTACACAGTCCATATTCATCAAATCTGGAAATTTATAAGGCACGCATGCTTTTGAAAAAAAAAATTCTTATAACGTGCAAACATTTATATTTGGAAGATATATCACGCATGCATTAAAACTGGAAATGAATCACGCAACCTACAGTTAAAACAAATCTATATGTATTTGCTTGAATCACTAGTTGTATCAGCACCTCTGCCGTTTCTTAAGACCAAGGGAATATTGCATTGTATCACTATTTGCCGTTTGTTTGCCTATAAATCAATGTATAAACTAAATCACGTATAAGCATTTATCATATAGAAACTGATGTTTTCATTCCCATTTATCTCTCCTTTAATTCATACGAAGATTTAAAGCAAATATTTACCAAATCAATGCTTGAAATGTGAACGTATTCCCTGACATCTTGTATAATTGATAACTATTGATTTATCTCCTCTGATTTAGCTCGTCAGTTATATTCAAAGCCCTATATATTTATCCCATTGCTTTAATCACGTGAGTAAACAATTAACATAAGAAACTGATGCATTCAATCAATTGTGTATAACTGGCAGCAGATTTGATTTCTCTTCCTCTTAATATTGAAACCTTTATTTCTTTGAAACTGAAAGGAGAAATCACGCATATATGCAAAACGTTCAGATTTCAAAGCAATGCTCCGTTTCTATTCTTGCCATTTTCCCCATAAATCTCTGCAACTACTTCAAAGCATGTTTGCTTTAACCATGCAACTGTTTAATTGGAACATATTGTGAAATCAAAATATATTCATAATGAGCAGTTTAAAATCACACATATCATCTGGAAAGAAAAAAAAATAAATCAAGCACCCTTCAAATGCGCATCAGTTCAAATTTATGTGCCTTGCCGTTTTATCATTTAATCACACATCACATAAATTTGAAGTTATAACAATGTATACCTGCCAAGATACCAGTTCTCTGGTATGAGCTCAAATCACGCAGGAAATTAATCTGGCATTAAATTATCATCAAGCTTTATACGTTGTGAAACTCTTGGCTTCCCCTGTATATTTCGAAGATTTATCCTTTTGCAAACTGATCAGTAAATCACGCTCATAACGTTCTAACAGAGGAGTGGTAGGAGAGATCAACGCTTACATTAATACTCGTACGTTTCATATCTGACTATTTCGCAAAATCCATCTATATATACTTTGCTTTATCTTCTTTAGTTTCATTCTCTCTTGTCTGTTCTTCTCGGGCTCGAACTCTTATCAGGTAAATGGTCTATGTCATTTTCTTTTCTTTGTTCAGATATTTCCTCTTCCTCGAAAATTTTGTTTTATCTCTGCCTTGCTCGGCCACACTACCATTTATCCACTTTGTTTTCTCTAAGAATCTTATCATATGCCTTGAACAACATATGGATCTGGGTTTATAGAGTTTTCTTTTTTTTTCTTTTTTTTAGTATACATAATTAAGTCAGAGGTACTAACTTTATAGAACTGAGAGGTTACTTTGAAAAAATTTTTTACATATGTAAAACCAAGTTCTATCAAACATCTCATTAACCTGAGTTTTCTTTTGATTTCAAAATCATGGGTTCGACTAGGGGTATAATAAGGAATTTGCTCATTTTTCTCCTTTCAGACAAACTGTATTTGTAAACTTAGACCAGGTTTGGGTTCTAGTTTGGGTAAGTCATTGCAAAAGAGGATAGAAGAAGAAAAGAGCATAGAGGCATATATGAGTGAATTAAGAAAAACGTAGTTGAGTGGTAGTCTGCATTTATAAAATTCATAGGCTGTGCATATCTGTGTATCACACGGTGCACGAATGGATCAGTAAAAACTTGCTTTGGATATGATGACCAAGCCTTGTGAGTGAATTCATCTAACCTGAGTGTTTAGTAAAAGGCTGGAGTTTGGGGATGCTAGTAATAGTTGAAGATAGGATGAGGTGTGTCTGTACAGTTTTTAAGCCTGGAAAGTTTAGATTGAAGATGGATGAAGTCATAAAGCAATGATGCAAATTAAGTTTAAAATGTAAGATAGTAGCTGGATTTGAAAAAAGTGACTCTAAGTTTGAGGAAAATTTAAGCAACAACATTTTCATAATACATAGGAATGCAAGTGTGCACGTGTATGCGTATTCAACATTTTGCCGTTTTTGTTTTAGGAAATTTTGTCGTAATTTTTGTGTTAGCACGGTTCACGTTTGGGTATATTTAGGTCACATTATACGGTGGAGTGGTCGAGCAAGTCAAAACAATTTCCGTTCTATTTTAATCCTTTCTTGACCATACATTCTAAAGTCGCGTTTCAAAATATTTGAATTTGTTCTAGATTTGAATCTAGGCGACATCAGAAGAAATTTGATCGTTATTTTCTGACGGTCTTTACCGGTGAATCGTCGTTTTGAATTCAAATTTTCTGCAACTTTCAGGTGAGTATTTCTCACCAGACATACGTATTTATATTTCGTAAATTATTGCAAGTGTATGTGTAAAATTTTATGTCACTATTATCTGTCTGTAGTGTAATATAAAATGATGAACCCCATTTAAATTGACACCTCATCAGTTATTATCTGTTGTATTATATCTACAGTTATATTATGTTATTGTTTATTTACTGCTTAAATCACACTGCAAGTTCCCTGTTATACGTAGATTGTTATGGGCTGAAATGATAGGCCTAAATGATTATTATTGTTAAATTATGCTGTTAACTGTTAAACTGTTAAACTTGGGATTGCGGGTTTGAAATGATAGGACCCGGGATATTTGTAAACTACGGATTGAAATGATATAAATCCGTACCACTTGACCTAGGCTAGAAAACTATATACAGGCCCGTGGTCCTTATAATATTTTCTGAAATATTTAAAATTATTTTGGAAGTTAAATATTTGATTTATATCTTTAAAGGAATTTATATTGATTTTTAATAAGTTATAAATAAAGAAATAAATAAATATTTGAATAAATTTATGGAATATAACTTATTTGGTAAATCGGGATTTTGAAAGAATAAGATTTCAGTTAATAAATGAATAAATAAATAGGTTATATTTGGAAATATTTATCAAGTTAAACAATCTATTACAGCATTTAAATGCTGTCTTTTGAAATTTGACTAGTTTTACCCATAACTTTAGGTAGCATTTCCTAAGTGCTATGGAATCTAGAATTTGATTGCTCTAAAATTTATGGAATTTGATAAATTTTATTTTACCCTAAGTTTTGGAAAAACTTAAGACATAATATTTATAACTGTATTTTCCTAAATAAATTAAAGATAAATATTCTGGTATTAAGTAAATTTTGGGAAAAATTTAATGGTTAAAATTTGGAGTTTTATTTATGGAAATTATGGGAATATTCAAGACTAAAAATATAAAACATTGATTTGTGAAAGAATAAAACCCAAACTAAGTTTTGAATAGTAAATACTCCAATTGGATATATATAAAAATTGAAATGGTTTTGGTAACATAAAGGGATATTTAAATTATGGTTAAACTTTAAATAAAGAAATATATTTGTGAAGCTATGTAAATTATCTTCTTTACAAAGTAACCATAAAGTTAACCCATTTATATATATACCGTTGAATGTCCAAACCATTGTGTTTGGGAGTTATGGATTTAAGTAAAGTTTCCAAAACATTATCCTTTGAAGATATAATTCAAATATTTGGTCTCCAGATATTATAAACAGTATGGTTTTGGAAAGAATTATATTTGAATATAACGATATCCTATTGTTTTGGGTTTTAAAATGATATCGTATCTATAGTTTTGAAATGGAAATGTTTATTCTGATTTAAAGTATAAACTGTTTTTAAATAACCACGGGTTATAATAACGAAGGGTTGGCAAAGAGACCGGGATCGGATATGGACATACTCTCTGTCGATACCGAAAACCACTTTGACTAACCGTGTACGCGGTGGAGATTCCAGAATGAAGTAGGTTGGTGGTGACGGTTTCTTGAAAGGTATATACGTGGACCCGACTCCCGTGAGTTGGCATAAGGTGGCTAAAACAGGAGCGATTCTCGGATTAATGAGGTAGCTCCTCTGATCGAACGCACTTCTTCGTATACCATTCTATTGCTTATGTGATTGTTTGGGTGCACCCTTGATTTGGGAGTGTTGTTCGAGGTGGGCGGTTGCTGCGGCTTCGCGTTACCACCGGTCCGGATAGCAATTGGTATATCTACCCTGGCATTGCCTAGTTGTGCCGTGTCACCTACCATATCGAGCCTTGTACGAGTTTGGTTTTCTCCCGTAGCCCGTGTGGTATCCTCTAGTTGCTTCCCGAGTAGGAGGAGCTATGATATTGGATGGACTACTGGGACTATTACGTGTTAAGGGCTATATGGGTAACCCCTTAATGCTAAGAAATAAGTATGTTTACTTTATAAATAGACACTATTATAATAGCGCAATATACTACATAGTAAATAGTTTAACGGATCCTTAGAGGATGGGCGGTCCCAGGCATCCTTTGAGTTACTTGCTATATATTACAGTACACTTGATTTAGCTTACATTATATAAGTATGTATGTCCTGACTCGAGTGTTTTGTTTTATTGTACGCTCGGGTCAGCCTGAGTTGCAGCTTCAGTTTCCTCTCCGGAGCTAGGACATTCCGTAGACCATTCGTGCTGGAAGTTTGTTTCAGTCTTTATCTTTTCTGGAATCCCAGACTTTGAAGACTCTATCTCTATTTATGTTTTAAAATTGTATTGAGGATTATAAACAATGAAATTCCTGTTTTGTTAAAGATGTATCAGTGGCTTCATGAACCACTAAATTTTAATTTCCGCTGCGAGATTCTGATATCTGTGTATGTGATTCTGTGATTTATTTACTGTATATTCCGAGTTTTGCCAAATTTATTCTACAATCTATTATTTTGAACTATTCCAGCTCGACATGTTCTATTATTGTCGAATTCGAATGGTACAAAATAGTGGGTCGTTACAGTTGGTATCAGAGCCAGGTTCTAGGCAAACTCAGAATATATGGTAAATTTGATTTACAGAATCACCTTCGTTTGAGATTGAATCTCTTCCTTTTCGAATTTGGAACATTCCCTGTGGTTCCAAAGTTCACTCGTGTCCCTCACTTTTCATCTACTCAAGATTCTGGAGTATCCCATAACTCCACTTCGGATGATCTTTATAGTGAATTGGCGGTCTCGCCATCGTTCTAATAAAGGGGTGAAACTCCTTTACCATTAGCATTGATTCACCAGAGATTTATATTTATCCTCGGTTTATATGCCAGTATCTTTGGTTATTCCGAACTCTATCTCTTCGGATCAAATATAGATTTACCCAATCATATCGATCCGACTCTTCAAGTCACGGTTGACCAGGTCAAGGTTGTCCGCGATTTATATAGACTTACCCAGTTCCTTATTCTGTTATTTAATCATCGGACCTTCTGATTTTAACTAGCTTGGATTCTATTTGATTTGAGTTCATCAAATTTGAATTTCTATCCTTGTTTTGGAAATAGACATGTCTTGAAAAATGGATAATTATGATTAAGATGTATTTTAATATCACTAAAATTTGATAATTGAGAATTTGGTTTTCAAATGGAAATTTCAAGTGTAACTTATTAAAGGAATATCTTAATTATAAAATAGGTATTTTAAATAAAGTGTTAGGTTATTGCTAAATCAAGAGTTAAGTAGAATAATGAATTGATTGGAAAATACTATTATATCTACCGTAACATATTATAAGTGCTGCTGTTTTTAAAAATAAAATGTTTTGAAAATTTTATAATTGAATAAATGAACCTTAAAATATTTCAACTTTGAAATGAGTATTATTTGGCATTGAATTTAAAAGGTATAAATGAAGATTATTTTAAAAAGTGCTATGATTTTTGTAATATGATTTCCAGATGATGATATCTATAAATTTTAACGACCTTCAAAGTATTATAATCTCAAAAGCATTATGATTTCAAATTTATTATCTTATTTTGTTTATGAACTATTTTTAAGTGTCCTTGGTTTCCCTATCTGCTACAGAATGGGGAGGCGATTGCTTCTACCAGCCTATTTAGGAATCTTTCAATATTCTTTGAAACCTTTGTTACTCATCGAGACCTAAGCACCGTTTATCACCCATGGACTGACGGTCAAACTGAAGAGTAGAACCGATTCTGGAGGATCTTCTTCGTGTTTCAAATCCGGAACTATTCGTTTAAGATTCTTGTTTGTCTAGCTTATCCTCTTTTGATTCTTTTCCTTTCGTTCCTTTTCGAGGACGAAAAGTTTTAAGTGGGGGAGAGTGTAACAGCCCTAGTTTTAGCTATTTATTTTATTTTAATTATTTAACTTTGAAATATATTTTATATAAATTGTGTTTATCAAAATAGTTAATTATTTTATTTGGAGATATATTTTATAAAATTTGTATATGTCAATAAAATTAAATAATAACTGTGAAAATTTAAGCTATTTTTGAACTGTTAAATTTCGCGTTTAAAGGACGCGTCAATTATAGGGTATAAGTTACGTAATAAAACGTGTGTTTTTAAAATGTTATTTTTATGAAAATTTTTGATGTTTTGGACTGCGTCTGTTTAGCGTAGTGTAAAAATCATGTTTTCGTAAAATTTTGGAGAAAAATATCAGTCAGAGATTTTATAACAAACGTTACGTTGCATTAACTGACAGTCTGATTTTAAATAAATTTGTATACGTTTTTCTAAGCTTTGCATAAATTCTTGCCATTCCATTTATTGTTTTCAAACTAAAATCAAATAAATAAAATGAAGTAAAAACTTAACATGGAAGTAACGTGTGAGACAAAAATCCAAGGAGAAATTTGTACATGCCTAAATTGATACGATACATATCAACTCTTTCGTTCATCCTCTGATGTATACTTACCTTTATTTCTCCCCATATCAACGTATGCCTTAATTAAACCTTTTGTAAATCAAAACTGAATTGAATATGAGTTTGCCTTTCCTTTTCTCAGAAATAAAATCATGCATTGATAACTTCCCTTGTTTATTTCTTCAATCACGTTTAAGCATTTATTCAAAGAGAAAACTGAAGCAAATCTCTCGGCCTTCCAGTAAATTCAAAAACTTATAATTTTTGCAAACTGAACTAAAAAAAAAAGAACATAAAGTTACGTACAAACTTTATATCCAGGCTTATATCACGCAACTTTTCATTTTGTACGTTTCTTTTTAAAAAGTTTTGCATTAAGTCTGGCCAGTTTGTTTATTAAATCAAACATAGGAGAATCAAAGCATGCTGAAATCACGCATGCATATTTACATATTTTCAAACTTTATATGTTGTGTAACTGCCTAAATCTTATATCACGTAAACATATTTATAACTTTTGTAACTGAAAGCTTTAAATCTCTACAGCTTCCTCTTTTTCCCCTGTGTTTTTGCCTATGATCTAGTATGATATCTGCGAACGTCCAAATACATTTGTAAACATATTTAATACAAATCAAAATTTATGTAAATATAAATGAATCATCACACACGTATTCATATTTATATATATAAAACTGATACTTTAAACCCTTTAAGCTGCTTGCCCTTTTCTCCCCATTTGTCCATTTGATTCCGCCTCAAACAAATCCTTTTATCTGCAAATCATCAATCTAAAATCACGCCTACATTAAATAGTATAAGATTTTGAAATCAAAGCTTCTCATAAAAATTGCAGTTATCGCATGCATTAAATCTAGATTTCAATTGGCAGTTTTAAATCACGCATTCATACTTAACCTTGCCTATCTTTTCAACTTCTCAATTCCCATGTATATCTCTCTATTTCACCTTTATTGTGCAATAAATAAATAAATAAATAAATAAAATTTTCCGTTCCTAATCACACATATAATTCAAGCAAAGTATCCTGGAAGGAAATTACACAGTCCATATTCATCAAATCTGGAAATTTATAAGGCACGCATGCTTTTGAAAAAAAAAATTCTTATAACGTGCAAACATTTATATTTGGAAGATATATCACGCATGCATTAAAACTGGAAATGAATCACGCAACCTACAGTTAAAACAAATCTATATGTATTTGCTTGAATCACTAGTTGTATCAGCACCTCTGCCGTTTCTTAAGACCAAGGGAATATTGCATTGTATCACTATTTGCCGTTTGTTTGCCTATAAATCAATGTATAAACTAAATCACGTATAAGCATTTATCATATAGAAACTGATGTTTTCATTCCCATTTATCTCTCCTTTAATTCATACGAAGATTTAAAGCAAATATTTACCAAATCAATGCTTGAAATGTGAACGTATTCCCTGACATCTTGTATAATTGATAACTATTGATTTATCTCCTCTGATTTAGCTCGTCAGTTATATTCAAAGCCCTATATATTTATCCCATTGCTTTAATCACGTGAGTAAACAATTAACATAAGAAACTGATGCATTCAATCAATTGTGTATAACTGGCAGCAGATTTGATTTCTCTTCCTCTTAATATTGAAACCTTTATTTCTTTGAAACTGAAAGGAGAAATCACGCATATATGCAAAACGTTCAGATTTCAAAGCAATGCTCCGTTTCTATTCTTGCCATTTTCCCCATAAATCTCTGCAACTACTTCAAAGCATGTTTGCTTTAACCATGCAACTGTTTAATTGGAACATATTGTGAAATCAAAATATATTCATAATGAGCAGTTTAAAATCACACATATCATCTGGAAAGAAAAAAAAATAAATCAAGCACCCTTCAAATGCGCATCAGTTCAAATTTATGTGCCTTGCCGTTTTATCATTTAATCACACATCACATAAATTTGAAGTTATAACAATGTATACCTGCCAAGATACCAGTTCTCTGGTATGAGCTCAAATCACGCAGGAAATTAATCTGGCATTAAATTATCATCAAGCTTTATACGTTGTGAAACTCTTGGCTTCCCCTGTATATTTCGAAGATTTATCCTTTTGCAAACTGATCAGTAAATCACGCTCATAACGTTCTAACAGAGGAGTGGTAGGAGAGATCAACGCTTACATTAATACTCGTACGTTTCATATCTGACTATTTCGCAAAATCCATCTATATATACTTTGCTTTATCTTCTTTAGTTTCATTCTCTCTTGTCTGTTCTTCTCGGGCTCGAACTCTTATCAGGTAAATGGTCTATGTCATTTTCTTTTCTTTGTTCAGATATTTCCTCTTCCTCGAAAATTTTGTTTTATCTCTGCCTTGCTCGGCCACACTACCATTTATCCACTTTGTTTTCTCTAAGAATCTTATCATATGCCTTGAACAACATATGGATCTGGGTTTATAGAGTTTTCTTTTTTTTTCTTTTTTTTAGTATACATAATTAAGTCAGAGGTACTAACTTTATAGAACTGAGAGGTTACTTTGAAAAAATTTTTTACATATGTAAAACCAAGTTCTATCAAACATCTCATTAACCTGAGTTTTCTTTTGATTTCAAAATCATGGGTTCGACTAGGGGTATAATAAGGAATTTGCTCATTTTTCTCCTTTCAGACAAACTGTATTTGTAAACTTAGACCAGGTTTGGGTTCTAGTTTGGGTAAGTCATTGCAAAAGAGGATAGAAGAAGAAAAGAGCATAGAGGCATATATGAGTGAATTAAGAAAAACGTAGTTGAGTGGTAGTCTGCATTTATAAAATTCATAGGCTGTGCATATCTGTGTATCACACGGTGCACGAATGGATCAGTAAAAACTTGCTTTGGATATGATGACCAAGCCTTGTGAGTGAATTCATCTAACCTGAGTGTTTAGTAAAAGGCTGGAGTTTGGGGATGCTAGTAATAGTTGAAGATAGGATGAGGTGTGTCTGTACAGTTTTTAAGCCTGGAAAGTTTAGATTGAAGATGGATGAAGTCATAAAGCAATGATGCAAATTAAGTTTAAAATGTAAGATAGTAGCTGGATTTGAAAAAAGTGACTCTAAGTTTGAGGAAAATTTAAGCAACAACATTTTCATAATACATAGGAATGCAAGTGTGCACGTGTATGCGTATTCAACATTTTGCCGTTTTTGTTTTAGGAAATTTTGTCGTAATTTTTGTGTTAGCACGGTTCACGTTTGGGTATATTTAGGTCACATTATACGGTGGAGTGGTCGAGCAAGTCAAAACAATTTCCGTTCTATTTTAATCCTTTCTTGACCATACATTCTAAAGTCGCGTTTCAAAATATTTGAATTTGTTCTAGATTTGAATCTAGGCGACATCAGAAGAAATTTGATCGTTATTTTCTGACGGTCTTTACCGGTGAATCGTCGTTTTGAATTCAAATTTTCTGCAACTTTCAGGTGAGTATTTCTCACCAGACATACGTATTTATATTTCGTAAATTATTGCAAGTGTATGTGTAAAATTTTATGTCACTATTATCTGTCTGTAGTGTAATATAAAATGATGAACCCCATTTAAATTGACACCTCATCAGTTATTATCTGTTGTATTATATCTACAGTTATATTATGTTATTGTTTATTTACTGCTTAAATCACACTGCAAGTTCCCTGTTATACGTAGATTGTTATGGGCTGAAATGATAGGCCTAAATGATTATTATTGTTAAATTATGCTGTTAACTGTTAAACTGTTAAACTTGGGATTGCGGGTTTGAAATGATAGGACCCGGGATATTTGTAAACTACGGATTGAAATGATATAAATCCGTACCACTTGACCTAGGCTAGAAAACTATATACAGGCCCGTGGTCCTTATAATATTTTCTGAAATATTTAAAATTATTTTGGAAGTTAAATATTTGATTTATATCTTTAAAGGAATTTATATTGATTTTTAATAAGTTATAAATAAAGAAATAAATAAATATTTGAATAAATTTATGGAATATAACTTATTTGGTAAATCGGGATTTTGAAAGAATAAGATTTCAGTTAATAAATGAATAAATAAATAGGTTATATTTGGAAATATTTATCAAGTTAAACAATCTATTACAGCATTTAAATGCTGTCTTTTGAAATTTGACTAGTTTTACCCATAACTTTAGGTAGCATTTCCTAAGTGCTATGGAATCTAGAATTTGATTGCTCTAAAATTTATGGAATTTGATAAATTTTATTTTACCCTAAGTTTTGGAAAAACTTAAGACATAATATTTATAACTGTATTTTCCTAAATAAATTAAAGATAAATATTCTGGTATTAAGTAAATTTTGGGAAAAATTTAATGGTTAAAATTTGGAGTTTTATTTATGGAAATTATGGGAATATTCAAGACTAAAAATATAAAACATTGATTTGTGAAAGAATAAAACCCAAACTAAGTTTTGAATAGTAAATACTCCAATTGGATATATATAAAAATTGAAATGGTTTTGGTAACATAAAGGGATATTTAAATTATGGTTAAACTTTAAATAAAGAAATATATTTGTGAAGCTATGTAAATTATCTTCTTTACAAAGTAACCATAAAGTTAACCCATTTATATATATACCGTTGAATGTCCAAACCATTGTGTTTGGGAGTTATGGATTTAAGTAAAGTTTCCAAAACATTATCCTTTGAAGATATAATTCAAATATTTGGTCTCCAGATATTATAAACAGTATGGTTTTGGAAAGAATTATATTTGAATATAACGATATCCTATTGTTTTGGGTTTTAAAATGATATCGTATCTATAGTTTTGAAATGGAAATGTTTATTCTGATTTAAAGTATAAACTGTTTTTAAATAACCACGGGTTATAATAACGAAGGGTTGGCAAAGAGACCGGGATCGGATATGGACATACTCTCTGTCGATACCGAAAACCACTTTGACTAACCGTGTACGCGGTGGAGATTCCAGAATGAAGTAGGTTGGTGGTGACGGTTTCTTGAAAGGTATATACGTGGACCCGACTCCCGTGAGTTGGCATAAGGTGGCTAAAACAGGAGCGATTCTCGGATTAATGAGGTAGCTCCTCTGATCGAACGCACTTCTTCGTATACCATTCTATTGCTTATGTGATTGTTTGGGTGCACCCTTGATTTGGGAGTGTTGTTCGAGGTGGGCGGTTGCTGCGGCTTCGCGTTACCACCGGTCCGGATAGCAATTGGTATATCTACCCTGGCATTGCCTAGTTGTGCCGTGTCACCTACCATATCGAGCCTTGTACGAGTTTGGTTTTCTCCCGTAGCCCGTGTGGTATCCTCTAGTTGCTTCCCGAGTAGGAGGAGCTATGATATTGGATGGACTACTGGGACTATTACGTGTTAAGGGCTATATGGGTAACCCCTTAATGCTAAGAAATAAGTATGTTTACTTTATAAATAGACACTATTATAATAGCGCAATATACTACATAGTAAATAGTTTAACGGATCCTTAGAGGATGGGCGGTCCCAGGCATCCTTTGAGTTACTTGCTATATATTACAGTACACTTGATTTAGCTTACATTATATAAGTATGTATGTCCTGACTCGAGTGTTTTGTTTTATTGTACGCTCGGGTCAGCCTGAGTTGCAGCTTCAGTTTCCTCTCCGGAGCTAGGACATTCCGTAGACCATTCGTGCTGGAAGTTTGTTTCAGTCTTTATCTTTTCTGGAATCCCAGACTTTGAAGACTCTATCTCTATTTATGTTTTAAAATTGTATTGAGGATTATAAACAATGAAATTCCTGTTTTGTTAAAGATGTATCAGTGGCTTCATGAACCACTAAATTTTAATTTCCGCTGCGAGATTCTGATATCTGTGTATGTGATTCTGTGATTTATTTACTGTATATTCCGAGTTTTGCCAAATTTATTCTACAATCTATTATTTTGAACTATTCCAGCTCGACATGTTCTATTATTGTCGAATTCGAATGGTACAAAATAGTGGGTCGTTACATTCTATTTATGTTGATCCATGCACACTTCATTTATGTCGATCTCTCCATTGCTTCAACTATGTCGATCCTTTGTTTAACTAGTCACACCAATCCTTTGTTTACTAGTCACGCCAATCCCTTATTTAACTAAACATGATGATCTCTTGTTTGCTTGAATATGCTGACCCCACTTCATTAAACCATGCCAAACCCTCTATTGAAGCCAACCCATACCGATCCCTCTATATTGAAGCATGCCGATCCATTCCTCATAACTTCCCAAACCAATAAAACATGTCGATCACTCTACCTTCATCTATGCCAAGCCATATGATACTTACAGTCCAAGACGATCCCTTGCTTGTCCAACCTAACATCCATATTTCAAGCATCATGCATCGTTTACCTACCAATTCCATCCAACTATGGCTTCGTATAACCATTTGTACTTTACTTTTGGGTCCTACAATCATCACTCTGCACACATCGACCTTCAAAACAGTGAAGTGTGTTGGGTTAAAACCGCATGTGTACTGCCATGCCAAAAGGTGGGTTAACAATATCCAACCTTTAGCACTTTCAAACCAAGGCCACACCTTCCCCCTCTCTCATGCTAACGAACCCTCCTTAGATCTCCTTCTTCCTTCCTTATTTTCCTACATGTTAATCATGCATCCCATTATGATTTACGCCTATAACCAAAGTTTAGAAGAGAATGGAGACGATTCAGATAAGACGTAAAATGGTTAGGGAAGAATTAGAGGATTAGTGCTTAAGCACTTGCACTATTTTTAATTCTCATACTTCATTTCAAGCTTTGTGGATTTGTGATCTATTAACACGACTTGGCTCTCCATATATAAGCTTCAAAATGGTGTAGCATAAGCTTGTTCTTACCACCCTTTCATGTCATGCAAGGCTTACCTCCCATCACATCTCTTTTATCACTTCTTAACTTTTTAGCACTTCCATTTATGCTCATTTTCTAAATATCTTCCATTACATCATGCATGACATCATCCAAAAAGTTTATTTTTGTAAATGGTAAAAGAAATTATTTTACTTTATTAATTTTTTGAGCAAATAAGTATATGTGAAAAAAATATAAACAACTTCTGATGGTTAAAATGTTGTTTGTTGATAAAACGATTTTATCTTTTTTCAAAGCATTTATTTTTGTAAACATTTTTCTAAAACAAGTTTACCATCATTACTTTTGATCTAAAAGGGGTTGAAATGCTTATTAAGACATTTCAATAACATTTAGTCCAAGATTCAAATAGTTACATAGTTTAGATATTTAAATACGAAGTGTCCCCACTTAGAATATTTTATCCTCGAAATTCCAACAGGAGCAGCCAAAGAAACAATCAGATAGTAATGCTTAACAATATTCAATGACAAGCAAACAAAACTCATGGGTTTCCCAAGTTCAAAATTCTCTTATCACACAAGTGTGATAGTATACCCACTAAGCTTACCATATGCTCAACAGCCTCAGATTATTACTTAGTAGACTATTCACAATACCTCATAAAAAAACGAAGAGTCGTCACCTAAACTCTCCTTAAGCCAACAAAACATAGTACGTATATATACTAAAATCCATACAATATATATGGACAAACTACATGCAACATCAATTCTGATCACTTGCTCAATCAGATAAATTTCTTCCAACTAGTATAGATCACTTGACCTTTCTAATATGGACTCCGATCAGGTTTCTTAATTAGAAAGCTTTATCCTCGTTACTAGTCATATACTATGATATGAAACTTTAGGTTCTTATCAAGAATCCATATCAAGTCCTCCTGTCAAATATCGAGTGAAGAATCCTTATTCAGACTGGTGTAAACCACCTTAAACTCATGTACTCGAATACTGGGTTAAGAATAATTATGCGGATAAAACAATCAATATCTATTAATTTATTAACTATACTAGTATCTTTTTTCACATTCTTTTATACAAGAATATGTCTCATTAGTACTAAAATCAGTTGTGAAACATTTCATAAAATATAACTTCAAGCTTATAAATTGTTATAACTTAAGTTCATACTTTTATAATACTCTATGACATCCTAAGAGTATATATACGACATCAAAAAAAATTATTTAACAAGAATGTTCAACAAATTTAAAACTTGTTGTAACTTACTAGCTTCTCAAATTCAAGTATTATACAAAATCAATTTTTATTTTTACAAAAACACTTGTATTAAGTTCAACAACGATTCGGAAGCTTTCGATTGTCCAAAATCGTCAAAAATCCCATTTCATTCTAATAAATTGAATCTACTAAACAACATATCATGATATACATAACGTATACCTTAATGCATATGCTATATATGTCCATAAAATAACTTAACAAATTTCAATGATTTATTTAACACATTTTACCCAACAAGGGAAAACATGAAAATGTTTTAATTTTTACATGGACTATGCCACTACCAATTGAGCACCCTACATAGAACACATATAAAACTTTTCTACATAAAAAGTTTATATCAAATTTCTAGTAAATAAAAACTTTACCACTAAACACTGGGTTTTATTTCAAATTATTTTGAAATAATAATACATACATATATCTTTTGTATCACAAATCATACTTCCAGAATCAAATTAAAATTTATTTTACTAAAACAACCCTATAGCATCTCACACTTAGAAACCTAAAAATGTATATCGATGATGTTGAAGTCATAAGCAAAATTATTTTCAAGCAACAAGAGTGAGTTTAACATATCCATTTCATGCATTTCAAACTCAACCAAAATCATTTTGAAATGGTATCAAATACTTCGTAAATATACCAATACCATGATCTCAATTTCATAAACAAATTGCCTAAATACTTACTTTTAAATAACACTACTTTTATTTTCTCCAAAATTCTTGAAAAACATTTTCAAAGAAATCAGGTTTTGAGTTCTCAAAATATCAATTTAAATCCTTTTTCTATAAACCGTACTTATATAAAATCATTTTCCTATATTAAATTCTTCCAAAAATGTTTATTCAAATATCACATCTTTCTCAAATTTAAAATAAACATCTCTTGTTAAATTCAAATTTTAGATAAGTTAAATTTTAAACCAACATTATCACCTAACATCTTATATTCAAACCATGAAACACAATTCATAAGATGTTCATTTCAATGTATCTACAAATACCGTCTTACCAACCTAGGCAGTTAAAGGCTATAAACCAATCGAGCGCAAATCAACAATCAACAAATGATGGTTAACACCTATAAACAACCGGGCATAACCAGATTAATTAATGAGGGATAATAGATAAACATTATTGGTCCTTATATTAATTAAACTACACTTTAACAATTTACACCTATGTAAGTTACCTAATATAAGATCTTTAATTTTTGCAGTTATAATTACCTTTAAGGTATATGTTTATAACGAATACAAATATGCTCTTATATGTATAATACACTCAACTCATTATAAATGCCACTAACCCTATCCCTAATGAGTCATACCACAACAAAGCCAAGGTGTTCACTTAACCTTCAGATTTGATACCGAATGTATCAATACGCCTTTTCAATCCCTAAATATCGACACTAATACATCTATGGTATTTATGCCGAACATCCAAGTGCTAGAAAGATGAATTGTTAGGGTGAAATCAAAAGAAAACCAAATGGATAAGAAAGAAGAGAACACAACGTCATATTATCACTAGCAGAATGATATATATATAATATGAAAGGAATAGTAGAAACGGTTACTCTGATACAGAATTTAGGAGTTATATTGTCTGTGTACTCTCATCATTATAATAGTGTGTCCTCGTAAATGTTGATACATCAAATAGTAATGCAGTGGAAATAAGAATACAATGGTAAGTGAAATATCCAGCTCGTCCTCTCGATCTCCAAAGAAAATCAACGAAAACCTATCTTTCTCAAACTACTCGAAAGAGTATGCAAGTAATTTAGATAAAAAATATCAAGCATCTGACATAAGTTTGTTATGAGAAACTTAAGAAATATGAGATTAATGTATAACAATGCTTTTAAGACCGTAAGGAATGCCATAACGATTATCCCCTCAAAAGAACCACCATCTAATAGGTACATAAGGTGACATAATAGATCATATCTAGGGTGTAGATTATAAATACTATAACATAGTTGGAATGGTGATATTGGTTACATTCAACAGCATATTAGAGGGTACAATCGAAATCGATAAGGGACATTCGCATAACGAATTTTCGATTAGAGACATCCCTAGATAAACCGAGGCTAGCCTCCTAGTAAGGGTCAAAAAGTAACTCCAACAACTGTATATCTCTAGATAAAATATACCGTTAAGGTAAAAAAAACTAGCCCCTACACGAACGAGTGATACCGAACCACGTGGAACTAAGTACCATCAATTTCCACTGGCCAACAATCGATAAGTATCTTTAGATATCGAGTTGATATTACCTATCATGGGTTAGCAAAACCTTCGGCTGTGCGTTCTCCTCTATTTTTTGTCATTTTCGATGTTCAGGTTACATTTGGCATCTTTCACATGAGTTTTCATCACTCGAAAAGAACACGAATCCCTAATTGGATTTCCACATCTCGAGCAGATCTCAAAATGACACATGGATTCCAGTATCTCAAACAAATACACTTCCAGGATATAGAACATGTATCTAAACATTGAAGTGGTGATAAGTAAAACAATTACTGATCCTCGTCTTTTCAAGACTGAATCGACGAATTTGGCCATTTAATAGTAAGAAGAACGATCGCATATGGAAACCACGTCTTGTATACTCATCACCTTTCAAATATTTTCATCTCACACTGTCCCTTGATCAAGAGTGAAGTCGGTAGGTTAGAGCTCTATTGCACATATCCCTATATGAACATCAGTCTTAATTCCCACATATAGACAAGCCTACTTCATCAACTTTTAGTGCTAAGTATACAACTAAAAGTTTTCCGTAAACGAGTAAACATACAAAGCACGATCAAGTCATACAAAGCTCGATGAAGTCACATAGATGACTTTTAATCCCTTTTTGTCCAACTAATCTTATAACCTCTTTTATTAGTAAAACTTCTTTTTTCAAACTTAACGTCAAGATTGAGATTAGGACAAAAACCATGGGTTATGAGTCATATATGATAAAATGTTATTCATCACTCACAGGCTTATGATTTGTTGAGAAAACTCAAGGTAAGAATCCTTATATAAATGTGTCCTAACACCTACAAGAGAAATCAAAAGATTTCTATGTTTTTCTTAAGATTTTGAGAAACATAAAAAATTGTAACGACCTGCACTCTGGACCTCCAAATGTTGACACTAATACATCCATGATATTAATGTGTCAAGCATCCAAGAGTCCAACAGATGAATTTTTAGGGTCAAATAAAAAGAAAAGGAAAAGAACTAGGAAGAAGAAACACAACATTAGAATTTCACTAGTGAAACGGTAATTTATAATACTAAATGATCAGTACAAAGGGTAACACCAATATAGAAATTTTGAAGTCACAAAAGCAAAGTACCATTATCAGCCAAGACAGTTATAATAACATATCCTCACAAATGCTGATATGTACATTATGGTAACGTAGCAGAAATAAGAATACCACAATAGGTGAAACATCCAGCTCGTCTTCTCGAGCTGCAATGAATATCAACGATAACCTGCCTTTCTCAAACAACTTGAAAGAGCACGCGAGAAACTTAGGGAAAACCAAAACCAAGAGTCTGACATGAGTCTGGTAAGAGAAACTCAAGAAATATGTAAGTAGCATATAACAATACTTTTGAGACTACATGGTATGCCATAATGGTTATCCCCTCAAAAGAACCACCACCTAATAAGTACATAAGGTGATATAATAGATAATGTCTAAGGTGTAGAATGTAAATATTATAACATAGCAGGAATGGTTACATTGGTTATATTCAACAACATGTTTGAGGGTATAATCAAATTCGATAGGGAACGTTCTTATAATGTATTTTCCATAAAGATCTTTTTGGAGAAACCGAATCTGAACTCGATGCATAAAGATCAGAAAACACCTTCTGAGCATCATATATCTCTAGATAAAATATATCATAAGGTAAACACAAAGGCCCGAGCCCAAGCATAAACATGAACCACATGGTACCAAATATCATAAATGCCTGCCGTCCAACATCGACAAGCATATTCTTGATCTAGAGTTGACAACACCATACCACGGGACTACAAAACCCCAGATTGTGCAACCTACTCTGTTTTAGCCATTTCCGATGTCGAGGTCATGTTCGACATCTTTCACACGAGTCTTCATTGCTCGAACAGAATACGAGCCCTCAATTAGATTTCAATACCTCGAAAATCTCAGAACCACACATAGATTCTAGTGTAATTAGCTTAGCTTTTGTGATTACCTGGAATATAAACTATAACGGCAGTTATAATTTAATCTTGGAGAAATAAAATAAATTGGAGATAAAAATCTGCTAAAAATAGTTTATTCAAATAAATAATGAATTTTAAATGTAAAATGTTGAAAATAAGGTTTTAAAAATTTTATTTTGGTTGTTTTGCTAAAATGAACATTGTATATTTTAATTCAATATGATGCAATAATTTGTAAATTATTGCCAACTTTTAAATTTTGTTAATTTTAAATGAAGAATTTGATTTTAATATGTTGTATATTATAATTAAAAGGAAGGAGTTTTGTTTTAAATAATTTTGGAATATAAAATGATGTTAATATGGTTTGTTCTATTTAATTATACAAGAAAATGATTTTTTATGTAATTTTTGTCGTAAAAATAGTGTATTATATAAATTATAGTGTAAATTGTGTATTTAAGCAAAAAAATAGAATTCATGTGATAAGTTTTATGGCTAAATTATCTTTGATAGGTTGATAAAATATGTTTTTAAACATAAAAAGATGTGTTAGTTTGATTTTTATGAAGTTGAAATTATGTAAGTATGAAATGTTTTGGTTAATAATATAAGTGTTTAGTGTTTTAGAGATAATTAATGCATTGAATTAAACCATTTATTAACTGGGCCTAAGCCCGTTTACTACTCTAACCTGAAGGAAATAAGATTCTTCCCAATTTTTCACGTACAGTACAACTTTCACAAGCAAAAACTAAGAAAAAAAATTGAGAAAACAAGCTTCCTCTTCAAACCTAAACCCAAATTTATATTTCTTTAAATCTTTTCATAATTTAATCCAATTGAGTTAACTAAAAATAGGTAATCACTACAAAAAATAACTTGATTTCATCAATTTTAGATTTTGAGAAATTTATTTGGCCTGTAAATTCTTTTTTCCCCTTGCATGACTGTATAGTTTCTATTTTCAGGTTCTTTAAGCTAAAACAAGCCATAAGCTCACATCCTTCTCTAAATTTGTTCAAGTTTGCTCAACAAATTGCTAAGGTAGGTTTCAAAATTGCAAAAAATCGTGCTTAAAAACTTGTTTGCAAGCTGAAAACTCCACGAAAATTGCTACGGTAAACAAATTCTGTCATTTGGAAATTTATAGTGAAAACAGGCTGTGAGTCCAATTTTGAGAGCTTATATCTCTCACACTTCTTGTTCGATTTGAGTCATGTTTTTTAGTTGATAGTATTGTCATTTAAATTTGTGCATGTCAAATTTGAGGTCATTCCAACATCTGTAGCTTATAGAAATCTGATGTAGAAGTTCGATTCGAAGAATGTTTTGCTACAGTTGTTTACGGTAAAAACTTGGTTGTGAGTTCATCTTTGTGACATTATATCTCTCCAGTGTCCTATCTGACTGTATCTTTTTATTGAAAGTAGAGTTGTTGCACTCTGTAGTCATAAAATTTCAAGGCTTTTAGGCCTCTGTAACTAGTTGGAAACTTGCCTGGAACTTTGAATTGGAGCATGTTTTACTCCAACTGTTTACGTAAAGATGTGGCTGTGAGTTCAAATTTGTGACATTATATATCTCCTATTTCTTATCCGATTGTATCCATTCTTTTATATTTTGAAGTAGATTTTTTGAGCTCTATGCCTGTAAAATTTAAAGGCTTTAGACCTATGTAACTAGTTGAATACTTGCCTGGAACTTCGAATCGGAGCATTTTTTGCACCAGCAGTTTATGGTAAAATCTGGCTATGAGTCCAACTTTGTTACATTATATCTCTCTCGTTTCTTGTTCGATTGTATCCACTATTATTTTTATTCAACGTAGAGTTGTTGAACTCTACGCCTATAAAATTTCAAGGCTTTTAGACCTCTGCAACTAGTTGAAAATTTGCCTGGAACTTTGAATCGGAGCATGTTTTATTCTAGCTGGAAATTTCTGAATTGTTTTACATGGATTTCTGAAGAATATTACAATGTTGTTTTTGATCGGCTTGATCCTCAGATGGAAGAACCAATATTACCACTTATCTGTATTTCGGATTGGTTAGTTTTTAGGTGATTTTCGTATGACAATTTTATGAATAATTTCATTGAATTTTTGTTGATTTTTGTTATTTCTATGCACGTGTTATCTAAACTATTTCCGAAAGATTTTTTATAATAAAATAGCTTTCAAAATAAATATTTTACAATATTTATAATGATTTTAAAGCTATCAAAATTATATATTCTTTATAATAAAGAGAATTTCAAAGGAATGTTTCGGAAACAATTTCAAAAGTTGTTTTAAAAACTAGTTTTCTCAAAGAAAAGTATTTTCTATATAAAAACTTGCACTCTTCAAGCATATGAGAAATAGTATTAAATGATTTATTAAAAAATGTGGTATGTGGACACATGCATTTACTTTTTTAGTTAATTCCAAACTTGTTCGTTCGAAGCTACACATTCATTGACCTTCGGGTTGTATGTGTCGATGATATGAGGTGATTATTGTGATTTAAATGATTTTGCTTTCTGGTGTGGCGTTAGCTAGCAGTTAGTTAACTGATAAGTGAAAATGTGTGGTATGGGATGCACAGTTGACACTTTTCGGGTTTCTATCTAAGAGTTTGTGACACATTCATGAGTTATTGCCAGTACTGGATCTTCGGGTCATTTGTCCTTAGGGATGTGTCCTTAGGGATGTTTTGTCCTTTGGGATGTTTATCCATTGAGACGTGGCGACTTATTATTTTGAGAGACAGTACTTGGCGGGCTTCGGCCATTTTATAAGCAAGTGCTATCTTTTATGATAATTTCATGATTTATTTGTGATTTTCCAAATGTTTCACCTTTCGAGATTACTTAGCCTTTTAAGTCGTTTGAGATATTATTAGGTGGCAATTACATATTTGGATTTTGAAATTATATCGAATTCTATACATTGAGATTTTTGATTGCCATCTTTGGCATTTATTTTGAGAATTATAATCTCCTTTTTAGGAGATATATATATATATATATATATGATTGCCATCTTTTGGCGTATTTTGGGATATGGGATTTTTTTATTGTGGGAATTATTTGAGATTATCGTTCTTTGGTCAATATTGAGTTTTATGATATCCTATTTAGGAGTTTGGTTTATGGAAACCAATATTGGCTTTTATGTTATGCCGATGATATGAGGCAATTGTTATGCTTAATTGATCTTATCGTTGAGTTTGCCTCTTTCGAGGATATATTTTAGTGAAATTAGCTCGCATGAAATAATGACATATTCATAGTGTTACTTCTTATCATTCAAGAAGAATCATTATCCTTTACTCTTATACTTCATTATCTTGCTAATAAGTTGTTTAAGCTAGATTGACCCGTGTATTTTTATATACATGGGTCAGACTGAGTTATTTCAGGTTAGATACCTGCCACAGGACTTTGCTATGCTACTTCCACTTTGGATATCTACTTGTCAACTTTTGTATAGATTTGTAGTTACTTTGTAAATCTCTGATATGTATCTATTGTTTTGGCTCAGTTTATATATTGTGGTCCTTGTACGACTTTTGTTGTATCATTTTATATTGTACTAGCATGTATCTCTGTATATGCATATATGTGTGTGTGTGGTGTGTGTGTGTGTATATATGTATATCTATGTGACTGTTGTTTTATGATATGTTGTATTTATTGTTGTGTATTTTGTTCTGTTGGATCCGTTAGCCATTGTAGTTTTGTATTAAGAATTTATTGAATATATCGATCTACATGAGAAAGAAAAAAAATTAGAGCACCCAATCGATGTATTCAATAGATGTTTAAGACAAAGCTATGGATGGTCACTCCTAACTAGCTCTATTCTCCGCATTACCAGACAGTATTACCCAGTAATACTCTTTGTTAATGTGGGTCTCAGGGTGGGGCGTCATAGCTTGGTATCAGAGTTGAGTTCAGAACAAAATATGATAAACATAGAACATAATATATATTACGGTACATCAACAATAGTATAAGTGTTACATTTTCCCTAATATCGTGTCCTTAACCTTTTCAAGTCCTTTAGGGTAGATATAAGTTAGGAATACGTCTAGGAATGTATTTTAAATTCCATAGTATTCCACAATTAAAATTAATGATATCTTACCCTATAAATAATCCTTATCGTGATTGTTTTATTTTATTTCTCTTCATATGGCTGCTTGACACTCGTTCATATCGGAGGAGCATGTTGATACCGTTGGATGTTTCTTGTCCTAATATTTCTTTGAAGATTGTGAATCCTATTGAGGGATCTGCCACACATAGCATATGGTGTGAGAATATTGAGTTTGTTCTTTGTAGTTTCTCTTTCCGTGCAAATCTGCACGTTAGTCATTGCCTTGGGTTTAATGTAATTTTTGGATGGATTGGCTTACTTATTATCAAACCCCAATCCTATATTCTTAAAGGATCCTATGTTTTAGGCATTCTAATTTGGCCGATTAGTTTTCTCTTGTTCTTTGGAAAGTTGATGGTAATTCTAAAGTATATTTATTTTCTCATGAGTTTCGAGATAATGAAGACGTATCTTGAATTCTAGTCGTTTGTGATTTTGTTGATGTACGTGAGTCCATTTCGGGTTTGCCACCCAATTGAGCAATTGATTTTTGTAGTGGCCTCATTCCTGGTTCTCATCCTATTAGTTATCCTCCCACGAGGATGTCCATTAAGGAAATGAGGAACTCAAATGTAATTGCTGGAGCTTGAAGCCAAGCAATTCTTTCAGCCTATTTCTTTACCGTGGGGTACTGCGGTTATCTAGTTAAGAAATTTGATGGTACTCTTAGGCTTTGCAACGACTACCGCAAGCCTAAGGAATTAACCATTAAAAATAAGTATCCATTTCCTAGGATCGATGATATGTTCGATCAATTTAGTGGTGCTAAGGTCTTTTCTTAACTTAACCTTGCACCGATTTTCATCAGCTACGAGTCTTGCGGAGGATAGTGTTCCTCTTACCGCATTCTGCACTCGTTATGAGTCGTATGCGTGGCTTGTTATACCGTTTTGTTTGATGGATGCTCCAACTTATTTAATGGATCTTAGGAATCGAGTATTCTGGGAATATCTCGTTGATTCTATCCTTGTATTCATTGATGATGAGCGAAAGTAATAACTTAAATTGCGATTCTTTCGAATTGAAGATATATTTATAAGTATAATAGGATTTTGTTTATTGTGACAAGCAAAGAATATTTTGTAAAATTACATAAGAGGCGTGTTTGTCATAAAGAAAATGATTTTTGTGTTGGATTACCCACCGAATGCTTTAAGAATTATGGTTGATGCGCCCGATCAACATTACCGAAAGGAATTTCCTAAGCATTATGATGAGACAGTCAGACATAGAATAATAAGTAAAAGTTTGAAAATGAATTAATATGAGATTGAGTATTAGTTTTTATTTTAGGTGATAGTGTAGCCATTGAACCACAACGATTATTTGATAAGCAGCGAGGCAGATTTGATCAATTGGTCAACTCTACAGCTAATTGATAGGGTCATTCACTATAAGTCAATGGTGAGGCAAAGCTAGTATATGATTAGAAATTTGTGACATTGAATATAATTATGTTTTAATTGGTTATAGAAGTATAACCTATAGGAATCTATATAATGATACCATATGGTAATTTAAGTAAGTAAAGTAAATAATTCCAATTAAGAAGATGTCTTAATTGGAAGAAAATATCATGTGATGCTTTGGTTAATAAATGATGTACACAAGATAAGGTAATACTTTAGTTAGAAAATTAAAATATCATATGAATATTTTGGTACAAAGTTATAATTTTAAGTAATAGTAGAGGATGGATATAAAACTCTATCTTAAGAAATGCTAATTTTAAACTTTTAACATGAATTTGTGAGCAAGCTTTTGCTTTAAATTTTGGAAGTATTAAAAATTTGTTGGTGTGAATTTGTAAAATTCTTTTTGAAAACAGGTTTGAAAAAATTATCAACTTTAGTTAGTTTTATGTTGATAATTAGATGGAAATTTAATTTTTATGAAAGTGGAAATATGAATTTGAATTGTTATAATAAATGAACAATTCATGAAATACAATCATTTTAAATTGTGAGAACAATTTTAAAATTTATATGTAACCCAAATATTTATTTTTATGGATAATCAGTGATCTTCTCTTGATAATGCAAGAGGTTAATTATCTCTTTCCAAATGAGTTTTCATAGTTAATTGTGATAAAGCTAGGTTTTGGAAAGTAATGAAAGTATTTCCAATTAGTGAATTGTTTCTTTTTAAGGCAATTACATAAGGTTAATCATGAGTTTGAATGTCATAGCTTTCCGGGAAAAAGAAGATCATGTAATAAATAATTTAGCCTAAAAAGCAGGTTTTGAAAATGTTGTTTGAAATTAAAATGGTTTGGAAATTTCAAATTTCAAATTGATTTTAAAAGCTGAAACTTTATTTGGAAAAGTGTTATACTAAAACAATGATAACTTGAGATTTATAACTCCAAATGAGTTCAATCGTTTTGTAAATGAAAGATCTTTCAGTAAGCAATAAATTTTCTTGTACCACTTTGGAAAAAATTTCATTTTATTTAGTCTAAGATGGGTTAGAAGGTGGATGGACATTTCTGTCCTATTATATAATTTCTAATATTTAAGCTGAAAGAAATTTTCGCATAACTTTCAAACCGTAAGTCTGATTTGATGATCTTTATATTGCTAGAAAACTTAGACTTAGTAGAATAACTTTTATTTTATAAGTGTTCTCAGATTTTTTTTTTCTATGTCAAAACTTGATTTCTTTACAGCAGGTCTGAAATTGAAAATGATTTGATTTCTTAATGGTCAAATGTAATTCTATCTATTTTGTGAATATAACTGAGTTCATGATTAGTATGGAAAACAAAAATAATAATAATATGTTTCAAACTGTAATATACTTGTGGTAGAATTTAAGAGTGAAAAATTTTATTCACTTTAAATGAAGAGTTAGGAGATTAAATTGAATTTAAATAAGAGGCTTTGAAAATTTTCAAAATTTTGAAATTTGAGGACATGATTATGAAGATATTGGGTTTGTAAAAGAAATATAATATCCATTCCTGTGTTTAACTTACTTTTGTGCAATTATTTAGCGACTTGCGTTTATGTAGTCGTATGAGTTTGGTGGTAGTGGGAGAGACCCCTCTACCTCTTGTTGTTTCTTACCTTAATGGTTGCTAATCTTATATCGATATGACTTCTTTCGTAGTATTATACGAAAGTCATGACGATCACCATTTTGTCAGTTGAAGTCCGAGATAAAGTTGTGTAGAGCCTCGACACAATTCATGAGGCTTTCGAGAGATCGATCTCACCCGATTTATCTTTTATGCGCAACATCCTATCCATGTTTTCTTTGAACGTGAAACGCCTTCGAAATAGGGATGTATTGCTCATAAAGATTCAATGGTCTGATAATCCCAATGATTAAACTTGGGAAACCGTAGAATTTATCGAGGAATCTTGTCTTGGTTTTCTAAAAACTTGTGTTAAGAGTGAGAAATTTTAAACTCAAGCTTTTCTATCTTCCTTTGTTTGATGAAATAAATCGTGTTGAATATCGCTCTTCTCCAGAAATTGCATGGACGTAATTTTTATATGGGGAGAGTTTGTAACAACCCTGGTTTTGGTGATTACATGGACAGTTATAATTTAATGTTGGAGAAATAAAATAAATTGGAGATAAAAATCTGCTAAAATTATTTATTTCAAATAAACAATGGATTTTACATATAAAATGCTAGAAATAAGGTATAAAAATTTATTTTGGTTGTTTGTGACAAAACGAACATTATATGATTTTGATTTTATATGATGCAATAATTTTGGAAATTATTGCAAATTTTTGAATTTTTTTAATTTTAAATGGTATTTGATTTTAATATGTTGTATATTAGAATTAAAAAGGAGGAATTATGTTTTAAAATAGTTTTTAGATATAAAATGATGTTAATATGGTTTGTTTTATTTAATTATACAAGAAAATTATTTTTTATGTAATTTTGGTTGGAAAATAGTGTTTTATGTAAATTATAATGTAAATCATGCATTTAAGTAAAAAATAAGAATTTATGTAATGGAAAATAATTTTTATGGCTAAATTGTCTTTTATATATTGATAAAATATTTTGGTAAACATAATAAAATATGTTAGCTTGATTGTTATGAAGTTGAAATTATGTAAGTATGAATTGTTTTGGTTAAAAATATAAGTGGTAAGTGTTTTAGAGATAATTAGTGTATTAAATTAAACCATTTCTTAATTGAGCCTAAGCCCATTTACTACTCTAACCCGAAGGAAATAAGTCTCTTCCCAATTTTGTACGTACACTACAACTTTCACAAGCAGAAACAAAGAAAAAGAAATTGAGAAAACATGCTTTCCTCTTCAAACCTAAACCCAAATTTCTTTTTCTTCAAATCATTGCTTAATTTAATCAAATTGAAATAATTAAAAATAGGTGATCACTACAAAAACTATCTTTATTTTCAAATTTTTAGAAATTTGTTTGGTCTGAAACTTCTTTTTTCCCTTTGCATGTCTGCACAATTTCTATTTTCCGGTTCTTCAAGCTGAAATAAGCCAAAAGCTCACATCTTTCTCCGGATTTATTCAAGTTTTCTCAATAAATTGCTAAACTTGTTACAAACTCTCAAAAATCTAGCTTAAAAACTTGTTTGCAAGTTGAAGACTGCAAGAAAATTGCTATTGTAAATAAAACTTGTATCCATTCATTTTTTTATTGGAAGTAGAGTTTTTGAACTCTATGCCTGCAAACTTCTAAGGCTTTTTGACCTCCGTAACTAGTTGAACTTTGAATCGAATCAAGTTTTGCTCCAGCTGAAAATTTCTGAATTGTTTTACATGGATTTCTGTAGCAAATTCCAGTGTTCTTTTTGATCGGCTTGATCCTAAGATGGATGAGCAAATATTTCCACTTCCGTATTTCGGATTGGTGAGTTTTTAGGTGATTTTCGTATGATGATTTTATGAATAATTTCATTGAATTTTTGTTGATTTTTGTTGTTTCTGTATACATGTTCTCTAAACCATTTTCGAACGATTTTTTATAATAAAATAGCTTTCGAAATGAATATTTTACAATATTTATAATTATTTTAAAGCTATTAAAATTATATATTCTATGTAATAAAGAGAATTTCAAAGGAATGTTTTTCAAATGGTTTTCAAAAATTGTTTAAAAACTAGTTTTCTCAAATCAAAGTATTTTCTATATAAACTACGCATTTCTGTACTGTTCAAGCATATGAGAAAGAGAATTAAATAATTTAGTAAAACATGTGGTATGGAACACATGTGTTAATTTTTTTGGTTACTTCCGGACTTATTCATTCAAAGCTACACATTCATTGACCTTCAGGTTGTTTATGCCGATGATATAAGGCGATTATTATGATTTAAATGAATTTTTTTCTAGTGTGGCATCGACAAGCAGTTAGTTAACCCATAAGTGAGAACGTGTAGTATGGGACACGCAGTTAACAGTTTTCAAGTTCTTATTTGAGAGTTTGTGACACATTCGCGAGTTATTGCCAGTACTGGACCTTCGGGTCATTTATTCTTGGGGATATTGTCCTTCGGGATGTTTTTTTATTGAGACGTGGCGCCTTATTATTTTGAGAGATAGTATATGGCGAGCTTTGGCCATTTTATAAGCACGTGCTATCTTTTGTAATGATCTCATGATTTATCTGTGATTTTCCAAATGCATCACCTTTCGGGATTATTTGGCCTTTAGAACCGTTTGAGACATTATTATGTGGCGATTACATTTTTGGATTTTGAAATCATATCATGTTCTATACATTGAGTTTTGTGATTGCCATCTTTGGCATTTATTTTGAGATTTATAATCTCCTTTTTAGGAGGTTTGTGTGATTGCCACCTTTTGGCATATTTTGAGATTTGGGATTTCTTGTTGTGGGAATTATTTAAGATTGCCATTCTTTGGCGAATATTGAGTTTGTGATCTCCTATTTAGGAGTTTGGTTTATGGAAACCAATATTGGCTTGTGTTATGCCGATGATATGAGGTAATCGTTATGCTTAATTGATTTTATCGTTGAGTTTTCCTTTTTCGAGGACATATTTTAGTGAAATTAGCTCATATGAAATAATGACATATTCATAGTGTTACTTCTTCTCATTCGAGAAGAATCATTATCCTTTACCCTTACGCTTCATTTATATTGCTAATCAGTTGTTTGAGCTAGACTGACCCGTGTATTTTTATGTACTTGGGTTAGATCGAGCTATTTCAGGTTAGATATCTACCACATGACTTTGCTATGCTGCTTCCGCTTTGGATATCTACTTTTCACCTTTTGTGTATTTTTTGTAGTCACTTTGTAAAACTCACATATGTATCTATTGTTTTGATTTAGTGTATATATTATGGTCCTTGTACCACTTCTGTTGTATCATTTTTTATTGTACTAGGATGTAACTGTGTATTTGTATATATAACTATGTGACTGGTGTTTTGTGATATGTTGTATTTATTATTATGTATTTTGTTCTGATAGATCTATTAGCCACTGTAGTTTTGTATCAAGCATGTATTGAATATATCGATCCACTTGAGAAAGAAACAAAAATAGAGCGCCAAATTGACGTATTCAATAGATGTTAAGACAAAGCTATGGATGGTCGCTCCTAACCAGCCTTATTCTCTGCATTTGCAGACAGTGTTACTCAGTAATACTCTTTGTTAAGGTGGATCTTGGGGTGGGGCATCACATCCAGCATTTTGAACAAATTCACTTCCAAGAGATAGAATGCAAATCTCAGTCTTGAAGTAGTTACCCATAAGTAAACATTTACTGATCCTGGTCACTTCAAGATTGAATCGACAAGCTTAGTTTTTCAGTAATAAAGAGAGAGGTCGCATATGGAAACCAAGTCTCATATACTTACCACATCTATGATATTTTCATCTCATACTATCCCTTAATCAAGTGTGAAGATGGTAGGTTAGAGCTCTATTGCTCATATGCCTATGCAAACATCAGTCTTAATTCTCAAAGATCGATAAGCCTACTTGATCTTCTTTTAGTGCTAGTTATAAGATAAATATTTCCCATAAATGAGCAAACATAAAAACACATCAAGCCACACAAAGCACAACCAAGTCACATAAGCGACTTCTAATCCCTTTTTTGTTTAATCAATCTTCTTTTAATTAAAACACCTTTTTTATTTGTAGAACTCCTTTTGTCTAATAAAAGATTGTTTATCAATTTCTATTATTCACTTGTAATCTTTTCAATACTTCAAAAGGTATTCATATACTTATCTCAAATGGTATGAGTATATTCATAAATCAATCACAAGATTTCTTGCTTTAAACTTTTACTCTTTCTATACTACAAAAGTATTCATATACTTATCTCAAATGGTATGAGTATATTCAAAAATCATTAACAAGACTTCTAACTTTAAACCTTTGCAATTTCTATATTTTTCCAAAAGATTCCTTGCTTATAATTTTCTTCAAAATATACACATTATTGTTCTAAGTACTTTCACAAAACCATTCAAAAAGGTTTAAGACTATTGTTATCTTAACATTATCACTACAAACATAAAACTATTTCACTTGTGCTTATCCTTAAAATGTTCTTTTAAAGCTCTATTTATATTCATAAGTGTATTCAAAAAGGGTTAAAGACAAATGTAATTAACACGTTGTCACAACAAAACCAAAATCAATCCATAGCTATATCAACTTTGAAATATTGTTTTTAAAGATCTAAGATAATAATTAGTTAAGTTTGATTGTCTATTGATTGATTACCTAGTCAAAACAATTGCTTATACAAACCAATATTTGTATATTAACTCATTTTTGACATTTCAAATTAACTATTCCTCATTCAAGAGTGAAGCCAAGTAAGTTAGAACATTAGTTGCATCAAAGTCTTGCCTAGACACTTCATTGTTGAATCTCACAAATAGACAAGCATACTCGTTAGCTTTTAATGTTAAGTATAATGTTAATGATTTCAATAAACAAGCAATAAACAACATGATTAACCCGTTTCTTACATTCCCAACTTAATTATTTCTCGTTTAAAAAGGAAACATGGTAGATTAGAGCTCGATTGCTCTATCCTAAGTCAACATCAATCTTAACTCTCAAAAATAGATAAGCCTACTTCATTGGCTTTTAGCATTAACCAAGTTAATTACCTTTTAAACAAGAAAGTAAACAATAAAATTAACGCATTTTCGACAATATAACTTATCTATTCCCCTATCAAGATGGAACCTCGGGGGTTTGAGCTCTATTGCTCTACTATTCAACATCAATCTAAACTCTCAGAAATTAGAGAAGTCCATTTCGTCGGCTTTTAGTGTTAAACTTCTTCTTTACTTTATCGAAATTTATGTATAACTAAAAATATATTTAAACTTCAAACCAACTTTAATATACTTCAAAACATGTTCTAAAACATATCTGAAATGATTATAGAAAAATACCAAATTTAAATATTTTTTTAAATACTTAAATCCATAAGCGACTTACTACAGTATTCATAAATGCTGTTAAAAGTCCTTGCTAAAGCAACATTGAAAAACACGATCTTTGTGACTAGTTTTCACCACTTAAACAAATGATTTAAGACTAAATTTTTTTATATCGAGCGCTACATTTAGGGTTAAAACATTAGAAGAAACTCATATGAATATCTTCCATCGTATTGATAAAAATCCCCAAAAATAAGTGATTCTGAAGTGCACTTATAACAATTATTCTCGTTCCAAACACTTTCAAACATACTTCAATTTAACATGCAAATTAAACAACCATTTAAACATCAAGTCAAGGCCATGACAGATGTTTAAACGGATAATAGAAGTGATGTTATTCAATATAAAGTTATCATTTGCTTTCAAAAGCAAGAAGGATCCAAAGTTCATGAATTTACTTAGTTAATGTCACTTTAACTATTATACTTCGCACATAACATATATATACACAATATATAATTATAAGATAGTGAGATAACACATTTAGATCTATGTTAACAACCAAACCAAAGCATAAGATCCAAGGCAACCCTTCCTACCATCACCTCATCACTAAAGCAACCACCTTTGCCTCCTAAATCTCAAAACATTGCCTCCCTACCACATAATTACTTAAGGCTAAGAGAGGTTCTCCCTTTTCCTCCATTGTTCTTCAACTTCTTAGATGCTAAATCATTTTCTAATGATATTTTAAGGTTCTTATAAAAGTTTGGTTGTGATTGGAGTTGATTTGTATAAGTTCTGAGAAAGTTAGTGAAGAAGAGAAGGAAGCTATTAAAAGACTTACTTTTTCATTTGATTTTGTGATATTATGCAGTGAACCCCTCCCCGTCTTATATAAGCATACGACTAAAACGTTAAAAGACCAAAAATCCCTTGCAAATGTCCAACCATTAATTACAAACATCACTTCTCTTTTATGTCAAAATTGCTCAAGTTTGAAATATTTCCTTATCTACTCATTTTTCTTTTCACACCAAACAAGATAAGCTTAGGAAGCTTTTTTAAGGATTTTGTTAAAAGGTGCATTTTTCCTAACTAATGTTCTTTATGGTAAATAAGTGTATGTACAAACAAGTTTGAACAACGTTTGAAGAGCAAAAGGTTATTTAGCGATAAAAATGATTTTCGTCACATTATCGATACTTTTTTGAAGTATTTGTTTTTTTAAATATTTTTCCAAAAAAAATTTCCATCATTTCTTATGAGGGTTAAAATTTATTAAATCATTTTAATAACATTTGATTCAAGATTCAATATTTAAATAGTTTAGATATTTAAATACGAAGTGTCCGAAATTTCATATAGTTGCATTCTCCCCCACTTAGAATATTTCATCCCCGAAATTTCAACACGAGCAACAAAAGAAATAATAACATAGCAATAGTTAACAGTATTCAGTCACTAGCAAACAAAACTCATGGTTTGCTCAAGTTTAAAGTCCTCTCATCACACAAGGATGATAAACGACCTACTAAGCGTATCACACGCTTAGCAGCCTTAGGTAATTATTTAGTCAATAATTCTTGCTACCTCTTGACAAATTGAAGAGTTATCACCTAAACTCTCCATAAACCAACAAAACTTTGCATACATAAACTAAAACCCATATGATGTACATGGATCATCCTTACGTAATATCAAATCCTTATCACTTGCTCGATTACATAAATTTCACTTCCTAATTAGTATAGATCAATTAACCTCTAGTGCGGACTCCGATCATATTCTTTGATTAGAAACCTTCGTTCTCCTTACATAGTTATATATTACGATAGAAAACTTCGGGATCATATCAAGAATCTGTATCTAGTGTTTTCCGTCAAGAATAGAATGAAAAATCCTTGTTTGATAGGTGTAAATCATCTTGAAATCATGTACTCGAATTCTTGCAAGAATAGTAATGCAAGTAAAACGATCTACGTACAACTTGCGTATTTATCCTATCGGATTCTTAACAACACCAATTGTTTATCCCATTATTTTATACAAATATTCCATGACATTCTAAGGGTATATAAAAAATCAAAATCATTTTACGTAACAAGTATGTTGAACAAATTAAACTTCTCTAAGCTAACTATCTTCTCAATTCAAGCGTTATATAAACTCAACTTTTATATTTTCACAAAAAACTTTCGTTTCAAGTTCTATAATGATTTGGAAGTTCTCGACTATCCAAAATTGCCGAAAATCTCATTCCATCTTAACAAATGATAACTGCCAAATAACATATCATAATATGATGCACATACCATACAATCCTAATGCATAGGCCACATGTGTCTATAAAATAGCTTAACAAATTTCAATAATTTATTAAACATACTTTACCCAAAGTGGGAAAACATGAAAAGTTCCAACATTTATTTCGGGCTGTGCCACTACCACTCAGACACCCGACATTGTATACATATAAAACTTTTCTACATTGAAAAGTTCATAACAAATTTCTTTCCAAAGAAAAACCTTAGAACTAAATATCGGGTTTTTATTTCAAATCACTTGAAAAAAGTATATACATATGCCTTTTATATAACAAACCATTCTTTTGGAATCAAATAAGAATATGATTTAGTAAAACAACTCTGTAGCTTCCCCCACATAGAAACCCGAAACTGAATACCGATAATCTTAAAATCATCACTAGAATTATTTTCAAGTGACTAGAGTGAGCTCAATACATTTAATTCATGCCTGTCGGAATTAATTAAAATTATTTCAAAACGGTACCAAATACTTTGCAAATATTACTAAGTACCATGATCTCAATTTCATAAACCAATTTCTCAAATACTTACATTCAAATAATATTTCTATTATTTTCTCAAAAATCTTGAAAAACATATTCGACTCTAGGATTTATGTTATTAAAAATATATGCTAAATCCTTCTTGTTTATAAACACTATTTTATAAACCCAACTTATATAAAATCACTTTCTTATATAAAATAATTTTCACAAATGTTTTTTCCCAAAATATCTCATCTTTCTTAGATTAAAAAACATCTTTTACTAAATTAAACTTTCAACCCAACATTATCAGCGAACGCCTTATGGTTTAATTGTGAAACTTAATTTACAAAGGGTTCAATTCAATCCATCTACAAGTACTATCTACATAACCATGCAGTAGAAGGTAAAAATGCTTAAAACTAGTTGAGCACAAATTAACAATCAAAAATGATAGTCGATGCCCATGAACTACCTGAGTATAACTAATTAACGAGGAATAATAGTTAAAAATCATTTACCCCTATATTAACTAAACTATACTTTGACAATTCACTTATATAAGTTACATCAGATCTTTAATTTTCATAGTTATAATTATCATTAAGTTAAATGTTTATAACAATTAAAAATACGCTCTCATATGTATAATGCATTCAACTCATGCTAGGGCATTCCATTACCCTATCTCTAAATGATTCATACCTACCTAAGCCAAGGTTCTCCCTTAGCCTTCAACTCTAAAACCAACTGTATCGATCTGCCCTTTCGACCCTTTAATGTGGATACTAATACTTCCACGGTATTCGTGTGATGAGCATCCAAGTGTTAGAAGGATGAATTGTTAGGATGAAACAAAAAGAAAAAAACAGAATAAGGAAGAAGAGACCATAACATCATAATCGCACTAGCGGAACGTTAATATACAATATCAAAGGAATTGTAAAAAGGGTTACTCCGATACAGAAATTTTGAAGTTGCAAAACCTGAGTACCATCATCAACCTGGAAAGTTGTAATAACCTATCCTCATAACTGCTGACAAGTACGATATAGTAATGCATTGGAAATAAGAATACTGTGGCTGTGAAACGTCCCAGTCGTCTTCTTGAGCTCCAATGCATGAAGTGGTTTACGATAAGTAAAACACTTACCGATCCTGGTCACTTCTAGCCCGAATTGACTTCAATAATAATGAGAGCGATCATATATAAAATAAAAATTCTCGTATGCTTATCACGTTACCGTTATTTCATTTCACAATATCCTACATTCAAGAGTGAAGCTGGTAGGTTAGAGCCATATTGCTCAAATCCTTACATGAACATCAGTCTTAATTCTCGTAAGTAGACATGCCTGCTTCAGCTTTCAGTGCTAAGTATACCGCTAAATGTTTTCCATAAACGAGTAAACATACAAAGCATAATCAAGTCACACAAAGTATGATCAAGTCACATAAGCGACTCGTAATCCTCGTTTTGTTTAATTGAAATCTTTTGTTAATTAAACACCTTTTTTATGAGTAAAACTTCTTTTACCTAATAAAACTATCAACTTCTACTGTTCAATTGTACTCTTTTAAATACTTCAGAAAGTATTCATATATTTATCTCAAATGATATAAGTACATTCACAAATCATCAACAAGATTTCTTACTTTACACCTTTACTCTTTCTATACTTCAAAAGTATTCATATACTTATCTCAAATGGTATCAGTATATTCAAAATAATTTAACATGATATCTTATTTTAAACCTTTGCTTTTTCTATCTTTTTCAAAAGATTCCTTACTTATAATTTCCTTCAAAATATTCATTTCAACGTTCTAAGTACTTTCACCAAACCATTAAAGAGTTTAAGACTAATGTTATTTAAACATTATCCACACAAACCTAAAAATATTTCACTTATTCTTATCTTTAAAATATTCTTTTAAAGATCTATTTGCATTCATAAGTATATTCAAAAAGGGTTAGAGAAAAATTTAAGTAACATATTGTCACAACAAACCCAAAATCATTCCGCACTTATATCATCTTTAAATCATTCTTTTTAAACATCTAAGATAATACGCATTTAACTTCGATAGTTGACTAATTGATTATCTACTTAAAACTATTGCTTATGCAAATCAATTTTTCTATACTTAACCCATTTTCGACATTTCAACCTACCTTTTCCTCATTCAAGAGTGAAGCCCAGTAAGTTAGAGCACTAGTTGCATCAAAGCCTTTTCTTGATACTTCATTCTTGAATCTCACAAATAGACAAGCATACTTGTTGGCTTTTATTATTAAGCATTTTACTAATGATTTCCATAAATAAGTAATAAACAGCATGATTAACAATTTTCTGACACTCCCGACTTAACTACTTCTCATTCAATGGGGAAGCCCGATAGGTTAGAGCTCTATTGCTCTGTCATTACTCTACAACAATCTTAACTCACATAAATAGATAAGTCTACTTCATTGGCTTTTAGTGTTAAGCAAAATTAATTACCTTTAAATTAAGTAAGTAAACAACAAGATTAACACGGTTTTGACATTCCAACTTAACCATTTCACATTCAAGAAGCTAGCTCGGTAGGTTAGAGCTCTATTTCACCATCCCTATTGATATCAATCTTAACTCTTAGAAATTAGAGAAGTCTACCACATCGGCTTTTAGTGTTAAACCGCTTCATTTCTTTTTTGAAATTTATGTATTATTAAAAATATATTTAAACTTCAAAGCAAATTTAATATGTTTAAAAACAATTTTAAAATATCTCTAAAAAGATTAGAAAAAAATACCAAATTTAAATATCATTTTTAAACACTTAGAATCATAAAAAACATGCTACGGCATTTATAAATACTGTTAAAGTCCTTGTCAAAACAACATTGAAAAGCACGATCTTTGTGACTAGTTTTCATTACATAAACATATGATTTAAGATTTGAAATTTTTATTATAAACACTACAATTAGAGTACTTGAAAACTATTGGAAAACACCCTTAAGATTATCTTTCAACTTATTTATAAAAATTCCTAAAATCATGGTATTCCGAAGTGCATTTATAACGAATATTCTCGCTTCAAACACTTTTAAACTTACTTTAATTTAACACACAAGTTAAATAACCATTTAAACATTAAGTCAAGGCCACATCACATTCTAAAAGGGGTAATAGTAGTGATATTATACAGATCATTTGCTTTCAAATGTAAGAGGGGTCCAAAGTTTATAAATTTACTTAGTTAATGTCACTTTAACTATTACACTTCACATATAACATATATATATACACAATATATAATTATAAGAAAGTGATATAACTCACTTAAAGCAAAGTGGACAACTAAACCAAAGCATAATAACCAAGGCAAACCTTCCAACCATCACCTCGTCACCCAAGCAACCACCTTTGCCTCCAAAATCTCAAAATGCCTCCTCACTACGTAATTGCTCGTGACCAAGAGGGGTTATCCCTTGTTCTCATAATTTTTCAAATTCTTATATGCCAAATCATTTTATAATGATATTCTACGGTCTTTGGAAAAGTTTGGTGCTGATCGAAGTTGGAATAAGTTCTGAGAAATTTAGAGAGAAAGAGAAGAGAAAGAAGCCACTAAAAGCTTATTTATTTCATTTGACTTTGTGAGAACCCCTCTCTCTTATATTGGCTTAGGAATGACATGTTGTAAGACCGAAAACCCCTTACAAAATTCCTACCATTAATTACAAACATTGCTTCTCCTTTATGTCAAAATTGCTTAAGTTTGAAGTATTTCCTTATTTGCTCGTTTTCCTTTTCACACCTAACAAGATAAGCATAGGATGCTTCTTAAGGATTTTGCTAAAAGGTGTATATATTCCTAATTAATGTAACCTAGAGCAAATAAGTGTATGTTAAAAAAGTTTTAACAACTTTCACAGATTAAAAGGTTGTTTATCGATAAAACATTTTCAGTCACATTATCAATATTTTTTAAAAGTATTTATTTTTGTTAACGTTTTTCAAAAAAAAATTATCATTACTTATTATTTAAAAGTGGTTAAAAAGCTTATTAGATCATTTTATTAATATTTAATCTAAGATCCAAATATTTAAATATGTAACATCTAAAATTCTAGGTCGTTACAAAAATCTAATATGAGCCTTATTAGAAAAATGAAGTAACATTTAATATGTCTAATATTGTAAGAATATTTTCTATATAAACTTAATATAATCTATATCGATAAATTTGTGCAACTAATACGATTGATAAAATATTTACCAACTTAAATATACAATTGTACTGAATTAAGATTGACGAGAAATATAAAATATACTCACCTTTATATCTATTGGTATGTTTTCAATTCAAAACCCATGCAAGTGCCAATTTAAAAAACCATTAAAACAGTCATGCCTCAATCGCGTAAGAATTTATTTGTCCGAGATTGTGTATTGTCTTTTATGAGTTTTGAACTCTTAAGAAATATAAGAATATGGATATTTGATCTATATTTAATCACATATATATGTTATATGGTGAACTATTATAGTTCGTAATATGTGAAACTTCATTGAAATTAGTTCATTAGAATAAGGATATAAACCATCTTCGGAAATCGTGTATTCAATAAGATTGATTACAATAAGGACTTCTTATGAATAGTCTGACAATTTTGGAAAGAAAAGTAAATGTTCAAGAGTAGATGGAACTTAGGCACGCTTGGGATGAAAAGAGTGAGCGGTCACTTCTGATGTATAAAGGGCATCAAAAGTGAGGACTGTCTAAAATTCTAATAGATACTTAATATGGAATGAGTAATGTGATTTCTATTCAAAATTATTTTTGTAAAATTCATTTCTATAAGTTTAAGATATTAAATCAAAAAAAATCTCGACTATAAACTAATTATAGTAAAAGAATAAATAGTCCATGATAAGTAGTTTGAGCGGAGCTTTGTATTTCATGCGCCATTATAGTAATAGTGGAAATTATGGGAGATTACCATATAATACTTACCAGTCAATGCGTCAAGGTATGAAAAATTGTTTTTGTAAATATAACAAATATTATTTATGAAATAACAATTCATTTCCTATTGATAGAAAATGAATATAGTTTTATTTTATTATCAAAGTTTTGAATATTCACTATGAAATAAATTTATTAGAATAATGGTATTTATTGCATTATTTACATAACGCAAAAATAACTATTATTTTTACAATTATTTTGGTATAAAAGATGAAGTACCCGTTTCGTAGGAAAGATATAAGAGTTCGTGAACTCTTCAAATTCATACATAAGATGTATGCAGACAAAAATCCAATGATACCAAAAATTGTTCTACATACGCCGCCTCATTCACCTTTGAATTATCACAAAATCACAGCCATGTATTTGATACACATATAGTATGTCTATGATAAGTTCATTGAATATAAAATGAAAGTAGAAAACGCAACATACAAAAAAAAATAAGAAAATTCAATTTGATTGAATAAGTGAGTATATAGGGAAATGGTTACAAAAGAACTTGAAAATGTATAAGATTTTTTCTCAATGGTCACTCCTCTCTATAATACATAATGTTGTATCGACAAAGAGTAATCAGACTTTGCTGAACAAAGTAAAATTTATAAGGAATGAAGTTGAACTAATATTTCTATTAGGTCATGTACTTAAGAGTTGGTACATAAGGTTAAAATTAATTTCATCCAAGGTAAAGCTAACGAGATTATATAAGGTAAAAGAATATTATACATATTCTAGAACAAGGAGTTGATAGATTGTATGAGTCGAGAGGCTGCATTTAATACTTTCTTGTAAGGTATCTTATGTAAACTACTTCAAAGGAGTTTGAGACTGATCAATTTTGATCTATCAGTTTATGTTATGAATATAAGTATCATAATCTAAAATAGCTTCATATATATTTGGATGGTTCATAAAATATTTATGAATATCTATTCCATTGCATTGAGAAACAATAATTATTTTAAGAATTGCCAACATAGCGATGGAAATTCTTTTAGAAATTAATGGTAGTAAAATGGATTTGCATATGATCCAAAGATAAAACTAATAATGAAGGATGAAATAAATCAACCAAACTAGATAGCCATAACCATTAACCCAAAGTTTGGTTTAAAATCCATGGCGTCATGCCGAACCAAGCACTAATTTAACACCCTTTACATTATTTAAAGTGAATTCATTTAACTAGTTGTCAAGGTGTTATTAAACCAAAGGTTGGCTCATTATCCCACTACAACAAAAAGTGTCTTTTATAGCGGCATATAGCCGCTATTAATGACAACCATAGCGGTTTGATAAGCGCTGTATATCGACATGTTATTAAAAACTGTTGAATATTTATAGCACAAAATATGCCGCTATGGTTGAGTTAGTTTTATAACGCAAATTCGCTGCTATGGTACGTTAATTCAATAGCTCATAATAGCCGCCATAATACAGCTAAATCTCAACGGAATTAGAAATCTTTATAACATCCATTTGCCGCTATAAAATATTTATTCAATAGCGGTCATTTAACGCTATGAAATCAACATGTTATAGTATTGATAAATTCTTTTACAGCTCATATATGCCGCCATAAAAATCGTAGATACACTTTTCAAGAGCTATGCCTATATATTACATTTTAATAATAGCAATCAAACTAAATCTTCATAAACGAATAAAGATTATAATCAACAAATATAACACAAAAGCATGCTCAGAAAGAAACGAGATATATTTTTCATTACAATTTACAAATATTAGAGCAAGTGTACAAACATTAAAGCAAACATTACGGAGTACAATTTAATAAGTGTACAAACATTACAGAGTACAAACATTAAAGCAATCCTTCCAAATATTACAAAGTACATACATTACAGAGTTCCAACATGCAAGATCTGATCTAGTGCGTACTAAGGACCTTGCTTCCTTCCAAATAAGCCTGCGAAGTTAACACAAAGAAACAGAAAATGTTAAAACAAGTGCATGCTCAGATAGAAATGTGATATATATTTTTCATTACTTGTGTGATACATGTTTACTAAGGTCACACTTCTCACTGCAAACAGTGCACATCTCACTGTGCATATCACAAAACACTTCAATTCAACTACTTACTCCCCCTTCCAACCATAACATACACAACCCCTTCACATCTCAACTGTGCATATACCCTATCAAACTGCTGCAATCCCTCCTCTACAACTTACTGGCCACCGTCCATACTTCATAATTATCATCAATCCTCCCTGCCTTGTACCATTCCTTGCGTACCATAAAACCACAAAAACAACTGTGCATACCCCATACACTACTATGCCCTCTTCACCATTCAACCACTCCATAGTGCACAGTGCAAACCATAACCAAACCAAACACCTGACCATCCCCTTCTCCAAACCAAACTATTTCAACAACAAACTCATTTCCCAAACACTACACTGTGCTACTCACATTACCATAAAACTTCCCCTGCCAAATCACCAATTCACCACAAACTCACTCAAAAACAAACCATCACATTCCCAAACATTCATTTCATCTGCAATCTGCCATTCATCTTTAAACCCTGCATAAACCATATACCAAACACCCCACCAGAATACTTCAACTGTGCACAGTCAAAGTTCACCCTACCATCAAACTTCCCCATCACAAACTGCTTGGCCTTCTTTACTGCCTATTCACTTCATTACCAACATCAACCTACCATACATACACCACTACTTCATCCTGCTCTGTGCAACAATCACCAGCTGCCTGACAAAGCCACTTCAACTACAAGTACACCAGTGCACACTCAACTACAAGTACAAATCACTACAACCGGTACTCCACCAACCAAAATTTAAAGCTAATAACTAAATGTAACATTAGACAAAAAAATGAACGGTAAAGACTTACTCAAAATTCATTCCACTATGACGTGCGTAGCAGGCCAAGCTATAATAGAAGAGAGGGAATCTTCCATGTACTGTAATTTGGATGTTTGCCTCCATAGCTGTACCGCTGGCTCTTTTACGGTCATTATCCAACTTTAACTGCATTGTGTCCTAGTGGTTTGAAATGCACCCTTGCATTTGGATCGGTTGACTCCACCTTTCCTAAAGCAACTACTCTCCCATTTCCCGATAAATCCATTAACTTGCATGTATTGTTTGTTCTTGAATTTGCAGTCTGTAAGTTGAAAAAAGAAAAAAATAATTAAGTTGCTAATCATTAAAAAATAGAAACACACAATAAAAATCAAGTGCCATAAATGTTTTCACCACATCCATAGGCGTAATAGGAGCTGTAGTGTCAACCATCTCAACAACTACTTGCGATTCAGGCCATGCAACCTTTTTACCAACAGCATCCGCAATTCGGATCAAACCAGGGGCTGGCCTCCATAAAAAAGCTTCTGGATTTAGTGGATAATCTATCCAAACAATCATAGCTGATGACCCAAGAGGAACATCATTAACAATTTCCTCTGAGATGCTCGAATGTAGTCGTCCTAAAGCCACTAATTGCTTGCTCCCTCCCCAATCAAAAATCTTGCATTTGCATTCTAAGCTGCTATTTCCACTCTATTAGAGGTAAAAATATTTATTTAGTAAATAATGTATATAATAAAATTGCATTTTCATTGTGATGAATTTTTTTACCTTAACCTCTTCTTCTTCAATGTGATCGGTTGAATTTAAAACAACTCTATTCTTCGGCCACGCCACAATATTATCCTTTGCTTCCCCAATAAGTGTGAAAGAAGGTGTAGGCCTCCATAGAAAAGCATCAAGCTTGATTGGACAGTCAACTAAAACTATCATCGCATCCGGCCCTAAAGGAACATCATTGACAATCTCGTTTGGATCGTCTGACACGAATCTTCCTTCAGCAACGATCTCTTCATACCCTCGCCAATCCAATAAATCACACTTCTTCATATTTTTATCAAAGTTGCACTAAATTTAAACATAGGAAAATTATGTTACTAATTGAATAAAAAGTTAAAATACAAAGATGTGAAACCAATAAAAAAATTACTTGAGGTTTGTTCACTTTTGCCCCACTTTGTCTACTTCTGTCCCACTTCTGTCAAAATAAAAAAATATGCCATTTTGTAAGTCTGGTACTGCAAACTGTCGGCGTGTTCAAGTATGCAAGTATTCAAGTTTATAATGGTTGAAGTGTGCAACTATTCAAGTGACTGTATGAAAGTGTTCAAGTGTGTATGCAAGTGTTCAAGTGTGCAAGAAATTAGTAATCAAAATGCAATGATAATTCTTACTTGATTATTCTCTAGTTGTAGAAATCTACTCTCTAAGTTCAACAATTTATTTTCAAGTTGCAGTGTATGCTTATCCTTAACTTTCGATAAAGCTGCTCTACTAAGACTCATTCCTCTTCCCATCGCTCTAAGTCGACCCGGTCTTTCTTGCCCTAGCACTTGTGCAAGTGCATCTGCTCTATAATTAATTGGCGAGCTCGATTGTGAAACACTTTCAATTTGTTTAATCTTTTCTTACAAAACATGATTAATTTCATATTATTGCAGTTTAAATTGAAACGTAGTATTTAAATTAAAATAGGAAACACACTAAGAAGCTTGCAAATTTATTTTAGCTTGGATTAAATTTGGTGATTGATTTATTTTTTATTTGGAACAAGCTAAGATAAAATTAATTCAAGCAATTAGGCGATGCCTAAGTCAGGCGATGCATGTATATTAAGTTGGTGAATGCTAAACAAGTAAACATGTATCACACAAGTATTTATATATGTACCATAAGTATTTGAAAAGTATGAACTTACTATAGCATCTGCAGCAATCAAATTCACCGGTTCACCATTTTTCTTAGTGCGAGATTTGATCCAAACTTCACTTCTAGAGACAGAAGAGCGATCACCACTTTCGCTTTTCTACATTCAAAAGAACACCAAACAACAAATTTCATTAACTTAAAAGTTTTCATAAATATTGCAGTAAATAAAACTACTATTTTCTTACCAAATCTTCAGCCAGTCGAGCCATTCCTCTACGACTGCATGTGTGTGGCAACTGCCTCTGTCCAATAGCTTTGTTCTTCTCGCTCAAAACCTAAAATAAGAATCATTTCAATAAATATGTGCAATAAAACTTGATATGTTGCAACTAGGTATTAAATGGTCCGACCATATACTATTTTCTACTCCGGGAGAAATCAGTAAGTAGAATGACAATTAAAATGACTAGCAGTACAGTGCGTAAATCCTACTAGGAAAACAAAGCCAATCATATTTAAGAAAATAAAGCGATTGGTATTTGTTTTTCTGCCTAATTTGGTTCGGTCACAGCGCTCATTTGGTTTCAATTTGATTTACCCTAATCGACGATGAAAAGATGAAAAGATTAATATATCCCAATGTTAATTTGTACACAGTGGTTATAAATATATCAAATTTTAAATACAAAATTTAGTATGCATTTTAATTTTGTGTCAGAATTCCTTAATTTTGATTTTGAAGGTTTCGAATATATGGGTATGAAAGATTTACTATATGTCTAAACGTCATATCGCCTGATTTTAGATTTACTATACACTAGTTTTAACAATGTCTAGTATATGTAATTTGATATGTACAAATGCCAGTCATCTACTTTTGATTTTGAAAACTGTAAATATGCCATGACTTCAAATGCATACAGAATATTGTATTTTCATTTGATATGTACACTTGTTTTAATATTTTTTATCTGCGTCATTCTTTAATATGTATTTGAAGACTGAAATTTCTCATACCTTGAATTCCGAACTTGTTTTCAACTCGATAAACTTCTTCCACTCAATCATACATTTAATGTTAGATGGTTTCAACTGAAATCTTTCTTCCATAGACTTTGCTTGTACCAACTGTCGAACTATTCTACATTTTGATGCCCGCCAAATACCACTCATTTGATGAAAAACTACTGTTTTGTGCCAATTTAAATCCAACTTAAACCTTGCCTGCGACAATCAAAATTCGGCGTAAAGTGTTTGAGGTAAGCAATCAATATAAGATTTAATCTTAAAACAAAAGAGAGTGTCACCTGAATGCTTTCCATAGAACATCTTTCAATTCGGTACTAAATTGCTTCCAATTACTTAGTGTAACCATAACAATTTCTCGTACAAGTGGTCCTAAGTAAGAAGATAATTTGACCGACCCCGGTCCTATTGGTTTGCCTGCGGTATTAAATTGAACTTCTTTTTGCTCCAAAGAATTGAATGGAAGTCTTCTAACTTTGGTTGGCCCTCTAGGTTTTCTTCTCGGATTTCCTTCTGACTGAACTGTGTTGTCTTCAAGTGTTTGTGGGTTGTCTTGTATTTCAGCATTGTTTTCTAGATCGATTTGTACTTGATTCTTTTCTAATGCATATGGGTTGTCTTCAATAGAAACCTCGTCTTCTACTTGATTATCTTCAAACAGCTTCTCTCTTATACGTTTCTTCCTATGTTCGTCAATTTCTTTTTGCATGCGACCTCTCTTTTTCACAGCCTTACTCTTCTTCCCTATTTTCTGTATATAAAAAATAATTTAAAAATTAGAACATAAAAGCCCATAAAATTCTCACTTTCAAAAATATACAGTTTAAATTTTGCTCGAGTTTCATGTATGCTCGCATTAAACTTGGTTTTAAATTTTTTAGTTGAGACTGCTGTAGTTGGGTGAATAAGGCAGTGATGTTTGTCTTTGCAATTTGAGGTTGTATATGCAGTGGAAATTTGAATTGTATATGCAGTGTTGGTTGTAACTGCAGCATTTTAAGGTGAGTCAGTGTTTGAAATTTGAGTTGTATGGAATCTGGAGTGGTATGTGAGATGACTGGTAGTGAATGGGTATGAGGAGAGGTTAGATGATGGATGTGACAGGGGAATATCAGGTAGCAAGGGGGATGTGGCTTTGATAGACTTGCTATGGGGAGAAATGAAATGCCGTGGGTTGTTATCTGCAGGCACAGTGGAAGTTAGATGATGTAGTAGTGGGAAATGTTGTGGTGGGTTTGAGATGGTATTGGATGGTGGATGAAGTATGGTGGTAGATAGGCAAATGGAGTAGGAATGGCAAGTGTTGACTGTTTGTTGATAGTTTGTCTGCGCACGGCAATGTGAAGTAGAGATGGTGGTCAGTGGTGTGGATTAGGGCAGTAAGCAAAAGTGGCAGTGGGTTTGAATTGTAATGGAGTTATGTTTCGGCAATAGAGGAATTGTAACAGTGTGATAAGCAATGCAACAGTGAGATGAGCAATGCAATGTATAATGTGAATGTAAATGTAATGCAATGTAAGAATAAAATGCAAGTTTGTACAACAGAAAATGAAATAAAACATTTTGTTTTTGAAATGAAATTGTGGAGTTTTTTTTAAATAGAACCTAGAAATGCAAATGCTAGTTGAAAAAAAAATTGCACCAAAACAAAAATAAACAACAAACAAGCAAACAATTTTTTTTTGAAACTACAGATAAACCCTAGACTGAAATTTCTCAAAATGATTTCAGCAACCAGGTTCAGATTGTACTTGATTTATTATTTAGTAGCCGAACAAGAAAATCACCAAGTAAATTGAAATAAATCCATTATTTAGTAATGAAGCAAGATTTATTATGAGAAAAGTTTGTACTTGATTTTTTTCTAATACTTGTGGATTGTCTTCGTTATGAATCTCATCGTCTACTTGATTGTCTTCAAGCTGCTTATTTCTTGCACCTTTCTTTTTTTGTTCGTCGATATTTTTTTGCATGTGAGCTCTCGTTATCACATTCCTAATGTTGCTCATTTTGAATTCGAGTGAGCAGATCCTGAGAAAAAATGAACAGTGCATGAGTTATTTTGTTATAAAAGAAAATTTAAATGAAAATGACATATTTTAATGCAAATGATGCTGACATTAACAAAAATAAAATATATCAACCTTATCTACTCACAACGAACAACTTATTTATGATGAATATCTTATCAATAGCTAACAGATAAAATGCTCAAAGTATTTTCATTTATGCACGGTACAATAAAATATGAAGCAAAAAATTTATATGAAGCAAAAAATATCGTAAAGGAATCAGATCTATCAAAATAATTGATTTAATTATCAAAAAGAAGACACGTACTTGCATACATGATCATTGTTACAAGTGTGTACATATCTTGTTTAAGGCTTTGTCAGATTAAAATGTGTGTGTGTGTGTGTGTGTGGATATGCAGAGAGCAAGAACCATCACCAATAAAATTAGGCAAAAATAAGAATAGGCAGAGACAAGTCGGTTTCTTCTCTAACATAGCTAGCATTCTCTATCACTAGCAAATAAGTAGAAAATACAAACCTCAGAAGCAAATAAAACTGTAAATCTACTCAAATATGCCTTCACAATCTTCTCTAACATAGCTAACATTCTCCACGGAATCAATATCCATGTCGGTTTCTTCACAATCTTCCCTAACAAAGCTAACTTCCATAACAGGATCATCTGTCTCTAATTCATGATAACCTCTTGGTGGTGCTTTCATTACAACATACCAATTAGAGTGATCATTCTCTCTTGAATAAAAAACTTGTTTTGCTTGAGATGCAAGTATGTATGGATCTTTTACAAATGAAGATTGATTTTGTTGTAAATTGACAAGAGTGTATCCATCTTCAACCTTCACTCCATTTCCTATATTTTCCTAGTGACACTTAAATACGGGAATATAAAAAACATGATAGTCTAGCAAGATTATGTCTGTCACTACCCCATAATAAGTGACCACATCAACCCTTTGAGAAATATCTTTTGCACTTGCCCTACACATGGTAGTTGCATCATAAGTAACTCCATAGTTTTGGGTTTCTGTAGCGACCTAACTTCCATATCCCCAAGAAGTCGCATCACTAATAAGAAAAGAAAGGGATAGAAAAGAGAAAGAAAGAGAAGAAGAAGAAACAACACATCAGAATCTAAACAGCGGAACGAATAAATTACAACCACTATCAGAGTACACAGATAGTACAACATATACTAGACAGTTATAAACACCTGTCTAGTATTTACAACATAATACAACTCGGAGACAACACTGAATACACAGCGGAAAATTTTATATCTAACGCAGAAGCGTCCTGCTCCATTGCTCCTCCAATATTCGTCAAAACTAACCTGAATCCCTTGGCTACTCGTAAAAATTTGAGTACCCAAGAGTTTATGAAAAACAAAAATAAACTCCGGGTCAGACATGGGTCTGGTGTGAGTAACAGGTTAAAGTTGCTTAACTTTCAAAAACCTTTTGAAAAGAAAGGTATCACGTAAGACTTCCCACACATAAATATGGAAAAGTTTTTTACCTTACGCTAACCAAAACATTTGATAGGAAATCCAGTGATATTATAATAGTGTCTAGGGTTTTCAAGTAAAATACAGAAATAGCTGGAATGCTTACATCTCACGTTCCAACATAGTTGGGCACAACTAATACGTACGGCACTTATTGGATTTTGGATTCCATCGATGGCAGGGCTACTGGGGTACTGCCCGTCACAGTACGTGGCCTAGATCAACGTACCGAGGAGTACTCCCACTCCACTGCAACACAAGGCCGGGCCCATTCCTTACTGAATAGTTCCGAACAAGACAACCCCGCAGTTGGTGTGCATATCCAACTGCCCACTAAGCCGAATAAAAAGGGACCTCTAGACAGGGATAAATCTTACTCTCCAATGGGTGCTACCCACGAAGCCTTGCTGCACCTCCCCTGTTTTAGCCATTCCCGGTTGATGAGGCTTGAGGATACGATTACCTTTAGAGGACACGTTATCTTAGAATGCTCATCGTCCACCTGACGATGTGTTGAAAGCATTCAATCCATCCAAGTTCGTTCCAGGTTCGAACGAAACCGAAGGCATTATCTCGTTACACTCATTTTGGAATCACCCTCAGAGTTAACGACGATAACCCTTGCACTCTGAATCTCCATCTCGAATCTATAAGTACTATTCCGTCAAACTCATTACGGAATCACCCACAGAGTTATACTGACGTATAGCCCTTACACCTCGAGTCTTCACTCTTCACATAAGATTCACGACATATCGTTAATTTGGATCAATGTGGTTTTTGGATATCCAAATATGGAAACCCGATCCCGGTCTCATCGAAATCCAAAGCGTGTCTTTTATGTCCAAGTTGTTTTAAAGTTTAAAACAAATTCAATTATTTTATCTATATACACACAGATAGATAATCCATAGATTCACAATAGATAATTATCATTATCATAACCACAGATAATCCACATTTATCACTATCAAGGATCACCTATGTCACCATCACAATGCAACCAATACATCCATATCACTCAACATTATTAATCTCATAGCTGAGATTCAAAACTATTCAAAGCAACCAATAACAATCATAAGCAATAATCTATAATCATACTATCTATAATTAATTTAAAATGAATTAAATTAATTACATCATCTTTAATTAATTTAAAATGAATTAAATTAATTACTTATATCAAAATAAATCTTTGCTTACATTATCATTAATTAATTACCAATTAATTAATTGATTAACCTCTAATTTATCATCTTAATTAATCAATCCTGATTAATTATACTTTAATTAATTCCACAAAATTAATTACCCTAAACCAAATACTGTAATTAACCTTTAATTACTTCATTAATTAATTAACTATAATTAATTATATTTAACCTTAATTAATTACAATTAATTAATTATCCTTAATTACTTATTATTGATTAATTAATATTAATTAATCAATCTTAATTACATCATTAATTATATTAATTAATAATTCTTAATTATATTTAATTAATCACTCTACAAAATTAATTACTTTCAGTAATTAATATCACTTAAACCATAATATTTAATCACCTTGATTAATCTCATTTTATAATTAACTACCATTAATTACTTATCAAATCAATTACCCCTTAATTAATTCTTTTATTAATCCCTTAATAAATTATACAAAATAATTAATCCTAATTATTTCTCAATTCCAATATTATCCACTAGTTACATCCAGTAATTATCTCTAATTACTTTACTGAGTAATTTCACTTCATTAATTACATCAGGTAATTACTATCAATTCCAATGTTTTAAAATTAATTAAACTTAATTAATTAATTTAAACCAATCTCAATAAACTTCATTAATTACATTAAGTGATTAATTCCTTAATTACTTCCTTTAAGTAATTAACTTAAATAAATTTCATAATTTATTTCATTAATTAATCAATCTAATTAATTATTAAAAATTAATCGTATTAATTAATTACTAAATAACTTTAGTTAATGACCATCATTAACTATTATTTATTCTTTAATTACTTCTTAATTAACTCTAATTTAAATTAATCCAAATTATTAATTAAATAAATTAAATAAATAAGTTATTCCTTAATTATCCAATTTATTTAATATCTTAATAATTTCTAAGATAACCCATTCCTTATTAGTAATTAAAATGTACTTAGAACATTTCATTTTAAAATTTTAAATTCAAATTTCATTTTGAATCTAAAATTCAAAATGATATTAAGAATTAACCTATTTAAATATCATTTATTATTCTTTAAAATAAATGTAAATAACATTTATTACTTAAAATTAAACTTATATAGGATAAATCTTAATATACTTAATTTAATAAAATTTAAGTTTAAAATACATTACCATTTGAATTTCAAATTCAAGTTATCAATCATTTAACTTCCTTTAATAAACCATTTAATGATTTCATTTAAAAGGAAAATCAATTTAAAGTATTTGTTTAAAATAATTTTATTCCTAATTAACAATTTTAAATTTAAACTAGTTTGAAAACATTCAAATTTTAAAAATTCTTCAAATCCCAAATTTTTAATTCAATACACTTGAAACTATTCCTTATTCAAATTATTTATAATTTAAACTTAAAATAAACTTTTGATTTGAACCTTGATTTTAAAACTTTTATTTAAAATACAAATTTATTTTTAAAACCAGAAGATTCAAAATTTAAGAGAACTGAACTTAGATTTTAGATTCAAACTGCTGTTTTGAATCATGACTCAGTTTTCAAAAGTGAAATTTAAATTTACAGAAAACTGTATGGTTTTATTATTATTTTTGTTTTCAAACTGAAAACTACTTTTAAAATTTAAAAACTTGTAGGATTCAAAATCATTTGAAACTATAATACAAACTAGATTTAAACATGACTCAGATTTAAAGCTTTATTTCCATTTGAATTTAATGTTTAAATTTTATTTTAAAATTTAAAATAGAAGAACAGGTTACTGTAAAACCTGTACTAAACCAACCCCTATCCTACCCACATCTGCTTCGAGTCTTCAGACCCTTTACTTCGAGCAAACCACAAAAATACCCGAGTTCTACTTCGGGTTCTAAAATACTAATATACCCAGAAAACAACAGATCAAAGAAAATTGCACGGTGCACGTGCACCGTGCCTCCGGCAATCACCAGCCGATTCCGGTGGCTTCCCTTCACCTGCGACCACCTCCCTAGTCCACTCCGATCATCCACAACTCACATACAACTCGAATTCAAAATTCGAGTTCCTATCCTAAACCTGGAACAGAAAGACCACAACCCCCTCGAAAACTGTCAACACATCATCTACGGTGCTCCGACCCCCTGAGGACCTCCACCACCAGCCACAGCTTCGTCTATGACCAAACTATCAACCCTTAAAACTGAGTTGAACTCGTTCATCCATATAATCCATACTGACCAAATCAACATGCCAGTTAAAAACTAGGGCTTCAGAAACTAAACTATCACCACTACTTCCATGGTGATCTGCATCACCATCACTGATTTTTCCAAGCTTCATTTGTTACTCCCCTATCCATAAGATGAATCCCGACCTTTCCATTTGCAGAGATCACGCAAAAATCCCCTATTTCCATTTTATATCCAACACAGAACTGCACCCTTATTTCAAATTTAAAAGTTATGATTTGGGTGTTAAAAATCATGATTTTGTTTATATATTCATTTCATAATACTGAATTCATCAATTACACAATTTGAATTTTTACATATTTTAACATGCACTGATGGTTTACTATTTCCAGTGAGGTTTCAAATTGAATTTGACTTAAACAAAAATATTTTAGACCTTCTTTATGACATAACAACAAGTTTCATTAAAATTCTAAGTGCTATCATCAATGGGTTCAAGAGGATATGAATTTTGTATCAAGGTTTAAGCATGGAACTGGAAACAGAGATGATCATGAACATATGCATATATCTACACATCCATATATAGACACAGAAAATCATCACATAAAAATAATTATCCTACACACATTCTATCCAGATCTTTGCATGCAACCAATTATTTAATTTTAAATTTTAGAAGGTTACTCACCTTTTCCCTGATGTGCAGAGCAGAAAATTTTGAAAAGACTTTGCTTTATAAAACTGGAAAGTCCTTATGCTTCAAATCTTGAATTGTTAATGGAACTGGGTTGCTTTCTTAAAAAAAAATTTAAAAACTTTGAAATTACAGGTGCTTTTAACTTGCAAATGTGCAGATTGCCTTGAATTCCAGAGAATGCAGAAGCTTTTATATTTGAAAAGAATATGCAGTATTGTTGCATATGAAATGCAGGCTACAAATTTACTTGCATTTTAAAATTGAAGATGGTTTTGGGTTTTGAAGGGAATTTTACAGATTTTTGTTTTTGAACAGATTTTGATTTAAACAAAAAAAAATGATTTGCATGCAGGCTTTGTTTCAGGTTTGTGAAGTGGATTGAATATGTTTCAGATTTGTTTTGAAAATTGCAGGTTGAAGATTTCTTGATGAAGATAGAAAAGAAAATAGAAGAGAAGGAGAAATGTTTTAAATAGGATGAATTTTGATTTTAATTAAAATAAAAGGAAAACTAAAATATATTGACACTTGACATCTTGAATTAGTATTTACTTAACACTTGTTATTAGATGTCTTAAGGAATTAACATTTGTCTTTGAGAGTTAAATTAGTTATAATTAGGTTAATTTGTATTTTATTAAATGTTAATACAAATAAATGTAAACCTATGTTTATATAAATTAGTTAATCATGTATTTATTTACATGTACATAAATTTTAAAATGAATAAATATTTAACTTATACAAATATTTCAAAATCAAAACAAATTAAAAACATTTGTACTTTAAATTTTAAAAACTTTGAATCAATGTTCAAATTGAATTTTTTTGAAATCCAGTTTATTTACAAATACAACTACAAATTTGAATTTTGGAAAACAATTATTTTTATGAAAATTTTATTTGTTAGAACAATTCATTATTATATTTTTAGAAATAACAATATTTAATAACCATAAATAACTATTAAAAGAAATTGTCTTCTTATTAATAATTATTTATTTTATCACATTATATTTTAAAGAAACTCAAAATAATCTCATTGTTATTTATTTAAATTTTAAACTTGAGTTAAAATATTTTAAATCATTTCAATACTTATCTTATGTATTTAAAACCTTATTTTATTTATTAAATAGCTTTTAAAAAAGTTTAACTTTTAAATAAAATCATAATTTCCAATTTTACTAAAGATATAAATTTGATAGAAAACAGGATTCATTTAAAACAATACCTATTTACAATATATACAATATTTTATATATATTATAAATATAAAACAAATATTAGATTTTAAAAAGATAAAATCTATCAATTAACTATTTATTTTATTGAATTTTTAAATCAATTCAAATCTCATTACAAAGATTATCAAATCAATTTAATTTTTATTACAGATTATTAAATTGATATTGCTTTAAAATTCCGGGTCATCACATTCCTTCCCCCTTTAAAGAATTTCGTCCCCGAAATTTAAAACAAAGGTAATTTAATAATCTATTTAAAGATTAAATTTTAAAACACAAGCATATACCAATGATATGCTAACAACCATAGCAATCAATTCACCCAATCAAACAAATCTAGTTAATCAAATATAGTTATCCAGAAAAATTCTGGATAAAACTTTCACGAGTTTCCCCAGTATAAAAATATCGGGATACTCGCTCTATAGATTCCAAACAATCAATACAATTAAACTACAGAGCTCCTATTCATTTATATCTACAGAACTAGATAACATATCAGACTACAGACGAGTCTGGTTCAACAACCAAACCTCTAAAACTACTGGTGCCAAAACCAGAGATAGACCATACACGTACTCCCTCAGAGATACGTGAAACTCATCGAATTCCAATTATCCAAACTGACAATTCAATCCTGCAAACCAAATACCAATCCAATCCAAAACACAGATAGAAGATTCAAACATCACTGAGCTAGCTTCTTCAGTCTTACCAAAACTTATAGCTCCTGAATAAGAGAAAACTCCAACAATAACGAAGTCTCCAACTTCTAATTCCAAATTTCTCTGTCCCTTATCCACAAAAGTTTCAGACAAATCCTGGGCTGCCAACATCCAAACTGATCAGCTCAACCCTTGCTGATTCCTCTAGAAACAATCAGAACTTAAAAACAACCCAATACAATGATCTCCTCAAGATCAATCCAAACCAAAACACAATTCTATTCCATAAATAGCAGAAGACTACAAACTTCTCCAGATCCGGAAAAGACAATCAGAAACACATCCAAACTGCTTCCGCTGCACAACTCTGATCAGAAGTAGATAAGAAAATGCTGACAAAGAACACAAGTACCAACTGGACATCACCTCCAGAAATGCGGTTCAACGGATCCATAAAGAAAACTCAGAAATTCCTCCAAAACTGAGTTACTTCATCAAACTCTATCTCTAGGAATCATTTTCCATCTAAATAGAACCACCGGTTCCACTCCTGGAATTCTAGTTGATAAGTAAACTCAATCTCCAGATGCGAACAAACCTCTGTCTTCCCAGAAGACATCCATAATATCTCCAATAATCCAAGAGAATACTCAAAAAATCGCAAGTCACTTTTGCGATCAACCCAAATAAATTTCCAAATAAAACTGTTCTCTCTTTACCAAACAGAATAGCTTACACTGGTCTAGTCAATCCATTGAAGAAACGGATTCACTCTACAGCTTTCTGAACTCCATTCCCAGAAAAACTACTCAGCTAAGACCTCCCAGTCATCTCATAGAACCCTCCGAGTTGTACTGCTGACACCAATACCAAATCTTCCTAATCCAAAGTTCTCTAAGGAACTCGGACTTCAAAGCAAACAGAAAACATCACAACATCCTGCTGAATCCAGCCACACTTCGGGACAGTCACCCCTCTCAAACTTGTTCCAAAGAAAACATCTTCGGAAACAATCCATAATCAATGCATCTCATCACGCAGTTACAACTTCCTGAGGTATCAAGATACCTTCATTTGCTCCAGCTCAACTGAACAGATCAAACTCAACTCACCAAACTCTGTACTTCAAAGATGACTCCGAACCTTAGCAGGTTTCCTTCAGAGATCGATGAAATACTTCAACACAATAAAACTTACTAGAGACGGTATTAGGTCTACAGTCTCAACAGATATACTTCCAATCTCAAACATCAGACTCCAACCAATGGTAGTAATCGTGTTACAAACACTACTACCTTATCTACCTTTATAACCTATATTGGAAAACCTGAACAGGTAACCCAACAGATAGGTAGAAATAGATAAATATATATAAATATATATAAAATTACAAACACACTCTCTCAAGATAGACACCACTCAAGAGCCTAGGTATTCACTCAACCTAATGCTCTGATACCACCTGTAGCGACCCAACTTCCATATCTCCAAGAAGTCGCATCACTAATAAGAAAAGAAAGGGACAGAAAAGAGAAAGAAAGAGAAGAAGAAGAAACAACACATCAGAATCTAAACAGCGGAAAGAATAAATTATATTAATAACATAAAATATTACACAATTTACAACCACTATCAGAGTACACAGATAGTACAACATATACTAGACAGTTATAAACACCTGTCTAGTATTTACAACATGATACAACTCAGAGACAACACAGAATACACAACGGAAAATTTTATATCTAACGCAGAAGCCTCCTGCTCCATTGCTCTTCCAATATTCGTCAAAGCTAACCTGAATCCCTTGGCTACTCGTAAAAATTTGATTACCCAAGAGTTTATGTAAACAAAAATAAACTCCGGGTCAGACATGGGTCTGGTGTGAGTAACAGGTTAAAGTTGCTTAACTTTCAAAAACCTTTTGAAAAGAAAGGTATCACGTAAGACTTCCCACACATAAACATGGAAAAGTTTTTTACCTGCGCTAACCGAAACATTTGATAGGAAATCCAGTGATAATATAATAGTGTCTAGGGTTTTCAAGTAAAATACAGAAATAGCTGGAATGCTTACATCTCACGTTCCAACATAGTTGGGCACAACTAATACGTACGGTACTTATTGGATTTTGGATTCCATCAATGGCAGGGCTACTGGGGTACTGCCCGTCACAGTACGTGGCCTAGATCAACGTACCGAGGAGTACTCCCACACCCCTGCAACACAAGGCCGGACCCATTCCTTACTGAATAGTTCCGAACAAGACAACCCCGCAGTTGGTGGGCATATCCAACTGCCCACTAAGCCGAATAAAAAGGGACCTCTAGACAGGGATAAATCTTACTCTCCAGTGGGTGCTACCCACGAAGCCTTGCTGCACCTCCCCTGTTTTAGCCATTCCCGGTTGATGAGGCTTGAGGCTACGATTAACTTTAGAGGACACGTTATCTTAGAATGCTCATCGTCCACCTGACGATGTGCTGAAAGCATTCAATGCATCCAAGTTCGTTCCGGGTTCGAACGAAACCGAAGGCATTATCTCGTTACACTCGTTTTGGAATCACCCTCAGAGTAAACAACGATAACCCTTGCACTCTGAATCTCCATCTCGAATCTATAAGTACTATTCCGTCAAACTTATTACGGAATCACCCATAGAGTTATACTGACGTATAGCCCTTACACCTCGAGTCTTCACTCTTCACATAAGATTCACGACATATCGTTAATTTGGATCGATGTGGTTTTCGGATATCCAAATATGGAAACCCGATCCCGGTCTCATCGAAATCCAAAGCGTGTCTTTTAGGTCCAAGTTGTTTTAAAGTTTAAAACAAATTCAATTATTTTATCTATATACACACAGATAGATAATTCATGGATTCACAACAGATAATTATCATTATCATAACCACAGATAATCCACATTTATCACTATCAAGGATCACCCATATCACCATCACAATGCAACCAATACATCCATATCACTCAACATTATTAATCTCATAGCTGAGATTCAAAACTATTCAAAGCAACCAATAACAACCATTCATAAGCAATGATCTATAATCATACTATCTATAATTAATTTAAAATGAATTAAATTAATTACATCATCTTTAATTAATTTAAAATGAATTAAATTAATTACTTATATCAAAATAAATCTTTGCTTACATCATCATTAATTAATTACCAATTAATTAATTGATTAACCTCTAATTTATCATCTTAATTAATCAATCCTGATTAATTATACTTTAATTAATTCCACAAAATTAATTACCCTAAACCAAATACAGTAATTATCCTTTAATTACTTCATTAATTAATCACTCCACAAAATTAATTACTTTCAGTAATTAATATCACTTAAACCATAATATTTAATCACCTTGATTAATCTCATTTTATAATTAACTACCATTAATTACTTATCAAATCAATTACCCCTTAATTAATTCTTTTATTAATCCCTTAATAAATTATACAAAATAATTAATCCTAATTATTTCTCAATTCCAATATTATCCACCAATTACATCCAGTAATTATCTCTAATTACTTTACTGAGTAATTTCACTTCATTAATTACATCAGGTAATTACTATCAATTCCAATGTTTTAAAATTAATTAAACTTAATTAATTAATTTAAACCAATCTCAATAAACTTCATTAATTACATTAAGTGATTAATTCCTTAATTACTTCCTTTAAGTAATTAACTTAAATAAATTTCATAATTTATTTCATTAATTAATCAATCTAATTAATTATTAAAAATTAATCATATTAATTAATTACTAAATAACTTTAGTTAATGACCATCATTAACTATTATTTATTCTTTAATTACTTCTTAATTAACTCTAATTTAAATTAATCCAAATTATTAATTAAATAAATTAAATAAATAAGTTATTCCTTAATTATCCAATTTATTTAATATCTTAATAATTTCTAAGATAACCCATTCCTTATTAGTAATTAAAATGTACTTAGAACATTTCATTTTAAAATTTTAAATTCAAATTTCATTTTGAATCTAAAATTCAAAATGATATTAAGAATTAACCTATTTAAATATCATTTATTATTCTTTAAAATAAATGTAAATAACATTTATTACTTAAAATTAAACTTATATAGGATAAATCTTAATATACTTAGTTTGATAAAAATTAAGTTTAAAATACATTACCATTTGAATTTCAAATTCAAGTTATCAATCATTTAACTTCCTTTAATAAACCATTTAATGATTTCATTTAAAAGGAAAATCAATTTAAAGTATTTGTTTAAAATAATTTTATTCCTAATTAACAATTTTAAATTTAAACTAGTTTGAAAACATTCAAATTTTAAAAATTCTTCAAATCCCAGAATTTTAATTCAATACACTTGAAACTATTCCTTATTCAAATCATTTATAATTTAAACTTAAAATAAACTTTTGATTTGAACCTTGATTTTAAAAAATTTATTTAAAATACAAATTTATTTTTAAAACCATAAGATTCAAAATTTAAGAGAACTGAACTTAGATTTTAGATTCAAACTGCTGTTTTGAATCATGACTCAGTTTTCAAAAATGAAATTTAAATTTACAGAAAACTGTCTGGTTTTATTATTATTTTAGTTTTCAAACTGAAAACTACTTTTAAAATTTAAAAACTTGTAGGATTCAAAATCATTTGAAACTATAATACAAACTAGATATAAACATGACTCAGATTTAAAGCTTTATTTCCATTTGAATTTAATGTTTTAATTTTATTTTAAAATTTAAAATAGAAGAACAGGTTACTGTAAAACATGTACTAAACCAACCCCTATCCTACCCACATCTGCTTCGAGTCTTCAGACCCTTTACTTCGAGCAAACCACAAAAATACCCGAGTTCTACTTCGGGTTCTAAAATACTAATATACCCAGAAAACAACAGATCAAAGAAAATTACACGGTGCACGTGCACCGTGCCTCCGGCAATCACCAGCCGATTCCGGTGGCTTCCCTTCACCTGGGACCACCTCCCTAGTCCACTCCGATCATCCACAACTCACATACAACTCGAATTCAAAATTCGAGTTCCCATCCTAAACCTGGAACAGAAAGACCACAACCCCCTCGAAACCTGTCAACACATCATCTACGGTGCTCCGACCCCCTGAGGACCTCCACCACCGTCCATAGCTTCGTCTATGACCAAACTATCAACCCTTAAAACTGAGTTGAACTCGATCATCCCTATAATCCATACTGACCAAATCAACATGCCAGTTAAAAACTAGGGCTTCAGAAACTAAACTATCACCACTACTTCCATGGTGATCTGCATCACCATCACTGATTTTTCCAAGCTTCATTTGTTACTCCCCTATCCATAAGATGAATCCCGACCTTTCCATTTGCAGAGATCACCCAAAAATCCCCTATTTCCATTTTATGTCCAACACAGAACTGCACCCTTATTTCAAATTTAAAAATTATGATTTGGGTGTAAAAAATCATGATTTTGTTTATATATTCATTTCATAATACTGAATTTATCAATTACACAATTTGAATTTTACATATTTTAACATGCACTGATGGTTTACTATTTCCAGTGAGGTTTCAAATTGAATTTGACTTAAACAAAAATATTTTAGACCTTCTTTATGACATAACAACAAGTTTTATTAAAATTCTAAGTGCTATCATCAATGGGTTCAAGAGGATATGAATTTTCTATCAAGGTTTAAGCATGGAACTGGAAACAGAGATGATCATGAACATATGCATATATCTACACATCCATATACATACACAGAAAATCATCACATAAAAATAATTATCCTACACACATTCTATCCAGATCTCTGCATGCAACCAATTATTTAATTTTAAATTTTAGAAGGTTACTCACCTTTTCCCTGATGTGCAGAGCAGAGAATTTTGAAAAGACTTTGCTTTATAAAACTGGAAACTCCTTATGCTTCAAATATTGAATTGTTAATGGAACTGAGTTGCTTTCTTAAAAAAAAAAAAAATTTAACTTTGAAATTGCAGGTGCATTTAAATTGCAAATGTGCAGATTGCCTTGAATTCCAGAGAATGCAGAAGCTTTTATATTTGAAAAGAATATGCAGTATTGTTGCATATGAAATGCAGGCTACAGATTTACTTGCATTTTCAAATTGAAGATGGTTTTGGGTTTTGAAGGGAATTTTACAGATTTTTGTTTTTGAACAGATTTTGATTTGAACAAAAAAAAAATGATTTGCATGCAGGCTTTGTTTCAGGCTTGTGGAGTGGATTGAATATGTTTCAGATTTGTTTTGAAAATTGGAGATTGAAGATTTCTTGATGAAGATAGAAAAGAAAATAGAAGAGAAGGAGAAATGTTTTAAATAGGCTGAATTTTGATTTTAATTAAAATAAAAGAAAAACTAAAATATATTGACACTTGTGATCTTGAATTAGTATTTACTTAACACTTGTTATTAGATGTCTTAAGGAATTAACATTTGTCTTTGAGAGTTAAATTAGTTATAATTAGGTTAATTTGTATTTTATTAAATGTTAATACAAATAAATGTAAACCTATGTTTATATAAATTAGTTAATCATGTATTTATTTACATGTACATAAATTTTAAAATGAATAAATATTTAACTTATACAAATATTTCAAAATCAAAACAAATTAAAAACATTTGTACTTTAAATTTTAAAAACTTTGAATTCATGTTCAAATTGAATTTTTTTGAAATCCAGTTTATTTACAAATACAACTACAAATTTGAATTTTGGAAAACAATTATTTTTATGAAAAATTTATTTGTTAGAACAATGCATTATTATATTTGTAGAAATAACAAATATTTAATAACCATAAATAACTATTAAAGGAAATTGTCTTCTTATTAATAATTATTTATTTTATCACATTATATTTTAAAGAAACTCCAAAATAATCTCATTGTTATTTATTTAAATTTTAAACTTGAGTTAAAATATTTTAAATCATTTCAATACTTATCTTATGTATTTAAAACCTTATTTTATTTATTAAATAGCTTTTAAAAAAGTTTAACTTTTAAATAAAATCATAATTTCCAATTTTACTAAAAATATAAATTTTATAGAAAACATGATTCATTTAAAACAATACCTATTTACAATATATACAATATTCTATATATATTATAAATATAAAACAAATATTAGATTTTAAAAAGATAAAATCTATCAATTAACTATTTATTTTATTGAATTATTAAATTAATTCAAATCTCATTACAAAGATTATCAAATCAATTTAATTTTTATTACAGATTATTAAATTGATATTGCTTTAAAATTCCGGGTCATCACAGTTTCTCTTTCAACGTCTTTTGTATGAAAACGATGTCCGTTAATTATATATCCTTTGTAGGACAATGCATTACTACTTGGGCCAAAAGCAATCCATTTTAGTATTTCATCACTTGTGGATTGAATAGGTATCTGCAAACAAATCATTTTACATAAATTTTGAAGTAAAAAAGAAATCTTTTTTGTCAATGGAAGGATAAATTAAAATTAAACTAACCTTCTTTTAAATCCAATCTGAGAAATTATCTGTATGTTTTTTACACAACAATGTCGCATTCCATACGCTTATCAAAATTTTGTAACTCCTCTAAATGCATACTGGTGTTTAAATAATTTTACCCAAGTTATATTGAACATCAAAATTTTAGTATAATGGTATAAACAAAATATAATATGTACTTACTCTAAATATGGTTCCACCATAGCCATATTCATTAGCACGGCCGAATGAGCAATATCTTTTTCATCCGATGACAATGTAATTGTCTTCGGTTTTAAAATTGGACGTCCTTCGAGTATCACATTGTTTTTATAATCTTTATTTCGGACTTCTTTCTCCTCCACTTGCACTTTCCTTTGTAGAAATTCAGTAAAAAATCTCATTGATTCTTCCGCAAGATAAGATTCTACAATACATCCTTCAGATCGTGCATAATTCCTTATATAATCTTTAAGTGTTTTCATATGCCTTTCAAAAGGGTGCATCCAACGAAAATGAACCGGACCACACAACTGCGCTTCTCTTCCAAGATGCATTGTCAAATGTATCATTATATCAAAAAAGGAAGGTGGAAAATATCTTTCGAATCCACACAAAATTTCAATAATCTCATCATTAAGTTGTTGCAACATCTCTCTTTCAAGAACACGTTGACATATTTTATTGAAAAACGAACATAAACGAATTATTAGTGTTCTAATTTTCTTTGGTAATAAACCTCTAACCGCAACAGATAACAATTGTTGCATTAGGACATGATAATCATGCGACTTCAACCCACTGACTTTGCAATCTTCTAATGATACAAATCTTTTGAAATTTGAGCAATAACCATCGGGACCTTTAAAATCGTGTAACCTCTTACAAAATATTTTTTTTTTGGACAATGACAACGTATATAGAGCCGGTGGTAGATATGTTCTATTCCCACGAGGTTGTGCATAAAGACTTTGTCAAATACCCCAATCCTCCAAATCCTTCCTAGAATTAATTCCATCTTTCGATTTATTGTCATGCAACATCGTGCTTAGTAGGCTTTCAGCGATATTTTTCTCAACATGCATCACATCTAAATTATGTCGCAAGGAAAGTTCCTACAAATATCAATAAAACAACAAATTATTAACTTTTATATTGTTAGGTAAATGAAAGAAAATATAATTTTAATACTAACCTCCCAATATGGCAAATCAAAGAAGATTGATTTTTATTTTCCACCTTATTAGCTCTTTTTTTCTATCATCTTCTTTAGTGTGAGTACTCTTCCTCTTTTTACTTTTTATCTTCTTACTCAACTCCGTCTTTAGCTTCTTCTTACTCATCTTCCTTATATTTTCTTCATTCTTATCTTTTCCAAAAGCATTTGGAAACCCATTCAATATAGCAGAAATATTTCTTCCCGTTAGAATTCTAGGTCTATTACCGTCCTCTACGGTGTTATCAAACCAAGTTTTTTGTTTCCTCCATGGATGTGAAGGATCTAGAAACCTTCTATGTCCCATGTAAACACTTTCCCGACAATGATTCAACCACCGATGATGAGTGTTAACACCGCATAATGGACAAGCTTTTTCGCCTTTTACACAACATCCTGCAAGTTTTCCATAGGCTGGAAAGTCATTTATTGTCCATAGTAAAATTGCTCTTAAATTAAAAACCGATTTACTAAATGCATCATATATATCAATTCCTTTATTCCATAAATAATTTAAGTCTTCTACCAAAGGCGCCAAGTATGCATCAATATCATTTCCAGGTTGCTTTGGACCAGGAATTATTAATGTTAGCGTAATATTTTCTTTTTTCATACAAAACATAGGCGAGAGATTATATGTCACAAGCATTAGCGGCCAACAATTATATTTGGAGCTCATCGAGGCAAATGGATTGACACCATCTATAGCAAGACCAAATCTGAGATTGCATGGATCAGATGAAAATGCTTTCCACCTCTCGTCCACTGCATTCCATGTTACTGAATCTACAGGATGCCGCATTTTTCCATCACTGCTTTTATTGTTGAAATGCCACCTTAAATCTTCTGCCATCTTTTGAGATCTATACATTCTCCTAAATCTACTAATGATTGGAAAATACCTCAACACTTTAGCTGGAACACCGCGTATAATCTCCTTAGTGCCCTCATTTATCTTCCATCTCGAAGAGTTACATTTCGGACAACTTTCTAAATCTTGAAACTCTTTTTTAAAAAGACAGCAATCATTCTTACAAGCATGAATCTTTTCAAACCCCATGTCAATTACTTTGAGAAATTTTTTTACATCATACAAATTCTTAGGAAGTACATTATTCACCGGCAGCAACAACTGTAGTACGTTCAAAAGCTTATCAAAACCAGTATCAGATAATCCAATCTCACATTTAAGATTATACAAAGCAGTGATGGCGGATAGTTTAATTTGACCTACACAGTCAGGATATAAGGGGGTTTCTGCATCCTCTAAATTCTTAAGTAAATCATTCTCACGTTTTCGAACATCCTCGTCTTCTTTAACATCAGTAAAAAAAAGTATGATTCAAAAAATCTTCATCTTCAAAATGAATAGCTTTAAGTAGATCAAATGTATTGTCCAACTTCACGTCTATGCCCATATTTAATTGTTCTCCATGATGATACCACTTAGTACTACTCTTATACTTAGGATCCATCCCCCTTATAATTAAATGTTCAACAATAATATCATCATGTTATCGACTAAGATTTCGGCAATCTAAACAAGGACATAAAAGCTTCTCTACATTCTTATATTTCTCTTTGCAGCTTCTATGAAACATCTTTCCCCTTGCGAGTACTCCTTGGAAGTTCTATAATGAAAAAAAATTCAACAAAATAGTTGAGTTTAACATCAAATATTTTTATTTTATGAAATTAAACATGGTTTATATTAAACATGGATGCATCTACTTACTTGTGTAAATGAACCCAATCTTTTTCCATTAGCATATAATTAAGGATACACATGGGAAGAAAGAGTGCTCAAGCTCCAAAGCTAAAGAGAAAAAAGATTGCCTTTGATTTCAGAAACACAAAATTCAACAAGAATAAGGAATTTCCATAGATACCTAGAATGTTAGAGGTTTCCATAAACCTAATGTTCATGTTTATAGCTAAACACATGCATGCACATGATCCTTTATATATACTAGTTATGTGTAATTATTGGAATTTATCTTTGGAGAATGTTAGAGGGTACAAGTGAAATATAATACTCTTTGTGAAAATTGCAAATAGCAGTAACCTTTATACAACTGCAAGCAGGTATGGTCATTCTCACAGGAAAAAGAATTATTGTTAACGATGTTCATTCTCTAACATTTGCACTTGCTCCTCTAACAAACTGCTTATCCTCCTCAACACCGTCACAAAAGTGCACTACATACTTCAACTTCCCTACAGACCTGTAAAGACCCGTAAATCCGTACTCCTTGAATAGACACTAATCTCCTTTGTTTAATTCAAGATGAACGAAAATACGAACCCTTAGGGGTTTTAAAAAGAATTTATGAAAAGAGAAGAGAAGAAGAGAGAAGATAGGAAATAGAGCGAAAAGAAAAATAGAAAATAGAAGAGGGAAAAGATAGAAGAGAGAGAGGAAAGAGAATAGAAAATTTGAAAATATAGAAAAATGGAGAATAGAACATGATTTTAAAATAGAACGGAATAGAAAACAACAGAATCACATCAGAATCTCACAATTCGCAGCGGAACAACATATAATAATAAATGAATAATCTTTAAACAAAGAACTATATCAGTTATTACATTACATCACATTTCATTACATCATATCATCAGAGTGTACAACAACAACAACAAATAGTGCAGCGGAAAAAGAAATACTATATACTAGTAATACGCCATGCCATCCAGCTTGCCTCCAGCAACTCCAGAATATCCAGAATATCCTGATAAACCTTAACTCTTGACTGCCCGTGTGAAAATTGGTGGGCACCCAGAGTTTAGGAAGGAAAACAATAAACTCCAAGTCAGTCATGTGACTGGTGTGAGAACTCAAAACAGTTTATTTATCTTTAAAATCAAAATAGAGAGATATTTTTTTTTAATTCAATTCGCAATGCTTTTAAAAATGAGACTACCATAAGGCCTCCCGCACACACACACAATGCAAACGCAGAATCGGAGGAGATTTCTCCTTATGATAGTCAAAGATGCTTGATACGCATTTAAAATAACATTTGATATTATTACTAGTGCATAGTGTAGGGGAAAAATTCATTTTTGAAAGTAGAATATAAATCTTAGCCAACATATACATTTCGAACTATGCCTACTATAGCTACCATCCAAACAGTGGTGACCACCATAAGTGAATGGCAGGTCCTACAACTAATACCGTACAAGTTTCGTATTGGGAATTGGATTTCCAACAAATGGTCAGGCCAAGGAACTTCCCATTGCCACATGAGAATGCCTCTGGAAAGACATCCCCGAGAACCAAACCGGAACTCTGCCAACACAAGGCCGGGTTACCCCTAACTGGGTAACTACTGACATGAGCACGCCATTCCCCGATCGTAAACGACCTTTCTCACGGGATCCCGAAAGCCAACAACCACAAAGTAATAAATTCGTAGTAACCACATAGGTTAAATATCTGGGCTCCATACCATGATACCACCTCTATCCAGAAGGAAATGTACATACCCTAAAGGGTGCTACCCCTCATAACCTTGCCGCATCTTTCCTGTTTTGACCATTTCCGGGGTGTGAGGTTCGACGAAGTCACGTCCACAAAAACATACTTTATACAAAAGCCATGCTTTGGGTCAACAAATGATCAACACAATGATCACTAAGATAGACGATCAAATAAACGATCCTATCACAATAATCAACACAATGATCATTTCAGCAACACTCAGCATGTCACATTACCAAATTGGGAATATATCGCTGATAACTTCAACTATATAACCTCTGAGCTCGTACGTCTCAGAGAAGGGTGTTAAGCTAAAGAATAAATTCTCCGCCACCAACAGAAATATATTTGAATGAAATCGGCTTTATATCTCAACTTGTAATGTCAGACACACAATCCATACAAGTCTGTTCCGGGATCGAACAAAACCGAAGGCACTTACAAAGAAGTCCTTGCAATCCGGATATTCACAATCCTGATCGGATTCACCATCACATATGGAGAACTCTATACCGGAGCAACTCGGTGCAGAGTAAATCGACAGGTCATCCTATCGCTCTCGCAAATACCGGGTCTTCAACACCGATCTTCAATGCAATTCACAACGACGTATCACATATTCGGAATGGGTTATACGACCTCATGGTCCATTCCCGGTTAACCCGAATAGTGAGCGCTTATTCAAAAATAAGTGTAGCATTCACATTCAAACAAATCACATCAATTACACATTCAAAGGGAAATATTGGTAGTCGACTATTGAACTATCAATAGATATGCACACATCACCAGTTTCCAAATAATTTTCCAAATTATTTATTTTCCAAAATATCTTCACTAGATATATAATTTCATACTTCAAAAATAAATCAATATTTATTTTTAAACAAATTCCACTTTCTTTATAAATTCCTTAGTGAATTTATAATTCCAAAATATCAATGAATATTCGATTTCGATCATTCATTTTCAATTTATCTTCAAAAAGATAAATTCTAAATATCACTTCATATTGGAAAACAATTCCATACTTATTTATTCATAAGTAATTCACAAATTTTATTTATTTTCAACACTTGGAAAATATTCAATATACTTCAATCGAAATTAAGTATATATTTTATTCTTTAAGGAAATCATTCTCTTAAACATATTTATTTGGGCCAAAACGAATGTTGTGTAAAACATCGTTACGACAACCCAAAATCACTAGTATAGGGATTCGAAATTAAATAGATATATAAATCCCAATACTATACAAAATATTTCCTTTCGGAAATCATTTACTATAACAACAGTGTTATAGTCCACCATTTCCTTCTATTTCTCGAAAACGTCTATTTCAACAATCAATGTTGAAATCTATGGTTTCGAATCTTAACACATTTTAAAACATCGTTAGATCGTTTTAATTCAATTTAAAATATCACATTCTAAACAATTTCTTTAACATATTATTCACTATTCAAAAACGTGAATAACTACGCTAACAAATTTCATCCTTTTATTCATTTTAATTCAAAGGATTATTCACTATTCAAAAATGTGAATATAACTCCATTTATAGGTTTCAATAAATTTTCTTGTCAAGATAAATCATTTGCAAATTTATAAAACAACGTTTATAAATTCCATTTCTATTTATTTATAAAAACTTCCTTTTTTATAAATTCCTTTATTAACCTATTCCAGTTTATAATTTTAATTATAAACAAAAAGTCCAAATTATAAGTCAAACACTTATAATTTATTTATTTGCAAAAATCGTTCCTTTGAACTTTACAAATTTTATAAACCTACTGTTTATAAAATTTCCATTTATAACTTCACCGTTATATAATTCTATAAATTTCATTCATTAATGAATTTCATTTTCACTTCATTCAAACACTTATAAAAACTCGTTTTATAATGTCTATATCTCTATTTATAAATTTCCATTTATAAATCTCTTAATATAAATCAATTTATATTATTCTTTAAAACGTCTTTAAATTCCTTTAAAAACTTCATCATTCTGATTTATAAAATAATCAAATTTTTATAAATCCTATATTTAAACTTTTCACAATTATTTCAGAAATCCCAATTTAACTATTTTATAAAGTCATTAACTCCTTATTTTCAAAAATCAGCTTTTAACTATATTTCTTAAAAATCATAATTTTTTTTACTTTAAAAATTATAACGTTTATTTATTTATAATGGATCAATTCCAAAATATAGTATATTCTCAAAAATCACTTTAAAAATCATTTTAAAATCCCAAAATTAGGTCCAATGATGCTACACACCAAATAGTCAATCACGACTACAACGATATCATATATCAATATGAAAATCCATCAAATATCAAAATATCTGAAATCAAATAAATACTGTTGAGGAATCCAGTTGGATCCCTCCAACCTGTTTTCCTGCATCCAAAAACATTAGCACAATACCAATTTCGCTCCAGTACGAAATTATCGCGGTATATGTTCTTATTAAATATTATCCACTTAATAACGGCGTAATAGGGTCTCATCCGCTAAACAAATAAATGCGGGAAATCAATAACTCCAATACATACATATGCCAATATATATATATATTGCTATTATATATAATACCAATTTCACTGTTTATGAAATATTCGCGGTATATGTTTTTAATAAATAACATCCGCTTACTAACGGCGTATAATGTCTATTTTAACAATCAATAGATATCAATCAACATTCAAACATGCATTCCAATATTTTAAATCTAACTATTTAAAAAAAAAATCTAAACTATTTCGATTGAGTGAGAAGTTCTCACCTTGATTTTAAATTCCGTTTCAGCTTTTATTTCGAATAAAATTAAACGCGCGTTTAATTTTACCCGAAATTCTCACTAACTCCAAACGACTCCAAACTAACTCCATCGCGTAGTGCTCGTCCATACGATTCCAATGCAACTGAGTTTGCATTTTTTCGACCTCGTATGAAAAAGTTATGAATATTTGAAGTTTACACGATTTATATTTACAATTTACAACATAATTAATAAATTTTTAACCTATATCACATCAGGACCGTAGGATCATGCTTCCTTCATCACAGCCGTTCCACGCAACCATCTTCCTTCTTGCGTGAAACATCTCCAGGAACTCACGCATATGAACCCATCACATATAAAAACTAGGGTTAATTATTGCTTCATCCACAAACGACTTGAACTCGATCGAGACGCGCCATGTCGAAGGCCATACCACTAGCTACACTCGGCCTGAACCCTGGCCAACTCGGCCTCATGTGCTGCCTTGGAATGCGTGCGCAACAGCCCAGGGACGCGGGCCTGTAGCTTCCTCCACACGACTCCATATTCGATCATAACCGTTGAATCTCTAGAGCTTAACGTCCTCTTCAATTTGTTAGTTGAAACTTTAGCCTAATTGTCGACGGATTGAAAGATAAAAGAGAGGGAAGGGGAGAGTTTTCTGGCCATCCATTGCAACTGGCGGCTAGGGTTTGATTTGTTTTTTTTTTTAATTTGTGAGGGAGAGAGGGCTATTTATAGAGTTTCGTTCGACACTATTCATCCCGGAAATTCCGAACTCCGATTTACGCGCCGAAACTGACGTACCTAGGGTTTATCCCACGTTCCGGACACAATGGAATAGGTTTCGAAAGCTAATTCGGACATCTGTGCGAGTTATGGCTATAAACGCTGAATTTGAATTAAACCGATTTAAGCGATTTTCTAGGCGTTTTAATTTGTACCGGACAAACGGTAAATTCAATCGACTTGAAATTTGAAACCTTACAATAATTTCATATTACGGATCCGATGAAACTGGTTTCGTCGAAATCCGAGACTTTTTGAAAAATGGCTATTTTCACTCGCCAAATTAAAATTAAAAATAAATCGATGCGTTTCGAGCTGCCACGATCAAACGATAGCTTCGATTGACACGAAAATTGAAATCCGGTAATAACTAACTATTACGGATCCAATGAAATTGGTTTCGTTCAATTCTGAGACTGTTCAAAAATTTACTATTTTCACTAGTCGATTTAATTATTAAAATATTCAATTTTCACAAATTAACTTTTAAATCGATTTTAAAAGTTCTAAAATATCGTTCTAACTCCCATATGATAAAATAAAATTTTACAAATCATTTTCAATCATATTTAACTCAATTTTCAATTATTTCCATAATTTAACGTATTAAATTATCGATTTAATAATTCAATTAAATCCAATAATTCAAATAAAAATTTATTTGACTTATAAATTCACTTATTAATATTTAGAATTAATTAAATACTCAAATTTTAATTTCTAAAAATTCTGGGTCGTTACAATCTTCCCCACTTAAAAGAATTTCGTCCTCGAAATTATAAGTAAGAAAGGTTACAGAATCTATTAATTTTCCCAAACTCATAGTTAAACTTCTTATAATAACTTTACTAAGTTTTAAATCATACTTAGTTATCTTTTCAAAAACAATCTATATCATTTAACTTTCAATTCAAAATCAAAGTTAAAGTTTTCAAAATTTTCCAAATTTTCTCAAAATTTTTCTAACGCCTTAAATTTTCGGAAAAATTCGCCATAGTCTCCTTTGCGCAGCTCGATCCGAAAAAAAATGACAGTATATATATCACAAATATACATCTCATCAAGTAATGAGGCATCCCGCAGGGAAAAAGTGTAAAAGTACGGTATGTAATCCGAGATATGTACCTTATATTTTATTAGCAAGCATATACAGCTAATATAGCGCAAAAGCGAGCTCCAAATGCGAAGCAAACGCGATCCGCACCTACTAATTACTCAACAAACAACATGAGAAACATGCATATAGACAATAGTATCAATATACATCATATATCTCCATAACAACTATATATGTCACATAGCAAATGCAATAAAAGCAAACATCAACCAACTATCATCCAACAATTCATAACCAAATCAATATTCATTTATATTCTCATTAATATTCAATGAATTAGGTTTTCAATTTAATCACATTTGATTCATATACAGTGGATTTACTAACATTTATTTTCAATTAGTTTATATTCACTAATTCATATTCAAGTTGGTTCACTTCCAATTTAAATTCAATTCTATTCAAATTTATTTACTTCTAATTTGAATTTCAATCACTTTAGCTTTCGATTTCATTAACACTTAATGAATTATATACAATCACTCAACTAACAATCATATAACAACCAATGTTTATTAATTACAACCAAATTCCTTTGCTTACAATTGGTTTAATTTAATTGATTTTCATTCAATTATTCAACTTTCTAATAACATTAGATTTTAATGAATTACACTTACATTCATTATTTCATATCAATTATTCACATTTAATTGATTTACATTCAATCCATTCATTCTATTCAATTACAACAGTTGAATTTCATTTATATAACTCAAGTTCATATCTATCACTTAACTTTATTACTTTACTTTGATACTAATATCAACTTCATTCCATATCACTTAAGTTATATTTCATTTAACTTTAAATTCATTTTTATTTACAACTAAATTCATAAATATATTCATATAGTTTCACTTCTTATATATATAAGTTTATTTCACAATTGTAATCACTTTTAATTATAATTCAATTCTTATAATTCTTTTTCTTATACAATTATTCTTTTATTTAGATTATTCAAACAACCTAACAATCAACTTACATACACTTTAATAATTCTGAAAAATTATTCCTTTTTATATATAAAATATACTCAAGGTAAAATTATTTCATTTACCCAATTTAAAACAATACTGTGTCGAATTGTTCTATTCAAGTGTTTAGAAACCCCTTCGGCATAGTTGTCGAGACCACGCTGACGAAAGTTCATATGCCACTCAATAAACCAATCATCACAATATAAAACAATTTTATATATTCACTAACAAATACGCTCTCATAGCTATTATTACACTCAAACTCAATCTAGAGCACTACTGACTCTATCTCTAATGAGAAATACCCAACAGAACCATGGTTGTCGCTTAACCATAAGCTCTGATACCAACTGTAAAGACCCGTAAATCCGTACTCCTTGAATAGACACTAATCTCCTTTGTTTAATTCAAGATGAACGAAAATACGAACCCTTAGGGGTTTTAAAAAGAATTTATGAAAAGAGAAGAGAAGAAGAGAGAAGATAGGAAATAGAGCGAAAAGAAAAATAGAAAATAGAAGAGGGAAAAGATAGAAGAGAGAGAGGAAAGAGAATAGAAAATTTGAAAATATAGAAAAATGGAGAATAGAACATGATTTTAAAATAGAATGGAATAGAAAACAACAGAATCACATCAGAATCTCACAATTCGCAGCGGAACAACATATAATAATAAATGAATAATCTTTAAACAAAGAACTATATCAGTTATTACATTACATCACATTTCATTACATCATATCATCAGAGTGTACAACAACAACAACAAATAGTGCAGCGGAAAAAGAAATACTATATACTAGTAATACGCCATGCCATCCTGCTTGCCTCCAGCAACTCCAGAATATCCAGAATATCCTGATAAACCTTAACTCTTGACTGCCCGTGTGAAAATTGGTGGGCACCCAGAGTTTAGGAAGGAAAACAATAAACTCCAAGTCAGTCATGTGACTGGTGTGAGAACTCAAAACAGTTTATTTATCTTTAAAATCAAAATAGAGAGATATTTTTTTAAATTCAATTCGCAATGCTTTTAAAAATGAGACTACCATAAGGCCTCCCGCACACACACACAATGCAAACGCAGAATCGGAGGAGATTTCTCCTTATGATAGTCAAAGATGCTTGATACGCATTTAAAATAACATTTGATATTATTACTAGTGCATAGTGTAGGGGAAAAATTCATTTTTGAAAGTAGAATATAAATCTTAGCCAACATAGACATTTCGAACTATGCCTACTATAGCTACCATCCAAACAGTGGTGACCACCATAAGTGAATGGCAGGTCCTACAACTAATACCGTACAAGTTTCGTATTGGGAATTGGATTTCCAACAAATGGTCAGGCCAAGGAACTTCCCATTGCCACATGAGAATGCCTCTGGAAAGACATCCCCGAGAACCAAACCGGAACTCTGCCAACACAAGGCCGGGTTACCCCTAACTGGGTAACTACTGACACGAGCACGCCATTCCCCGATCGTAAACGGCCTTTCTCACGGGATCCCGAAAGCCAACAACCACAAAGTAATAAATTCGTAGTAACCACATAGGTTAAATATCTGGGCTCCATACCATGATACCACCTCTATCCAGAAGGAAATGTACATACCCTAAAGGGTGCTACCCCTCATAACCTTGCCGCATCTTTCCTGTTTTGACCATTTCCGGGGTGTGAGGTTCGACGAAGTCACGTCCACAAAAACATACTTTATACAAAAGCCATGCTTTGGGTCAACAAATGATCAACACAATGATCACTAAGATAGACGATCAAATAAACGATCCTATCACAATAATCAACACAATGATCATTTCAGCAACACTCAGCATGTCACATTACCAAATTGGGAATATATCGCTGATAACTTCAACTATATAACCTCTGAGCTCGTACGTCTCAGAGAAGGGTGTTAAGCTAAAGAATAAATTCTCCGCCACCAACAGAAATATATTTGAATGAAATCGGCTTTATATCTCAACTTGTAATGTCAGACACACAATCCATACAAGTCTGTTCCGGGATCGAACAAAACCGAAGGCACTTACAAAGAAGTCCTTGCAATCCGGATATTCACAATCCTGATCGGATTCACCATCACATATGGAGAACTCTATACCGGAGCAACTCGGTGTAGAGTAAATCGACAGGTCATCCTATCGCTCTCGCAAATACCGGGTCTTCAACACCGATCTTCAATGCAATTCACAACGACGTATCACATATTCGGAATGGGTTATACGACCCCATGGTCCTTTCCCGGTTAACCCGAATAGTGAGCGCTTATTCAAAAATAAGTGTAGCATTCACATTCAAACAAACCACATCAATTACCCATTCAAAGGGAAATATTGGTAGTCGGCTATTGAACTATCAATAGATATGCACACATCACTAGTTTCCAAATAATTTTCCAAATTATTTATTTTCCAAAATATCTTCACTAAATATATAATTTCATACTTCAAAAATAAATCAATATTTATTTTTAAACAAATTCCACTTTCTTTATAAATTCCTTAGTGAATTTATAATTCCAAAATATCAATGAATATTCGATTTCGATCATTCATTTTCAATTTATCTTCAAAAAGATAAATTCTAAATATCACTTCATATTGGAAAACAATTCCATACTTATTTATTCATAAGTAATTCAAAAATTTTATTTATTTTCAACACTTGGAAAATATTCAATATACTTCAATCGAAATTAAGTATATATTTCATTCTTTAAGGAAATCATTCTCTTAAACATATTTATTTGGGCCAAAATGAATGTTGTGTAAAACATCGTTACGACAACCCAAAATCACTAGTATAGGGATTCGAAATTAAATAGATATATAAATCCCAATACTATACAAAACATTTCCTTTCGGAAATCATTTACTATAACAACAGTGTTATAGTCCACCATTTCCTTCTATTTCTCGAAAACGTCTATTTCAACAATCAATGTTGAAATCTATGGTTTCGAATCTTAACACATTTTAAAACATCGTTAGATCGTTTTAATTCAATTTAAAATATCACATTCTAAACAATTTCTTTAACATATTATTCACTATTCAAAAACGTGAATAACTACGCTAACAAATTTCATCCTTTTATTCATTTTAATTCAAAGGATTATTCACTATTCAAAAATGTGAATATAACTCCATTTATAGGTTTCAATAAATTTTCTTGTCAAAATAAATCATTTGCAAATTTATAAAACAACGTTTATAAATTCCATTTCTATTTATTTATAAAAACTTCCTTTTTTATAAATTCCTTTATTAACCTATTCCAGTTTATAATTTTAATTATAAACAAAAAGTCCAAATTATAAGTCAAACACTTATAATTTATTTATTTGCAAAAATCGTTCCTTTGAACTTTACAAATTTTATAAACCTACTGTTTATAAAATTTCCATTTATAACTTCACCGTTATATAATTCTATAAATTTCATTCATTAATGAATTTCATTTTCACTTCATTCAAGCACTTATAAAAACTCGTTTTATAATGTCTATATCTCTATTTATAAATTTCCATTTATAAATCTCTTAATATAAATCAATTTATATTATTCTTTAAAACGTCTTTAAATTCCTTTAAAAACTTCATCATTCTGATTTATAAAATAATCAAATTTTTATAAATCCTATATTTAAACTTTTCACAATTATTTCAGAAATCCCAATTTAACTATTTTATAAAGTCATTAACTCCTTATTTTCAAAAATCAGCTTTTAACTATATTTCTTAAAAATCATAATTTTTTTTTACTTTAAAAATTATAACGTTTATTTATTTATAATGGATCAATTCCAAAATATAGTATATTCTCAAAAATCACTTTAAAAATCATTTTAAAATCCCAAAATTTGGTCCAATGATGCTACACACCAAATAGTCAATCACGACTACAACGATATCATATATCAATATGAAAATCCATCAAATATCAAAATATCTGAAATCAAATAAATACTGTTGAGGAATCCAGTTGGATCCCTCCAACCTGTTTTCCTGCATCCAAAAACATTAGCGCAATACCAATTTCGCTCCAGTACGAAATTATCGCGGTATATGTTCTTATTAAATATTATCCGCTTAATAACGGCGTAATAGGGTCTCATCCGCTAAACAAATAAATGCGGGAAATCAATAACTCCAATACATACATATGCCAATATATATATATTGCTATTATATATAATACCAATTTCACTGTTTATGAAATATTCGCGGTATATGTTTTTAATAAATAACATCCGCTTACTAACGGCGTATAATGTCTATTTTAACAATCAATAGATATCAATCAACATTCAAACATGCATTCCAATATTTTAAATCTAACTATTTAAAAAAAAAATCTAAACTATTTCGATTGAGTGAGAAGTTCTCACCTTGATTTTAAATTCCGTTTCAGCTTTTATTTCGAATAAAATTAAACACACGTTTAATTTTACCCGAAATTCTCACTAACTCCAAACGACTCCAAACCAACTCCATCGCGTAGTGCTCGTTCATACGATTCCAACGCAACTGAGTTTGCATTTTTTCGACCTCGTATGAAAAAGTTATGAATATTTGAAGTTTACACGATTTATATTTACAATTTACAACATAATTAATAAATTTTTAACCTATATCACATCAGGACCGTAGGATCATGCTTCCTTCATCACAGCCGTTCCACGCAACCATCTTCCTTCTTGCGTGAAACATCTCCAGGAACTCACGCATATGAACCCATCACATATCAAAACTAGGGTTAATTATTGCTTCATCCACAAACGACTTGAACTCGATCGAGACGCACCATGTCGAAGGCCATACCACTAGCTACACTCGGCCTGAACCCTGGCTAACTCGGCCTCATATGCTGCCTTGGAATGCGTGCGCAACAGCCCAGGGACGCGGGCTTGTAGCTTCCTCCACACGACTCCATATTCGATCATAACCGTTGAATCTCTAGAGCTTAACGTCCTCTTCAATTTGTTAGTTGAAACTTTAGCCTAATTGTCGACGGATTGAAAGATAAAAGAGAGGGAAGGGGAGAGTTTTCTGGCCATCCATTGCAACTGGCGGCTAGGGTTTGATTTGTTTATTTTTTTTTTTAATTTGTGAGGGAGAGAGGGCTATTTATAGAGTTTCGTTCGACACTATTCATCCCGGAAATTCCGAACTCCGATTTACGTGCCGAAACTGACGTACCTAGGGTTTATCCCACGTTCCGGACACAATGGAACAGGTTTCGAAAGCTAATTCGGACATCTGTGCGAGTTATGGCTATAAACGCTGAATTTGAATTAAACCGATTTAAGCGATTTTCTAGGCGTTTTAATTTGTACCGGACAAACGTTAAATCCAATCGACTTGAAATTTGAAACCTTACAATAATATCACATTACGGATTCGATGAAACTGGTTTCGTCGAAATCCGAGACTTTTTGAAAAATGGCTATTTTCACTCGCCAAATTAAAATTAAAAATAAATCGATGCGTTTCGAGCTGCCACGATCAAACGATAGCTCCGATTGACACGAAAATTGAAATCCGGTAATAACTAACTATTACGGATCCAATGAAACTAGTTTCGTTCAATTCTGAGACTGTTCAAAAATTTACTATTTTCACTAGTCGATTTAATTATTAAAATATTCAATTTTCACAAATTAACTTTTAAATCGATTTTAAAAGTTCTAAAATATCATTCTAACTCCCATATGATAAAATAAAATTTTACAAATCATTTTCAATCATATTTAACTCAATTTTCAATTATTTCCATAATTTAACGTATTAAATTATCGATTTAATAATTCAATTAAATCCAATAATTCAAATAAAAATTTATTTGACTTATAAATTCACTTATTAATATTTAAAATTAATTAAATACTCAAATTTTAATTTCTAAAAATTCTGGGTCGTTACAAGACCTGAGCAACTTCTACCAACATTGGCACTTCATCCACACAACTTACAACCAGTGCATCCTCCTACCTGTCACCATCCCATCCATAAGTTCACCAACTTCAACAACCAAACTTCAAACAACTATGCACGTACTACTGCTACATCCACTTATACTTGCTACAAAACCCATCACTACCTCAAAATTGCATACTTACTTCCATGCTTCACGCACTACTGCAAACTTCACCATTACAACAACATACACCATCACCAGTCAATCACCAATCACTACCTTCACCATCACCGGACTGCTTCATCACTTCCCTATGCACTTCCAACCACCAAGCCAACAGCCCTCACCACTTCCACCTGAACCATCTCCTCGAATTGCAAATTTATCACTGCAAGTTCAACAACCAGGAATCAGACATACAGTGCTGCTCACCTCTGCCGACCACTACAACATATACTTCTGCCAGCAATCCATTGCACCAACATACGCCTCTGTCATATTCAAATACAACGATGCATACAACCATACAAGAAGCACTGCCTCAACGTAAAACATCCATCACCACTTAACTCCAGAAAACTCTGCCATCCACCATCACCTACAACAAACCTACTAGTCACCATCCTCCCTGCTTTCAACCACCACTGCCTTGCTTCTTCCACCTCTGTTCCACTTCCCATTCATCAGTAAATCCACTTTCTTTCTTCCTTGAAATCGCCTTGACCCCCAATAACAGCCGAATCATCTCAACAACCCAAAACTAGCGACCAGCACGAATGTGAGAATCCCTTAATCGAATTCGAATTGATTGACTTTTACTAGAATTTTATATTGAAACAAAGACTGGCTAATTGTTTGTACCTTATAATATCATTTTCTAAAGTAATCCTAGTTCACGAATTCAACAAGCAAATGCCCAGTTTTGAATTAATGAGTAGCGTAATCTTTTTTCTAGTCAAATTATATTCCTTGATAGCTAACAAATGGCCACAACATGATGTATATCCTTCATTTTATCAGTATCTGTTGAACATCAAACAAACAACCACTTCCTCATAATGATATAAATATAAAATAGTAATTTGGAAAAAGACGAAAAAACTAATCTTAGCAACTCAACAGGATCATGGCCAGGGTAAACTTTACTAACTGCTTAGCAAGTCCCATCGTAGGATTAAGATAATGGACCACCCAACAATTAAGTTAAACAAAAACTACTAATTTTAGACAAACTAAGAATTCATTTTAATGAACTAAACTCAAAATGCAGGTTTAAAAGAGCGACAATATGGCTTTCAGATTTTCCTACTATTTTCTCAGTATTTCAGATTTTAGACGAATTAAATTTACGTTTAATTTATGCTGAAGCAAGCAAATTCAAATCAATGTTGTAGAAGGCAGCAAGCATTAAACAGTAAGCTTAAGGACAGTTCATATGATATGTAGAAAAAAAAATTACTTAGTCAATTTTAAAATTGCTGAACTACAAAATTTCCAAGTTCAATTTTTTTAGAAGTATAAAAATTTAAAACTACAAATATTTTAATCTTTCCAAAATTTAAAACTACTTTACAGTTCACAGTAAACTATCAGATTAGCATGGATCGTAAAACTAATGGGATGTTAATTAAACCCGGATTTTATAAATATCATAGTAAATGGTACAAACGTCACAGTAAATAACAATTTTTAAGTTTTTAATAGACTATCAAAAAGTAGCTAATCTAGTGAAAGCACTGAGGTAGAATTATACCTTAATTTCTGAAGTCAACTTTCTCCCTCCCTTCCTAATCCTTTACTCGATCAACATAAAGCATGAAAATAAATTTTCATTTACCTGCATAGTTAAAACAAGCAAACAGATATAATGCATTAGTTTGGATACATTTTATATAAAATAAAATAAAAATTAAGAATGTGCCTTTCAGATATATCAATACATGGTGTAATATTGAAGGATATCAGCAATGTGTATGAGAGGGGCATAAAGCTACAACATGAGGGGATTTCACTCATAATCTTATTTGATGCTTTGTTCTTTTTTTTCAAAAATAAAAACAAAACAAAAAACAAAACAAAACAAAACGACATCAGTAAGATAATCTTTACATTTTTTTGTTTGTGGCTTGTGAATCAGTTTAGAATTCACTATGACATGTACACTTCTTCGTAAAAAGATATTTTACAGCATGGATAGTTGTCAGTGGACATCTTACATGCAAACACACTTAGATGAAAAATCAATCAGCATATATTACCATTCATCTTTGATAAAAATATCATGTTTACCTATTTATAAGTAGACACGAGCTAAGAAGTTGTGATTCTAATTGCGTGTGTTCTAATATTTTGCCTAATACACACTACATAGTCATTGGACATTCAATGACAAAACAAGTGGTTACAGACGGCCTGTGGACGAACTTTGATTCATCTTCAACTATCATTCAGTCGAGTATCACACTTAATCAACCGTATGTTGTAGAACACAGGTATTGTGAAATCAGACTTATATATTACGAAAGCACTTTTTATCACAAGCACTTGAGATACACTAATTAGAAAAATGAAACCAACATGGCTATTGGGATCAGAGCTTGTTGCAAATCCAAATTATTATGAAATCAAAACTTCTTCAGTCCAAATCTGAACTAAGGCCTTCTTGAAATATATGAGGATTCTGATTACCCCATTTAGTGAAACAAGGATAGTCGAAATCCAAATAACAAACCCTCAATGATTTTAAATTTATGAAAATAAATTTTGTGGCCTAAATTGCAGAGCTAGTTTGGTTCACAAAATAAAACAAAATAAGCAAGTTATGAGGTGCCTGCTTTATTGGTTTTACCATTTTTTTTAAATAACATAAATATTGACATATGTCACACATCAATTGCTAATAAGATTACGATGTGCTCGAGGTAATACTCTATAGCAAAAAAATTGAGAAATATTCAGATCACCATAATAAAAATATGAAATAATTTCCAAAATGAAACAAAATAATCTTGCATCGGGAATGAGCTTTTACAATTCAGAATCCACTTATCATGATCATAACCAATTCAACCATAACACAACTAATTATCAATAAGGTGATGTTGGTAAACATCACGTAGAATTTCAAACAATATTTCACCTTATATTGTAAAAAGTGGTTATTCTTGTTCTTACAAAAATCAGTAATATGACCAAGTGTACATTGCAAAATCCCTAAATTGTGATCTACCATCCCAAGCACATAAACATCACAAGTAATTATACCCAATCTCTCAAAGAATTGCTATACTATCCAATTAAGAATATAACAATAAGAAGTAAATTACCATAAAAGCTAAGCTTCTGCTTTCTCCTCTGCTACCAAAACAACCTCAACAGTAGCAACGTTCTCTTCCTTGGATTCGTCCTTTTCCTTCTCCGCTTTCTCCAACTCTTCTTCTTCGGTGTCGGCGAAATCGAAGATCGACGATTAGGGTTCCAGACGCGATTGAGTTGACTACTGAGGAGTGAACTATTGAAATGGAGGAGAACGGCTGTGAAGATCTGAGATGGAGCGAACAGTTTTGATTAGGATAATTTCGTTGGAGACGAAAATTGACAGCGCTATTTTGGGAGGGATATGAAAATGGTTAAGTTTTTTTGGGAGGGAGATGAAACTATTATTTGCTTTTCTGGAGGACGGACGAAAATTTCAGAGCCAAAAGCGTTACACAACGGATACAAAACAAAATGGGTTAAAAAACAGATGATTAAATGTAAACAATAACGCTTTAGAAAAAAGCGTTATTAAATGACGTTATAAAAGACACTTTTTGTTGTAGTTGCACAAGATATATTAGTTCGAATGGTGCCATATTGCCTATGGACTCTTGATTGAATTATTTAAGTGCTTAAGTTCGTGTCACATGCTCAAAAGAAAAATAAGCAAATTGCATAAGTATGCAATCGTCTGTCAACCATTAGTTAAAGAGGCAAAATAAGGGATGAGTAGCCATAATCACTGTTCATATAAAGATGGTAAAGATGGTCACTATCCAAAATGAATGTAAATTAAGACTAGGGCTTAAGTGGCCTTGTTCTTAGATTAAGGCCTAAAGTTCATGTCCAAAAATTAGTTGTATGCATGTCCATATTCAATAATAGGTCATGCGTGATGGAATTTGTGTAGACATTATTCTTTCTATGAAGGGGGCTTTATGAAAATTGTTTTTATCTTTAAGACCAAGGCTCCTTTTTCCTTTTATATCAAGCATTTACTTTGTTATTTTATCAGTTATATCTCTCGGGTAGTCTTCATCATTGTGGTAATCATGTAACGACCAAGAATTTTGGTTACTTGTAATTCGTATATTTAAATAATTTTAAATATTCACAAGTAAATTTTATAAGCTGAATAACTTAAATTTTGAATATCTGGATTTAACTGGTTAATTAAATTGTTCATTTTATATTTGAAATTGTGTAAATAATTGGAATTTGAATTTAATATGAATGAAAATGATTTATAAAGTTGAATTAAATTCTATTTGAATTAGAATAATGTTAGAGAACTTTTGAAATTGAATTAAAATTTAATTATAGAAATTGGATATTTTAATATTTAATTAACGTGTAAAAATAGCCATTTTTCAAACAGTCTTGGATTTCGATGAAACTAGTTTGGTTGGATCCGTAATGTGGTATTATCATAAGATTTCAAATTTCGTGTCAATCGGATTTACGGTTTGTCCGCACGAAGCTAAAACGCGTAGAAATTTATTTATGTGAATATTAAATTTAAATAAGTCGATTCGAAAACCTATCTTTCGAATACGATCGAATTGGCTCTCGATATATATTCCATTGTGTTCGAAATAGGGATAAAACATTACAAAGGCCAAGCGGCATGATTCGTTTCGAGTTCGAAAAAATCTTGCGTAAATAGCGTCGTGAACTTTTCTATATAAGGACCTAACTATTTATATTTTGGAAAACCCTAATCCAAACTAGGGAAGGTCTCCATTAACATTTCAACAACCAAAACCATTCAATTCTTCCCGCGATGTCTCCAAATTCGTAATCAATCACGAAAAATTATCAAATACAATGTTGTAGAGGGCAACGAGACAAACAACTTCAACGGTGGAGATTGTCTTTGGCGAAGCCATCGGCAATGATTTTCGCTTGAAGGTCCAACGTTCGATCGTGAATCTCAAAAGCAGTGGGAAGCAAGTGCCACATCGTTCGAGGTGTTGGTGAAGCTCGTGTAGCACATTCGATTAGTGGTTGTTGATCAACGTAAAGGTGAACGATGGAGGCAAGATAATTCGAGAAGTGGTGGCGGCTATAGGTTCTTGCTCACGGTTAGTAACCAAGAAGAAGGAGATGAAAACAACGGCTGGATCTAAGGAAATAGAAATGTGCGGCCTAGATTAACAAGGTTAAAAATATATAAAATTTGTAAATTTATCATATATTTAAATTCGCACGAACTTTAAAATTTCATAACTTCTTCATACAAGGTCCGTATTAAGGAGCACTACATGTTAGAGCTTGTGTTAGTAGATTGGAGCTAGTATAAATTTTGGGTAAAATTAAACGGCTGTTTAATTTTATTCGGGATAAAACACTGCAACTACTATTAGAACCAAAAGTGAGTACAATGCACTCTCTCCGCCCCACTGATATTTTTATATAAACGAGAATAAATTTATTTTATGATGATTGATGATTGTTTGGATGATCTATGATATATTATGTATAGTGAATGGTATTTGGATACATTCCTGTCTATTAGAGCGGATGAGACCCTATACGTTTCCATGTATGAGCGGATGACATTTTTGTACGCGCGTCTGCCTCGAAGCGGACATTCTACATATATTTCCAATAGGTATATTTGTTACAGGTGATAGGTTAGTGGGGTCCAACTGGATTCCTCGCCGGTATTGGTTTTATTTACCGATATTGTGATATATGATGTAGTAATGTGATATATGATGTTTGGTTGCCGTGATTGATGTATCTAGTGCTACTGCAGCATTGGGCCTATATTTGGAAATTTAAAAATATTAAAGTGATGATTTCAATTAAAAAGGATTTTCAAGTGATTTGAAAATATATATATTTTGAATTATTAAGGAATGAATTTATTTTGAATAAATAAATGTAATAGTTTTTATGTTATAAAAGTGTGATTTTTGAAATACGAAGTGAACTATTTGGTAAGATAGTTTAAATAGAGATTTTTGAACTTATTACAACGGTTTATATATAAGGTTTATAAAATTGAATTTTTATAAATCAAAGTGATGAAATTATAAAGGAGTTCGTAAATGTTAAAATGAAGTATAAAATTGAATCTAGCAAGCGTATAAGATTTTTGAATTTGTAAAGTTATAAAAAAAACAAATTTTGGAAGTAAACGATTTATAAGAAAATTAACTTACAATTTGGGTTTTGGCATATAAGTAAGAGATATATGGACTGGGTTAATTAAGAGATTTTATAAATGGAAGTTTTTATAAAATATAAATGGAATTTATAAACATTGTTTTATAAATCCAGAATCAATTGAAATTGATAAGTTAATTATAGGAGTTTATTAAAGGAGATATATCCACGATTTTAGACAGTGGATTATCCTTAAAATTAAATGTGTAGCAATATTGGATTTGGTAAATAAAGTATATACACGATTTTGGACGGTGAATAATATATTGAATTAAATGGATATTTTTGGGAAGAGATCTTTCAAATGGAGTTAAATGTTTTGAAGATGTTTTAAAAATGTGTTGAGTATCGAATACATAGATTTCAACATTCATTGTTGAAATAGACGTTTTCGAGGAATAAGGAAATGATGGACTATAACAGTATTGTTATTGTAAATGATTTTCGAAAGGAAATGTTTTGTATAGTATATGGGATCCATATATCAATCTAATTTTTGGATCCCTACACTACTGATTTTGGGTTGTCGTAACGATATTTTACGCAACATTCATTTTGACCCAAATGAATATTTTTAAGAAGAATGTTTCCTTACAAAGTAAAATATATACTTAATCCTGATTTAAGTATATGCAATATATTCTACGTGTTGAAAATAAATTTATTTGAGAATTACTTATTACTAAATAAGCATATGAAAATGTTTCCAATATTGAAATATTGAAATGTTCTTGAGATTATATATTTTTAAAGATAATTTAAAGTGAATATTTGGAATATGGTTTAATTAATAAAAGATTAATAAAAGGGCCTAGTGATTGTTATGTTGCTTAATATTTGTTGTTTGCTTTGATAGTTAAATAACCGACTATCAAATTTGGCCATTTTAGTTCCTCGACTTGATGTAGGAACTATTTAGTCGTACACTTAGTACGTAGCCTAATGTGTAGGCTTGATTATCATTTGTATTGAGGATGTTGATTCGTATATTATGGAGTATTAAACAATCTATCAAGCTTCCTTCATGGCCCGAAGGATAGCAAGTTGAAAGTTGGAGACGTGATAAGTTTATGAGACTTAGTTTATGTGTGAGGTTGAGAAACGCTTTTGCATTGTTGGTGCAAAGAGACCGGGATCGGTTTATTCGAAAACCACTTCGGACCAATGTATATGCGACGATTGTGCATGTTTCTTGTGATGATATTGATACTTTAGATTTTCATAGTGGGGGGACTTCTTGTTGATCGTTTGGGTTTAAAATTCTAATATACTTATAGTAGCAATGGTCACTTTGTTATGTTGTGATGGTTTCTCAGTACATTCCTCTAGAGATGTACTGCCGGAAGGTAGTCCCTTCACCTGGTCATTTGTATGGAAATCCAAACTCCACTATGTACTTGCCATTTTGATTGTATTACCCATTATGGGCTATATGCTGGAATTTAATAAATGTAACAATTTCAGCTATGATTAATATTATTTATATATACTAGACACTAGTATAATATAAGAGGATTTGATATGAAATGATTTAGTTATCATAAGGTAAAAACATATCTCTATTTATATGTGGACATGTATTACGAGAAACTTTTGTTTTCGATAAAGGAAAAGTTTGGTAATTTAATAAATTCTGTTGAGTGTGTTTTCTCATGCTGGTTTACCAGACTGATACGGACGTTCTTCCCTTTTAGGATATTCCTAGGCTTTGATGTTAAAGCTTAGATTTTGTATATTCCTAGGCTTTGATGTGTACTCAGTATAGATAGGGACAGTAGCACCCTAGATTGAGTTTGAGTGTATTATATATATGAGCATGTATTTGTTAGTGTTATAAAAATGTTTTATATTGTGTTTACTTATCCACTGAGTTGTTTGTGAATTCTAGTCCGTATGCAGGATGCCATGTTATCGATAGGGATTTCTAAACACTTAAACGAGGCAAGCCGACATAGTAATGTTTTAAATTGGGTAAAAAAATAATTTTACCTCGGTTATATTTTATATATAAAGAAACAATTTTTCAGGAATTAGTAAAGTATATATAAATTAATTGTCTGATTGTTTGGAAATGTAAATATATATAAGTTAATAAAAAGTTGTTTGAATAATCTAAAAAAACAACAATTGTAAAAGAATAAATTATATAGTCAAATGAATTATATAGTATGGAATAAAATTAAAATGATTTACAATTGGAAATAATCTTATATATAAGAAATGAAACAAAATGAATATATTTACAAATATGAGTTGTAAATAAAAATGGATTTCAACTAAGAATTTGAAAATTTGAATCATGTTGATTTTGAAAGTTATTTTTCAAAATTAAACAGATTACATTATTATAAATCTAAATAAGATAAATAAGTTTGAAATGACCTTATATAAGTGAAGTAATATAGTGAAATTATATAAGTATAAAGGTTTGTAAATGTGATTTGTAAATGTAAAAGAAATGTTTGAAAGAATATAAAGCACCGAATTTACTACTGTTGCCGGAAAATAATACGGGTGATGACTACAGCATCATCAGTATCATTTTCGAGTTTTTGTGCGATGAATTTGCTGCCAATAGTAAATTGAAAATTGCAGTTTTGTTGTGATAGACAAATTTGAATTTAAAATCGAAGTTGTAGTTAATGAATATAAGTGAAATGAGTTTTGGACTTATAATATGAAATAAAGATTTTTACTAAAGGAAGTTAAAAAAAATAGAACTTTGAACTAGATCAGATAAGCTATTGAGTGGAAAAGTGAACTTAAGTGGTAAGTGGTTATATAATATGAATTGGGAAGTTTAGATAAATAAGTTGTATAATGTATAGAATGAGAAAATGTAAGTAAAAAAAATAGTTAAAATGGTTAAACAATTTTGTTAAGCAAAACAAAATCTAAATTTGAGTAGTGATATGAAATTTAACTTAATTAAAGATTAAATAAAATTATGAGTTAGAAGAAAATTTAGATTTGTTGATTATGAAAGGTTAAGAAATAAAATTTGAATTAAATTAGAAGTGAACTTAAGTTGTATAGGGAACGTAAATGCAAGTGAGAATGAAAAGAACCATAACTTAAGTAATGTTGAATGAAGTTGATTTTGTTATCAAATGAATCTATAAAGTGAATTAATGAAATAAAGTCATCAAAGAATATGAATTTGAGCTATATAATGAAATTCAACTTTAGTGGTAAAATGAATTAGCAACTGAATAATTGAATGAAAGTCAATTGAATGTTAAACTAATTTAAATTAAAAGTGTTAAACCAAATTGAATTAATGTATATTTGAATGTAAAGTAAAGTAAAGTAAAGTAAATTAGATAGATGTTAGTTGATAGCATAGAAATTCATACGAAATTGAATTAATAAAATTGAAATCTAAGTAATTGAATTCAAATTCGAATTAAATGAATCTAAACAGAATTTGATTTAATTTGAAAGTGAACCAACTTGAATATGAATTAGTGAATGTAAACTAATTGAATATAATCAGTTGTGATTAATAAATGTTATTTAAATTGGAAAACCAATTTAATGAATATTAATAAGAAATGAGTGTATGTTGATTTGATTATGAATTGATTGGATAGAGATCGGTTGTTGGATGTTATTTGGATGATAGTTGTTTGATGGTTGGATTTGTTGCTTTTGATTGCATTTGCTATATTGGCATATATAATTGTTGTATTGGTATATGTTGTATATTGATATTACTTTCAATAGGTGCAGTTGGCGTATGCTTTGCATTTAGAGCTCGCTTTCACATTATATTAGCTGTATATGCTCGCTGATAATATTAAGGTACATATCTCGGATTACATATTGTACTTTTATACTTTTTTCCTTATGGGATGCCTCATCCTTGAAGATGAGATGCATATTTGTGATATGCATATCTGTGTCTGTGTGCGTTGTTATCCAACTACGATCGAACCGCGCAAAGGAGGATATGGCGAAATTTTTTGGAAATTTGAGACGTTAGAAATTTTTTAAGAACTTTGGAAAAAAATTATAGCTAAAATTTTGATTTTGAGTTAAAAGTTAAATGGTATTAGTTGGTTTTGAAAAGATTACTGAATATGATTTGAAACATAGAAAAGTTTTTATAAGATGTTTAACGAATGGATTTTGGATAAAAAGTTCAAAGGTTTAAATGATTTTGGCAATCTAGTTTGAACGAATTGGTTTGAAAAGTTAATGAATTTTGTGACGTATTCTTACTTGGTAATTTCGAGGACGAAATTCTTTTAAGTAGGGAGAATGTAACGACCCAGAATTTCGGTCATTTGAAATTCGTATATTTTATTGATTTTACATATTCACAAGTAAATTTTATAAGCTGAATAACTTATATTTCGAATATTGGATTTAATTGGACAACTAAATTGTTAATTTAATATTTAAAATTGCGTAAATAATTGGAATTTGAATTTAATAAAATGAAGATGATTTATAAAGTTGAATTAAATTCTATTTGAATTAGAATAATGTTAGAGAACTTTTAAAATTGAATTAAAAATTAAATTATAGAAATTGAATATTTTAATATTTAATTAACATGTAAAAATAGTCATTTTTCAAACAATCTCGAATTTTTATGAAACCAGTTTCATTGGATCCGTAATGTTATATTATTATTGGATTTTAAATTTCGTGTCAATCGGATTTATGGTTTGTCCGTACGAAGCTAAAACGGGTAGAAATTTATTTAAGTGAATTTTAAATTTAAATAAATTGATTCGAAAACCTATCTTCCAAATACGATCGAATTGGCTCTCGATATATATTCCATTTGTTTGGAATAGGCATAAAACATTATAAATGCCAGGCGACATGTTTTATTTGGAGTTCGAAAAAATCTCAGCTGAATAGTGTCGTGAAATTTTCTATATAAGGACCTAACTTTTTCTATTCTGCAAAACTCTAATCCAAATTAGGGCAAGCTGCCATTAACATTTCAAAGGCCAAAATCATTCAATCTTTCTTCCCTCGATCTCACCAAATTCGTAAGCAATCATGAAAAATTATCAACTACAATGTTGTAGAGGGCGACGAGACAAACAACTTCAATGGTGGAGATCGTATTTGGCAAAGCCAATGGGAGAAGATTTTCGTTTGAAGGTCTGATGTTCGAGCGTGAATCTGGAGAGTAGAGTAGGTGTTGAAAATAAATTTATTTATGAATTATTTATTACTAAATAAGCATATGGAAATGTTTTCCAATATTAAAATATTGAAATGGTTTTGAGATTATATCTTTTTAAAGATAATTTGAAGTGAATATTTGGCAAATGGTTTAATTAATAAAAGATTAATAAAAGGGCCTGGTGATTTTTATGGTGCTTATTATTTGTTGTTTGCTTTGGTAATTAAATAGCCGGCTATTAAATTTGGCCATTTTAGTTCCTCGACTTGATGTGGGAACTATTTAGTCGTACACTTAGTACGTAGCCTTTTGTGTAGGCTTGATTGTCATTTGTGTTGAGAATGTTGATTCGTATAGTGTGGAATATTACTCCAATCTATCAAGCTTCCTTCTTGGCCTATGAGACATAGTATCTGTGTGAGGTTGAAAAACGCTTTTGCGTTGTTGGTGCGAAGAGACTGAGATCGGTTTATCCAAAAACCACTTCGGACCAACGTATGTGCGCCAATTCTACAGGTTGCTTGTGATGACAATGTACTGTTCATAGTGGGGGGACTGCTTGTTGAATGTTTCGGGTTAAAATACCAATATACATATAGTAGCAGTGGTCTCTTCGTTAAGAAATATCCAATGCAAGGACGATTTGCTACTAATCCTAAGGATTTCCCGACAGGATGTGCTAGGAAAGTACCTTCGGTTTGTCTTGTTCCTGGACAACTTGTATGGATGTTTGTCTGACATTGCATTTCTACAGATCATATGCATTGGTTTTTACAAACGTACATCAGTGGTGGCGGAGAAGGCACTTTCTCCTAGCTTAACACCCTCCTTGAGACATACGAGCTTAAGGCTTGTATTTTTGTGGAAGGCAATTAGTAGTCAACGGAAATGGCCATGTGGCATTCAAAATGTATGTGATATGTGATATGTGATATGTGAAAGGTTATCGTCACCTTAGGCCTCATTAACTGAAAATGACTGAAACAGGTTTAGATGTAGCAAGAATAAGTAGGTCGCTCCCTGTAATATCCCGGAATTTTTAACAATATCAATTTAATAATCTGTAGTTAAAATAAAATTGATATTGATATTCTGTTAATAATTATTCAGATAGATTTAATAATCTTCTTCAATAAATATTTAAATTGGTTATTTTATCTTTTAAAAATAATAAATTGATTTCTATTTCCAATATAAATATTTGGTTTATATTTTAAATAGGATCGGCTTTGTTTTAATTTTAATAAGTAAAGCATATTTTCTAGTTTTAATAGTTTGGAAATTTTAATACAAATTAGTATTGAGTTTTCAAAGACTATTTCATAAGTAAATATATGATTTTAAAATTGAATAGAAAAATATTAAATGTTTTAAATTAAATTGGCTTGAGTTTTAAATTTAGAATGAATTTAGCAAAATGGTTTCATGCTTAATAATGGATTATTTATTTAATAAAAATATAATCTCTTGTAAAATGATTTTTATTTAATAATAAGAGAGTTATAAAAATAATATTGATATTGTATTATCTTTATAAATAAGTTTGAATAAGATTTGTAATTTTTATTTCAAATTGAATTTGTATTTATAACTTGATTTAAAAATATTTGATTTTGAATTTATTTTGAATTTAAATTCCCAAGTATAAAATTTTAATTGTTTTAATTTTTAATATGTATAAGTTTCATTTGTAAACATGGTTTGTTTTCATTTATAAATTTATACACATATTCAAATTTAAATTAACAAATTGAAACTAAGCTAATACATGCATTAACTTGTAAATAAATGCTAATTACTTTTAAAAGAAAAAAAAACAATGTTAAATTCATAGGCATTCTTTTGACAAGTGTTGTAAAAAAATTGACAAGTGTAAATTTTAGTTTTATTTTTCTTTGCTTTTATTAAAATCTGAAAATACATTTGTATAGTTGGCATCTTCATTTCATATTGCATTTTTCTGAATCAAAGAAATCTTCAAGCTTCTAAGATCAAAATTCATTTTCATATCCTTAATCAAAATCTGCATACCTCAAATTTTGAACAAATCTGCAAACAAGCTCTCAGTATTAAAATGCAGTTCATTCTCCTATAATTCATATAAAATCTAAAAATTGTTCAAATACAAATCCCTGTAACTCCTCATCAAAACTAAATCTTTCATAAACCTGCATATTCAATCCAACATCTGCATATCCAAAACTATGTTCAAATCTGCAAAAAACCAAATGAGCCTGCATATAATAATCTGTAAGCAAAACTTGCATATCCCATTTCTTCAAATCCTTCATCTGCATGCATATGGGAAGTTTAGCTACTGCATCTACATCTACATGCAAGTAACTAGGAAGGGATCATGAGGATTTAATCAGGATTGCAACTCGGATATTAAAACAGAGGGGTAAAGCCTGCACTTGTCTTCTGCAAAAATTCAAAGGATCAACTGGTGTCTGCATTTTTTTAAAATGGTGAGTAACTTTGAACTTTAAGTTTTAAACAGGTTGCATGCTAGTTTATTAAAATGAAATAGCTAAATTATTATGTTATGAATAACTGTTGTTATGAATATGTATGGTATGCATGCTGTTTTTTTTTCTTTTTAATTGCCTGTTCTATTTCTCTGATTTTTCAAGCACCCATAATTTTATTTATATACTTATTACTAAAATTGTTTCCTGGTATAATGAAATAATAAAGCAAAGTTGTTTTAAGTTAACATTTAAAGGATTTTAGGAAGTTATATACAGGTTGTTGCCTCTGTAAAACCAGAATCATCTTGCATGTCTAAAAATTTTCCAAACCCAATCAAATTTATATGGTAATTTAGTAATACAAATCAAAAATATAAAATGGAATTTGATTTTTAAATCAAGTAGTAGAATTTTTAGGTGTTTGATTTAGTGACAGTTTATTCTTGAACAAAATATGAATTTGTGAAAAAAATAATTTGCAATCTGTAGTATAAGATAACTCAAATTTCTTTTGAGTTATTAAGTAAGGATCATAGATCCTTGGAAAAATCAGAGAAGTAATTAAAATTTACTAGATAGGGTGCAGTTGGGAAATCATTGTATAAACCCTAGTTTTGGATAGGGGTTAAAGATTGGGTCTGTGAGAAGTGATGGATGGATCGAGTGATTTGGATTTTGGTGTGTGGGTAGTTGGTGTGTAGAGTAGTTCATGGCCGGAAGGGTCGATCGTCAAGTGATCGGAGTGGCGTACAATGGTCGTTGACAGGTTTTGAGTTGAAACCTGTAAAAAAATTCCAGGTTTGAAATTTGGGGTTGAAGTTTGATTCTTGATTATTGGTTCGATCTGATGGTTGCTGTGGGCATACTTGTGTTTATGGAGGTTGCTGGATCATATAGAATGATCGGAAGAGGTGGTGGTCGTCGTGCATATGCACGGCGATGAAAACTCTGGTGAACTGTTTTGGTTTGGTGGTGTTTCAGGGGAGGCCTTTGTGTTGCTCGAAGCAAGTTGTAAAACAACTCGAAGTGGTGATGCATATAACCCGAAGTAGAATTTAATTTTCTCGGGTTACTCTGTAACTTGCAGGCTTCAGGTTACAGACCTGTTTTTTTAAATCTAGGTTTTAAAATTTAAATCTGTAATTATGTTTAAAGCAAAGTTTGAGTTCAAATGCAATTCAAGTTTGCATTACTGATTTGAATTCAAATTCCAGGTTTTAAAATTAAAAATAAAAGTTTAAAATTTTAACTTAATTAACTATTTTATTTTGGGTAAAATAGTTGAAACTTTTAATAATGAAGTTTTTAAAATGTGATTAAGATTTAAGAATTAATTTTAAATCTGGAAATTTAAGCTTAAACCTGAACTCCAATTTCAAATTTAAATAGAAGATTTAAATTGAAAATTTAAACAATGAATGAGTTGGAAATTTCTAAAATTTTAAAATGAATTTAACTTCAAATTCTTATGATTTCATTTTTAAGTCAAACTTTTGTTTTGACTTGTAATTTTAAATAAGTTTTTTAAATTATTTAAAACTTTGATAAGCTTAAAATTATTCTATTTTAAACTTGAATTTAAATTGGAATTTAAAGGTAATTTCATAAGTAATTAGTTTTGAATTAAATTGTTTTAAACATAATTAAGTTATGTTTTAACTTGAAAATTTAAATTAAGATTAATATTTCAGGATTAATTTAATTAACAAGGTAATTAAGATTAATTAATTAATTAATTTAATTAATTTAATTTGGAATTAATAATTAATTAATGATTAATCAATTTATAATTAAGATCATTAATTAAATTATTAATTAATGATGAATGAATATTAATTATGTAATTAAGTTTTAAATTAAGAATAATTAACTTTAATTAATAAATGATTAAAGATAATTTTAAATGGTAATTAATTTAAGTTAATTACTTTATAAAATAATTTGAGGATGTTTAATGAAGGTCATTAACCAGGATTATTTAACAATTAATTAATGCAGTTAATTTTTTTATAATTAATTAGATTAATTAATTTAATAATAATCAATTATAAATGGTTAGAGAGTAATTACTTGATAAAGTAATTAAGGAAATTAATTACTTGATGTAATTAATTTAATTTAATGTGATTGTTTATTTTAATTAATTTAGTTTAATTAATTTTAAACATTTGGGTTTTATAAATAATTACTGTATGTAATTAATGATTTGGAAATTACTCGGTTAAGTAATTGTTTAATAATTACATGATTGTAATTAAGTGAAGATGTTTAAGTATGAGGTAAATTGGTTTAATTACTTAATAATTAATCAAGGGGTTAATTAAGTAATTAATTAAAGGATAATTAATTTATTTAATATAGTAATTAAGTTAGTTAATTACTACATGTAATTAATCTGTGATGATGATTAATAAGTTAATTACTTAAGGTAACTAATAATTAAGGATCATTAATTATTTAATTAATGATGTAATTAAAGTTGATTAATTAAGATTAATTAATCAATAATAGATAATTAAGGTAATTAATTAATATGATTAATTAAGGATTAATGTAATTAATTATGATTAATTAATTAATTGAAGTAATTAAAGGTTAATTACTGTTTAGTTGAGGATAATTAATTTTGTGAAATTAATTGAGGATAATTACATGAATGTAATTAAGGGTAATTAATCAAGAGTGATTAATTAAAGTAATTTATGATTGATTAATTGATTGTAATCAATTAAATGGTTGAGTAAGCAAGTTATAATTTGGTGAAGTAATTAATTTAATTTATTTTAAATTGATTAAAAATGAAGTGATTAATTTAATTCATTTTAAATTAATTAGTAATAGAGATAGTTAATTTAATTCACTTTAAATTAATTATATAATGATGAGTAAATCATTTGCTTAGGTATGAATGGATGTCACTGATTGACTTGGATGCTTTGTGATCTCAGTAATGAGATAAATAATATTGTATGGTATGGATGTTTGATTGTATTGCGATAATAACATAGGTTAAGGTTATCTATTGTGATGGTGATATATGGAATATCTATTTGATATTGATAATGTGGGTTACCTGTTATGTGATAATGTTGATTATCAATTATGATTTACGAATTATCTATTTGTGTATATATAGATACTGTATTAAATTGTTTTAAACCTTTAAAACAACTTGGACCCTAAAAGACACGCTTTGGTTTTCGATGAGACCGGGATCGGGTTTCCATATTTGGATATCCGAAAACCACATCGATTCCAAATAACGTTAGGTCGTGTATCAAAGTGGAGCTTTGTGAAGACTCGAGGTGTAAGGACTATGAGTCAATATAACTCTGTGGGTGATTCCGTAATGAGTTGACGGAATTAGTTCTTATAGATTCGAGATGGTGAATCAGAGTGCAAGGGTTATTGTCGATAACTCTGAGGGTGATTCCAAAATGAGTGTAACGAGATAATGCCTTTGGTTTCGTTCGAACCCGGAACGAACTTGTATGGATTGAATGCTTTCAAAACATCGTCAGGTGGACGATGAGCATTCTAAGTGATATGTCCTATAAAGGTAATCGTAGCCTCAAGCCTCATCAACCGGGAATGGCTAAAACAGAGGAGGTGCAGCAAGGCTTCGTGGGTCGCACCCACTGGAGAGCAAGATTGATCCCTGTCTAGAAGTCCCTTTATATTCGTCTGTGTGGGTGGTTGCTAGCTACAACCACGGGGTTGTCTTGTTTGGAACTATTCAGTAAGGAATGGGTCCGGCTTTGTGTTGCAGGGGGTCGGGAGTGATCCTCGGTACGTTGATCTAGGCCACGTACTGTGACGGGCGGTACCCCAGTAGCCCTGCCATTGTATGGAATCCAAAATCCAATAAGTGCCAACGGTTTTGATTGTATTACCCACTTTTGTGGTTAGTAGCTGGAATTTAATGAATGTAACAATTTCGGCTATTTCTTATTTATTTGGAAACCCTAGACACTATTATAATATCATCGGATTTCTTATCAAATGTTTTGGTTAGCGTAAGGTAAAAACTTTTCCATGTTTATGTGTGGGAAGTCTTACGTGATACCTTTCTTTTCAAAAGGTTTTTGAAAGTTAAGCAACTTTAACATGTTACTCACACCAGACCCATGTCTGACCCGGAGTTTATTTTTGTTTTTCATAAACTCTTGGGTACTCAAATTTTTATGAGTAGTCAAGGGAATTCAGGTTAGGTCAGGTTAGCTTTGACGAATTGTGGAGGAGCAATAGAGCAGGAGGCTTCTGCGTATAGCTATAGAGTATTCCGCTGTGTGTTCTCTGAGTTGTTGTATTGTGTTGTATAACTAGACAGGTGTTTATAACTGTCTAGTATGTGTTGTATGTCTGTGTAACTCTGGTATGGTTGTAAACTATGTAATGTTTACGTTATTAATCTAATTTATTCGTTCCGCTATTAGATTCTGATGTTGTTTCTTTCTTCTCTTCTTTCTATTCTCTTTTCTATCCCTTTCTTTCTTCAAGATGATGCGATTTTCCGGGAGTGGAAAGTCGGGTCGTCTCAGCTGGTATCAGAGCATTAGGTTGAGTGAATACCTAGGCTCTGTAGTGATGTCTTTCTTGAGAGAGCGTATTTGTAATTTTAATATATATATACATACATATATATATATATATCTTCCTGTCTGTTGGGTTACCTGTTCAGGTTTTCCAATAGAAGTTATAAAGGTAGATGGGGTAGTAGTGTGTGTAACACGACTACCATTGGTTGGAGTTTGAATATGTGAGGTTGGAAGTGTATCTGTCGAGACTGTAGACCTAATACCGTCTCGAGTGAGTTCTGTAGTGATGAAGAACTTCATTGATCTCTGAAGGAAACCTGTTAAGGTTCAGAGTTCATTTCTGAAGTTCGATGAGTAGTATTTGGATCTGTTGGTTGGGTAGAAGCGAGTGATGGTATTTTAATACCTCAGGAAGTAGCAGCTGCGTGATGAGATGCAGTGACTATGGATGTTCCCAAAGATGTTTTCTTTGGAACAAGTTTAAGGAGGTGAGTCTGCTTCAGTGTTGTGGCTGTGTTCAGCTGGTGTTTCTGTTTGCTTTGAGGTCTGAGTTTCTCGAAGAACTCTGTTTTGGAATTCTTTGGCATCTGTGGCAGCAGTGCAATTTGGAGTGTTCTCGGTGTTGGCAAGAGATCTTCTGGCTTAGTAGTTATACTGAAGTGGAGTTCAGGAGCAGTTAAGTGAACCCGTTTCTTCGATCGGTTGGCCAGTTAAGTGTAAGCTGTTCTATTTGGTTAAGGGAGAACAGTTTTATTTGGATTTGGTTTAGTGGTTCGCAAAAGTGACTTGCGATTGTTTGAGTGTTCTCTTGGGTTATCTGAGATTTTTCTGGATGTCTTCAGAGAAGTCAGAGTTTTGTTTGCATCTGGAGATTGATCTTTCTTATCATCTGGAATTCCAGGAATGGTACCCGTGGTTCAGCTTAATAGAAGAATGGTTCCTAGAGTTAAGTTGGTATAGCAGCTCGGAGATTTGAAGGAACTTCTGAAAAATTTCTTATGGATTTGCTGAATCATATCTCTGGGGTATGTTGTTGAGTTGTGCTTGTGTTCTTCTTCAGCATTCTCTTCTACTTCGGATCAGAGTTGTGTAGCGGAAGCAGTTTGGAAGTGCATCTGCTTTTTCTTTTCCCGGACAGGAGAAGTGAGTTGTTGTCTTCTGATGTTGAGGAGTAGAGTTTGAGTTCTTGGTTTTGGTTGATCTTGAGGAGATCATTTTGTTGAGTTGATTGGTCTAGTTTGTTTCTAGAAGCATCAGCGAAGGTTGAGCTGATCAGTAAGTTTGTAGACAGCCAGGATTGTCCGAAGAGGTTTTGTGGATAAGAGTCGGAAGGAATTTGGACTCTGAAGTCGGAGATTTGTTTTGGATAAGTTTTCTTCGATCAAAAGTGAGCTACAAGTTTGGGTAAGTCTGAGAAGTTAGCTCTGAAGTGTTTTGGATCTTTTCTGTATCTAGGAGGATAAGTGATTGATCTACAGGATTGGATTGCCAGTTTGGATAACTGGAATTCGTTGAGTTTCACGTATCTCTGAGGGAGTACGTGTATGATCTATCTCTGGTTTTGGAACCAGCAGTTCTGGAGTTTTGATTTTTGAGTCAGACTCATTTGTAGTCTGATATCTTGTCTAGTGTTATATATATAGTTGTATATGAGCTTTGTAGCTTCATAGTATTGTTCGTTTGGATACTTTAGAGCGAGTATCCCGATATATATATATATATATATATATATATATATATATATATATATATATATATATATATGCCTGGGGGAAACTCGATAAAATTCTATCCAGAATTTGTCTGGATAATTAGATTTGTTTGACCGATTGTTTTGATTGTTTGCATATGTTTGATATATGCTTGTGTTTAAAATTTAAAATTTGATAAGATTATTAAATTACCTTTGTTTTAAATTTCGAGGACGAAATTCTTTTAAGGGGGAAGGATTGTAATATCCCGGAATTTTTAACAATATCAATTTAATAATCTGTAGTTAAAATTAAATTGATATTGATATTCTGTTAATAATTATTCAGATAGATTTAATAATATTCTTCAACAAATATTTAAATTGGTTATTTTATCTTTTAAAAATAATAAATTGATTTCTATTTCCAATATAAATATTTGGTTCATATTTTAAATAGGATCGGCTTTGTTTTAATTTTAATAAGTAAAGCATATTTTCTAGTTTTAATAATTTGGAAATTTTAATACAAATTAGTATTGAGTTTTCAAAGACTATTTCATAAGTAAATATATGATTTTAAAATTGAATAGAAAAATACTAAATGTTTTAAATTAAATTGGCTTGAGTTTTAAATTTAGAGTGAATTTAGCAAAATGGTTTCATGCTTAATAAAATGGATTATTTATTTAATAAAAATATAATCTCTTGTAAAAATGATTTTTATTTAATAATAAGAGAGTTATAAAAATAATATTGATATTGTATTATCTTTATAAATAAGTTTGAATAAGATTTGTAATTTTTATTTCAAATTGAATTTATATTTATAACTTGATTTAAAAATATTTGATTTTGAATTTATTTTGAATTTAAATTCCCAAGTATAAAATTTTAATTGTTTTAATTTTTAATATGTATAAGTTTCATTTGTAAACATGGTTTGTTTTCATTTATAAATTTATACACATATTCAAATTTAAATTAACAAATTGAAACTAAGCTAATACATGCATTAACTTGTAAATAAATACTAATTACTTTTAAAAGAAAAGAAAAAACAAGTGTTAAATTCATAGGCATTCTTTTGACAAGTGTTGTAAAAAAATTGACAAGTGTAAATTTTAGTTTTTATTTTTCTTTGCTTTTATTAAAATCTGAAAATACATTTGTATAGTTGGCATCTTCATTTCATATTGCATTTTTCCGAATCAAAGAAATCTTCAAGCTTCTAAGATCAAAATTCATTTTTATATCCGTAATCAAAATCTGCATGCCTCAAATTTTGAACAAATCTGCAAATAAGCTCTTAGTATTAAAATGCAGTTCATTCTCCTATAATTCATATAAAATCTAAAACTTGTTCAAATACAAATCCCTGTAACTCCTCATCAAAAACTAAATCTTTCATAAACCTGCATATTCAATCCAACATCTGCATATCCAAAACTATGTTCAAATCTGCAAAAAAATCAAATGAGCCTGCATATAATAATCTGTAAGCAAAACTTGCATATCCCATTTCCTCAAATCCTTCATCTGCATGCATATGGGAAGTTTAGCTACTGCATCTACATCTACATGCAAGTAACTAGGAAGGGATCATGAGCATTTAATCAGGATTGCAACTCAGATATTAAAACAGAGGGGTAAAGCCTGCACTTGTCTTCTGCAAAAATTCAAAGGATCAACTGAGGTCTGCATTTTTTTAAAATGGTGAGTAACTTTGAACTTTAAGTTTTAAATAGGTTACATGCTAGTTTATTAAAATGAAATAGCTAAATTCTTATGTTATGAATAACTGTTGTTATGAATATGTATGGTATGCATGCTTTTTTTTTTCTTTTTAATTGCCTGTTCTATTTCTCTGATTTTTCAAGCACCCATAATTTTATTTATATACTTATTACTAAAATTGTTTCCTGGTATAATGAAATAATAAAGCAAAGTTGTTTTAAGTTAATATTTAAAGGATTTTAGGAAGTTATATACAGGTTGTTGCCTCTGTAAAACCAGAATCATCTTGCATGTCTAAAATATTTTCAAACCCAATCAAATTTATATGGTAATTTAGTAATACAAATCAAAAATATAAACTGGAACTTGATTTTTAAATCAAGTAGTAGAATTTTTAGGTGTTTGATTTAGTGACAGTTTATTCTTGAGCAAAATATGAATTTGTGAAAAAAAATTTGCAATCTATAGTACAAGATAACTCAAATTTCTTTTGAGTTATTAAGTAAGGATCATATATCCTTGGAAAAATCAGAGAAGTAATTAAAATTTACTAGATAGGGTGCAGTTGGGAAATCATTGTATAAACCCTAGTTTTGGATAGGGGTTATAGATTGGGTCTGTGAGAAGTGATGGATGGATCGAGTGATTTGGATTTTGGTGTGTGGGTAGTTGGTGTGTAGAGTAGTTCATGGCCGGAGGGGTCGACCGTCAAGTGATCGGAGTGGCGTACAATGGCCGTTGACAGGTTTTGAGTTGAAACCTGTAAAAAATTTCCAGGTTTGACATTTGGGGTTGAAGTTTGATTCTTGATTATTGGTTCGATCTGATGGTTGTTGTGGGCATACTTGTGTTTATGGAGGTTGTTGGATCATCTAGGATGATCGGAAGAGGTGGTGGACGCCGTGCATATGCACGGCGATGAAAACTCTGTTGAACGGTTTTGGTTTGGGGGTGTTTCAGTGGAGGCTTATGTGTTGCTTGAAGCAAGTTGTAAAACAACTCGAAGTGGTGATGCATATAACCCGAAGTAGAATTTAATTTTCTTGGGTTACTCTGTAACTTGCAGGCTTCAGGTTACAGACCTGTTTTTTTAAATCTGGGTTTTAAAATTTAAATCTGTAATTTATGTTTAAAGCAAAGTTTGAGTTCAAATGCAATTCAAGTTTGTATTACTGATTTGAATTCAAATTCCAGGTTTTAAAATTAAAAATAAAAGTTTAAAATTTTAACTTAATTAACTATTTTATTTTGGGTAAAATAGTTGAAACTTTTAATAATGAAGTTTTTAAAATGTGATTAAGATTTAAGAATTAATTTTAAATCTGGAAATTTAAGCTTAAACCTGAACTCCAGTTTTAAATTTAAATAGAAGATTTAAATTGAAAATTTAAACTATGAATGAGTTGGAAATTTCTAAAATTTTAAAATGAATTTAACTTCAAATTCTTATGATTTCATTTTTAAGTCAAACTTTTGTTTTGACTTGTAATTTTAAATAAGTTTTTTAAATTATTTATAACTTTGATAAGTTTAAAATTATTCTATTTTAAACTTGAATTTAAATTGGAATTTAAAGGTAATTTCATAAGTAATTAGTTTTGAATTAAATTGTTTTAAACATAATTAAGTTATGTTTTAACTTGAAATTTTAAATTAAGATTAATATTTCAGGATTAATTTAATTAACAAGGTAATTAAGATTAATTAATTAATTTATTTAATTAATTGAATTTGGAATTAATAATTGATTAATGATTAATCAATTTATAATTAAGATCATTAATTAATTTGTTAATTAATGATGAACGAATATTAATTATGTAATTAAGTTTTAAATTAAGAATAATTAACTTTAATTAATAAATGATTAAAGATAATTTTAAATGGTAATTAATTAAAGTTAATTACTTCATAAAATAATTTGAGGATGGTTAATGAAGGTCATTAACCAGGATTATTTAACAATTAATTAATGTAGTTAATTTTTTTATAATTAATTAGATTAATTAATTTAATAATAATCAATTATAAATGGTTAGAGAGTAATTACTTGATAAAGTAATTAAGGAAATGAATTACTTAATGTAATTAATTTAATTTAATGTGATTGTTTATTTTGATTAATTTAGTTTAATTAATTTTAAACATTTGGGTTTTATAAATAATTACTGTATGTAATTAATGATTTGGAAATTACTCAGTTAAGTAATTGTTTAATAATTACATGATTTTAATTAAGTGGAGATGTTTAAGTATGAGGTAAATTGGTTTAATTACTTAATAATTAATCAAGGGGTTAATTAAGTAATTAATTAAAGGATAATTAATTTATTTAATATAGTAATTAAGTTAGTTAATTACTAAATGTAATTAATCTGTGATGATTAATAAGTTAATTACTTAAGGTAATTAATAATTAAGGATCATTAATTATTTAATTAATGATGTAATTAAAGTTGATTAATTAAGATTAATTAATCAATAATAATTAAGGTAATTAATTAATATGATTAATTAAAGATTAATGTAATTAATTATGATTAATTAATTAATTGATGTAATTAAAGTTTAATTACTGTTTAGTTGAGGATAATTAATTTTGTGAAATTAATTGAGGATAATTACATGAATGTAATTAAGGGTAATTAATCAAGAGTGATTAATTAAAGTAATTTTTGATTGATTAATTGATTGTAATCGATTAAATGGTTGAGTAAGCAAGTTATAATTTGGTGAAGTAATTAATTTAATTTATTTTAAATTGATTAAAAATGAAGTGATTAATTTAATTCATTTTAAATTAATTAGTAATAGAGGTAGTTAATTTAATTCATTTTAAATTAATTATATAATGATGAGTAAATCATTTGCTTAGGTATGAACGGATGTCACTGATTGACTTGGATGCTTTGTGATCTCAGTACAATAATATTGTATGGTATGGATGTTTGATTTTATTGTGATGATAACATAGGTTAAGGTTATCTATTGTGATGGTGATATATGGAATATCTATTTGATATTGATAATGTGGGTTACCTGTTATGTGATAATGTTGATTATCAATTATGATTTATGAATTATCTATCTGTGTATATATAGATACTGTATTAAATTGTTTTAAACCTTTAAAACAACTTAGACCCTAAAAGACACACTTTGGTTTTCGATGAGACCGGGATCGGGTTTCCATATTTGGATATCCGAAAACCACATGGATTCCAAATAACATTAGGTCATGTATCAAAGTGGAGCTTTGTAAAGACTCGAGGTGTAAGGACTATGAGTCAGTATAACTCTGTGGGTGATTCCGTAATGAGTTGACGGAATTAGTTCTTATAGATTCGAGATGGTGAATCATAGTGCAAGGGTTATTATCGTTAACTCTGAGGGTGATTCCAAAATGAGTGTAACGAGATAATGCCTTCGGTTTCGTTCGATCCCGGAACGAACTTGTATGGATTGAATGCTTTCAGAACATCGTCAGGTGGACGATGAGGATTCTAAATGATGTGTCCTATAAAGGTAATCGTAGCCTCAAGCCTCATCAACCGGGAATGGCTAAAACAGGGGAGGTGTAGCAAGGCTTCGTGGGTCGCACCCACTGGAGAGAAAGATTGATCCCTGTCTAGAAGTCCCTTTATATTCTTCTGTGTGGGTGGTTGCTAGCTACAACCATGGGGTTGTCTTGTTTGGAACTATTCAGTAAGGAATGGGTCCGGCTTTGTCTTGCAGGGGGTCGGGAGTGATCCTCGGTACGTTGATCTAGGCGACGTACTGTGACGGGCGGTACCCCAGTAGCCCTGCCATTGTATGGAATCGAAAATCCAATAAGTGCCAACGGTTTTGATTGTATTACCCACTTTTGTGGCTAGTAGCTGGAATTTAATGAATGTAACAATTTCGGCTATTTCTTATTTATTTGAAAACCCTAGACACTATTATAATATCGTCGGATTTCCTATCAAATGTTTTGGTTAGCGTAAGGTAAAAACTTTTCCATGTTTATGTGTGGGAAGTCTTACGTGATACCTTTCTTTTCAAAAGGTTTTTGAAAGTTAAGCAACTTTAACCTGTTACTCTCAGACCCATCTCTGACCCGGAGTTTTTTTTTTCATAAACTCTTAGGTACTCAAATTTTTATGAGTAGTCAAGGGAATTCAGGTTAGGTCAGGTTAGCTTTGACGAATTGTGGAGGAGCAATGGAGCAGGAGGCTTCTGCGTATAGCTATAGAGTATTCCGCTGTGTGTTCTCTGAGTTGTTGTATTGTGTTGTATAACTAGACAGGTGTTTATAACTATCTAGTATGTGTTGTATGTCTGTGTAACTCTGATATGGTTGTAAACTATGTAACGTTTATCTTATTAATATAATTTATTCGTTCCGCTGTTAGATTCTGATGTTGTTTCTTTCTTCTCTTCTTTCTATTCTCTTTTCTATCCCTTTCTTTCTTCAAGATGATGCGATTTTCCGGGAGTGGAAAGTCGGGTCGTCTCACTCCCAAGTAGGATATGATCATCCTCTTCTAAATATATCTTTACACGTTATGGCATCGTGTATCTGATTATCATGGTTTGTATGCTAAAGGGCCCTCAGAAAAGGTCGGTAACAACCGCAGGATGACATATTCGGTATTATCTAGTCACAGAAGTAGGTCGGTCTTATGTTGGTAGAGGAATTTTGTGATGGTTTCTCGGTACATTCCTCTAGAGATGTACTGCCAGAAGGTAGTCCCTTCACTTGGTCATTTGTATAGAAATCCAAACTCCACTACGTACCTGCCATTTTGATTGTATTACCCATTTTGGGCTATATGCTGGAATTTAATCAATGTAACAATTTCGACAATGGTTAATATTTTTTGTATATACTAAGCACTAGTATAATATAAGAGGATTTGATATGAAATAATGTAGTTATCGTAAGGTAAAAACATGTCCTTTGTTTTTGTGTGGGCGTGTCTTACGAGATACTTTTGTTTTTGATAAAGGAAAAGTTAGGTTATTTAATAAATTCAGTTGAGTGTGTTTTCTCATGCTGGTTTATCAGACTGATCTAGGCGTTCTTCCCTTTCAATGCTTGTGTCAAACCGAGTATATTTACAGGTTCAAATTTGGTGCTTTTGGAGCCTCAACAGGCAAGCTAGAGATCTTCATTTTTGTATACACATATCAGTTTTGATTATCCGTGCTTAGTTAAGTTGTTTATTATCAGCAATTGTGAGGACAGGTTATCATGAATGTTCAGGCTGATAACTATTGATTGATTGTTGAACTCTGATTGATATATGTATATACAGTTTTTGTTTTCTAAAGATCATTAATATGATATATATGTTTTTCACTGCAATGTGAGATTCTGTGTTGTTCTGTTTGGTTCTATCTTCTCTCTTTCTTCTCTACTCTTCTTCTCTCTTCTTTTCTTTCTCTTGACTTTGCATCAGTCTGTGGTTATTGGGTCGGACATGTGTAGATTATTGTCCATTCAGAGGGTACATATTTGCGGTTCGTCACAAATCACCTCTATAAGGCTTGTATTGCTTACATGAGATTGAACTTCCTGATTGTTCGTTAGACCTTTATGCTAAATCTCCCCAACGATCTGCTTTAATGTTATCTACTAGTGATTTTGGAGAGAATGCTATAGCTTCAACCTTTTGGACTCTTCTTTTCCATGGAGTCAGAACAACTTTTCCATTATCCTTGCTTTTGATCATGGACGTATCTAGATTTCTCCTTGGAGGTTCGATCTCTTCTTCCTCGGCGGGTCTTGTTGTTTTGCAAGACTCCTATGAAAGGACCTTCTTTAGTAGTTCTTACATTGCAACCATTTGCTATGTTAAGTCTTTGATTTTGGCTTCATTCTTTGCTAGCTTTGCTAGTTCTGAAGGTTGAACAAGTTCATCATTTTTTGGGAATCCCGGGTGACATTGTCTTCCAATGTAGCTTGTTGTAATATCTCCAAGTTTGGAATATTAATTCTTTTAGTTCCTGCAATTTTCCTAAAACAAAACTCAAGTAATTAGTTTTAAGATAAAATTATAATGATTCAGTAGTTCAAGCACTCCTTCTAGCATCAACAACGTTAAACAAAAAACCGGTTTAACATCCATGATGCCATTCTGAACCAAGCACTTTTTAACACCCTTAACATTGTTTAAAATGGGATCATTTAATTGGTTGTCAAGTTGTTATTAAACCAAAGTTTGGCTCATTATCCTAGACTTCACATAAGATAGTGTTATTCGGAATGGTGTTATGTTGCATATGGACTCTTGATTCAATTATGTAAGTGCTTAAGAGTTCATAACATTTGTGCAAGAGAAAAATAAGCAAATTGCATAAGTATGTAATAGTTCGTCAACCATTAGTTAAAGGGGAAATTAGACGATGAGTAGCCATAATTCATTATTCATATAAAGATGGGAAAAATGGTCATTATGCAAAATGAATGTAAATTCAAACATGGGCTTACGTCGCCTTATTTTTGGATAAAGGCCCAAAGGTCATGTCCAAAAATTAGTAATACGCATATTCATATTCAATAATAGTCAAGTTTGTAAGATCAAGATAATAGGCTATGCTAGATTATCAGTCCAAGTCCCTATGAAAAAGTGTCAAACATTACAAGTCAAATCCAAATTTTCCATAATTTAGTTTAGGGTTACAATACTTTGATCTCAAGAGAGAGAGAAACAAAAGAAAATTCACTCCCTTTACCTTACCATAGGGTCCGTATTTATAAGGGTGGAGTAGGGCGGATGGCTGCCACATGGCATATGGCATCCTTTATTTCCAACATCATTCATTGTGCTGATGACATGTGGAATCATTTTGAGAATTGATGGTTCATGGTGCCTTGTTGAATGTTGATAACTGATGGCACTCTTATAATGTTGTTGGCATATGGCGCTTCGCTTCAGAGTAGACATCCAACATCCCTCCATATTATTGATATGCAACAACCTTCTCCACCCTGATTATATATGATGCCTTTATTTATATTAATAGAAGGTAGCATTTCTTATAACTTTAGGTATCTAATATTTCAAGCACATTATTTAGACTCAACATTGTTTGCTATGTTGATAGCATACGATATCCTTAGGCACACTGTCGGATTCCGACATCCTTCTTTACATTGTTAACATTTTATATCCTCTCATATTTGGTGATGCTCAAGGTCCTTTAAATTTCTATTATTCGACGTCTAACGTTATATTGATGAAGTGCGGATCTTATATTACTAACAGTCTACAACATCAGTCCTTATATCGATGATATATAACCTCCTTATTTTGGTATGATATACGTTATCTTTTATGGACATTGCTAATCAATGGAACCCTTGTTGCATTCATGACTTACAGCACCTATGCTGCTTATATTGATGATATTCGAGTTCTTCCCTCCGATTGTTTAATCACCTGGAATATGATACTCTGAAAAGTTGGTCATCCCCTCTCAAGCATTCGACATTCCCTACTATAGAGATTCGATATCTTCCTAAAACACTTTGAAATGCAATATCCCTTACTGTATGTTTCCTGGCATTCCCTTCGACATCTTGGATTTCGTCATGCTCATCTTAAATTTTCATTATTATTATTTGTAATAACAACTTCTATACTCTACAAACTTGATATTACCTTCTTGAGGCTACTTTTCTGTTTGCAAGCTCTATATCTTAAATTTGATATCACTTATGGGTCAATACCCCCGTGTTAGGCGCTTGTAAAGTTGTCGACTAGATGCTTTCAATACATAATCATGTATCTCCCATCTTCTTGCCCCCTCTCTTAGAAAAATATGTGGATAACATTTGTCTTCTCCTTGTATAAAAGAAGTATTTTGCTCTTTAATGTAAAACTAAGAATTTTCTTATTTTTCTAGTTTTCTGCAAAACATTATTTCAACTCTATTTTCCTCTAAAACCCGAAACAAATAATTTTCACTATTACCTTTATATTGAACTCTAAACAATCGCCTTTAGATTTGATAAGATATGAGCTATTTTATCCCCTTCTCCATACAAAGTAGTTTCTCTATTTCGATGTAATGCTAAGTTTAATTGAGAAGACCAGAGATTCGCTCAATGGGACGACCATAAATTCACTTAATTAGAATTTTGTCATAATTTCATTTGAATAGAAGATCAAAAATATATCTATTGATGATACCATAATTTTCTAAATAGAGGAATGGAAATCCATCTATCCATGGTATAGAAGACTAGAAAACTATCTGGTGTTTTCACCAGAAGTCAGCACAAACACCCAATATATTTTGTAGAGAAATAAATGAAGAAATCAAAATTAAATAGGAGGAAGCAAGTAGAAAACAAGTAAAAAAATGACAAGAAGATTTATAGTCGTTCGACATTGGATGCCTACATCCACTTTGATGAAATATCTTTACTAATCGCTTAAATTTTCGAGTACAAGAGGGATTGGATCAAAATCCATGAATATAATGGAGTATGAAGAAAAATACAGTGTAAAGCTCCTTTAAACAAGCTATAAACTCTATTTGTAGGCGTATAATGCCGAATATCTTCTTGAAAAATTGCCGATAGAATCTCCAGATGTAGAAAAGGTCACCTAGAATATTTCGTGGCTCAACTCCCAACGAGGAGCCATAGGGGCCGATCGGTCGAGACTTCCACATGGAAGCATGCGATCGGTTGTGTGGGTCCTCCTTAATACTAGCTTATGTTTTCAAAGTTATTTACGTAGTTTCTTTCATGATGATAGAGATGTCGATTGATTCCCATTGAGTTGAAACTGCTGATTCGAGCTGCTCATAGACATAGTGGTCTAATCCAATCTCCTGCTTAGGAGAAGCACTAATCCATTCTTTAAATTTTCCATAGATTCTATCTCATGGTCTCGCCTAATTATTACTTCATATTATTATTTGTACTTGATTGGTCTCTATGATCACCTTTTCGGGTTCCTTTCCATGTCCGCTATCGAGTCTAACTTATCCAAACGATCTAAATATAACCGAGTCAAAAGTATGGATAACACTTGCCCCCAAAGTACGTCTTATTTTAGACATGAGGTGTTTTAAATCTAAAAAAGTTAGAATCGCCAAGAAGGATTCCATTCGGCTTCCTTGACAACCGTTACCCTTCCAATGTCTTTTTGAAGAGCGGTATCTCTCTTCATTCGTCATGACACTTGGTCGATATTTGTCTATATTTCTGGAGTGAATTCCTCAGCCTTTATCTATGCGTAGATTCATTGAGCCTATTGACTGAGTTAGTATCCTCGACTATCTATTGTGACTTCATTTCTATAAAATCCTGGTAATAACTCAATCCCAATCGATTCAAGAAATTGAATGCTGGATATGTAGATATGCACATTCATGTTTGTCATTGGCTCTCGAACGCGCTCATACACTCATGGGTCCTTGCAGAAATTCATGGTGTTCAAGTGAAATGGCATTGGAATTCCCATCATTTTCATTCAGTTTCTATTATTTTATTATTTTTTTATTCCTTTAAAAAAATTGGCAAGGGGGTTTGGTAACAATCCCCTAAGCAAGGGGATCAGCATTGATCCTTTAGCTTAGGCGGACTTAACCAATTTCAGGCTAGTGGGTTCGGCCCACTTATGCATATATAAGATAGATATATATGATAAATGCTTAACTCTTCTCACTTCAAATTATTCACTTATTTCCTTCTCTAACAAACCCCCTTATTCTTTCTTGTTTCTACCATTACCAGATCTTCAAATCGAGAAACCCTGTTGATCCACATAATCTCCTATTCGATCTAGTCTTCCATCTAACCAAAAAGTCTTCACCATTAATCCAAATTGAATACGCTCTCAACCTCATCTACGAATTCCATACCGTAGCCTTGACTAGTATTTCTTTAGTTAGTTAACTTGACCTTTGGGCTCATCTTTATTTCAACCTGATTTTTTGTGTTCGAATTTATATACATAAGTATGTTAGTAATTCGATTTGGGTTTTAATATGACGAGGCGATGAGATGCTTATAATTTTGCTAACGGTTATGGAGGAACGAAGCAGTGATGATGTAGGAAGATGTTAGATGGAGAGAGTATAGGGATCGATTCATCTACTGGGTCGGGGAAGATTTTGATGGAGTTGCAAATAAATGTTGGATCGACCGTAGAAGTGATGGAGTGAATGTAGGGATCGCTGTTAGTGTTTTGGAGATGAACTAAGGTGTAGGATCGATTTCATAGAGGGACTGGCCATGAATATAGATGGAGGAAAGGAAGTGGAAAGATGGAACTTAGGGGATAGGTTTAAGCGTATTGGAGTTCAAAATGGCTTAACCATTATTTCTTATGTATGGGGTTCGGTACGATCCCTCTACCTAGGGAGACATACGCGATTTTCAATCTTGTTTGAGCAAATTTGAACTTTAGGACTTAATTACATGAACTCGTATGCATGAACGAACCTGAAACCTTCATAGGGGAATGAGCATGAAACCAAACATGGACATGAAAGTTTGCATATCCAATTTTGGACTTAAACTTGAACTTTTAAACTCTAGTATAGGACTTAAACATGATTTTACCACTTTAACTTGAATATTAATGAATATGATTTAAACTATGAACTCGAGCGCAGATATCATACTCTCATATGCCAATAAATGATCTTGGAGCTTAGATAAGATCCACAACCGTCAATGTGAAAGCCGGTTGGGATGGTCAGCGATGACGGTCACTCTGGTAAAATCCTAGAGTCTTATTACAACTGTCATTCTAATTCTAGATTGTTTTTTCTACACTATACAACACTGCACCATACTGCATTAGTTTACACTTAGCACTGGAGGGACAGGTTAGTTTTCCTATTGATTACTATATGCTGAGTTTGATAGCTATGGGTTCTAGAGGCTAGGAGCGTTTAGCTGCCATAGGTAACGAACAAACTACTTTTCATGACAATTCCGACACTAAGTCAAGTTCTACAATAATATCCACTCAAAACACTCTAGGCCATCAACGTAAATAGCCCAAAAGTTCACAATAGGTGCTAGAAATTCCATTGAACTTAGAATCAGAGATCAAGCCAACTCTTGACACCATAGAAGATGCCATATTTTTAAATAATCCACAGGATTCAGTGGCTTAAATGGTTGATGAGGCTCTCTTCACTGGCTATGTATTAAACGTGGAATTTCATATGAGGATGTGCGAGTCCCATCCTATAACGGTAGGGCTCACTTGCCCCTAGAGGGGTATAACACATGCAACAAGTTTATATCATGGGCTGGTTGCATTCTGCCTTTCAATCCATTTATTTAAGATTGGTTTTGGCTCAGCTGCTTCCGAACAGCTACATGTTTCTACACCATACTACATGATATTCTTTAAATTCGTATATCGTAAGCCTACTCCTGTAGATATCAGATTCATTTACAATCTCATGCGGTGAAGGGGAAGCCACCCGTACACTTTCCTTGAGTCAATCACCAACTGTCAGTTTGTGACCGACGCTTGGAACAAACTAAGCACTTTTAAGAATAAATGGTTCTACATGCGCTACCACATGGTTTTACAAGATGGTAGCTGGAAGGACATAAGTATTGTTTCAAACTTAACTTGAAATGCTTTTATTCATGTTGAGTCTTGAATTAAGTAGTTTTCATTGAACATTGCAGGTATCCATCCAAGTTTCACTAGTGATATATTTTCAAAGGCGGTTTCAGTGCCCAAAAATATACCAGTGGCGGATAGGGACATCAGATCACTTCTTACAGACGAGTGGCTTTTTATCTTTGACTTATTAGAAGAAGGTCGCAGCATGGGATTGCCAAGAAACACTAAGGAGGAAGTAGTGGAAAGAAGGGACACCATCAGGCAGGGAGGTGATGAAGTTGACCCTATCATGCGCCAGTTGAAGGAGCTAAGGATGTTGCTGAGGAATGCGAGGTGAGGGGTGATGTTGATGAGCCCGGTCTGATGATGTGAGCCCAAGAAATAAGCCTACAGTCGGATCCTTGTAAGGCCTATAGCTCCCCACCTCAGAGAAGAGAAGAGGCAAAAGGCTCATTTATAAGATTCGTGAGGGCAGGTTTCCAAGAAACCCAAGTCAACCTCTACGGATACAGATCAATCTAGCGCCCTGCCTTTAGAAAATTTATTTGAGGGGCTATCGAACATCCTACTCCCAGATGATATGCAGGATTATGATTTTGCTAACCTAGTCCTCGAGGGGTATGAATCTCCTATTCGATTTGGTGCTAACATTCCTCCCTCTAACATACAAGAGATGAATCCAACGAACAAAGCTCAAGTAACTGGTCCATTAGAGGGACATTAGGACACTCGTGATCATGTGCATTGCATCGCACAACACTTATCCACCTCTAGCTCTAGTAATTCTTGAACACTTTCAGTTTGTTTGTATGCTTGATGGGATGCCTTGTCAATTATAATCGCCTAAAGATATCAGCATACTCCAAGCAGTCTTTGGGCCCAGTTGAGATCTATAATGTAACACCCCATATTTTTAGTAACATTATTTAGGATATTTAATTAGTTAAATTAAATAAAATAATGTGTTGATTAGGGGATTGAGATTTGATTTTAGTTAAGGGTAGCCATGCCATTTAAGCAAAGAATCAAAATAAGAGTTAACATGAAATAGAGGATGGATAAAATAGAAAAGAGGCTATTCTTATACCCTAAACCCTTAGACATGTATCCCCTACACGTTCATTTCTTTTTATCAAATATTTTAAATAAGAGGCCGACCACCATTAACATGAGCAAGGGGAAGAAGATTAAGAAAAGCTAGGAAGAAGCTTAAGCAAATCAAATCCATTCACACCTCAATCTCTAAAGCTAAGGTGAATAATTTTTACATCTCATATTTGTTTTTCTTCAGTTTAAGAAGAAATCCAAAATATTTTGCATTGATTTTCTATGTTTCTGAATGATGGAATGATTATATATACATGTTGAAGATTTATGTATGTTCATATTGATTTTATGATATGTTTTAAGGTAAAAACCCTATTAAATGACATACAAATGCCTTGCAAATTTTTATATAAATTATAAATATTATTTTGGAGATGAGCTTCAATTTTTTGATTTTTAAAATTTTTGTGGAATTTATATGAACTTTCTAGTAAATAAAATGTTAATTTGTGTTATCAATTATTTGTGGTTAAATAATAAAAGGTTTGGGTTGGAATTTTATATGTTGGAAAACATATTAAAAGAGATTTTCTGAAATTTTTGTAGAACTTTCTTAAATATTTTAGTGGGTATATAAAATTATTTGAGGTATGAGGCTTAAATGTTTTATATATTTTTAAAAGGAGAAGGGTCCTTTTACAAATAATCCAAATAGTTAGTTCTAAAATTGCAGCACTTTTTAGTGGTAAAGAAAAGAGGCAAATTTGACACGTGAAGTAGGTAAGGTGAAAAGAACTATTTGCTACATGCTTTTTGCTGTTTTGATGCATTCGGCACCTACTACCATCTTGGTTGGCTTTAAACTAATTAAAGGATTCACTAAAAATATGCACGCACATTGATATATGTGTGTGTGTGTGTGCGCGCGCGCGCGTGTAGGCATGTATGTATGTATATGTATGTCTTAAGTGTATTTAAACATATATATAATTTTGATTAATGTTTATAACAACCAATTTGTATATAAAGGAAGAATGTTTCCATTACGGTGTAAATCTCAACACCCAAGCACGTGCACATTGACTATGCACATAATATGATATGTTGTACTTACACAATATACATTACTTTATATTTGGATCTACTCACAATATATGCTAAGTATAAATTTGATTATCCATGTCACTTAATAAATCAATCAATTTAATTAAAGGGAAAGAAATAAAAAGTTTCTCTTTTCAAAGAAAACTAAATCTCCGTCATTAATTGAATAAGATTAGAGGGAGAAATAAAAAGTTTCCTTTTCTAAAGTAAATTAAGTAACTATTATAAGAAAATACATATAAGAGTATATTTGATATACTCTAATTTATATAAAAATTAAATTTGTGTAAATTTTTTAAAAAATTAAATAATATAAATATTTTATTTAAAATATTTTAGGTTGGATCTAGAATCCTCTTGAACTTCATAGGCCCAATAGATCAAGAATAGAAAGTGAAAAGTGCGTGATCGTGCACGTGCTAATATAGTACACACGGATCGTGTAATATGAAATATAATATAAATGCGGAAATAGATGATAGTAGCAAAGTAAATAAAAATAGAAAAATCACACCAGAGATTTTTATACTGGTTCAGAGCACCGTCCTACGTCCAGTCCCAGACTTCTATCTAGATTTTCACTATTAATTACCTAGCTTCACCCGGAGGAACAGGTTTACAACACCCGAGCAAACGAACGGGATTTCACGCCTCTAATACACTGAGGACTTCAACACTTGCCTCTTACAACATCGAGGACTTCAACACTTGCCTCTTACAACACCGAGGACTTCAACACTTGCCTCTTACAACACGGAGGACTTCAACAAAGATAAATATAATTGTTTGTTGACAGTATGTGTTCTTGCTAACGCAGTTTTGTCACTTGTAGTACAAACTTCCTATAATCTTATCCTCAAAATATGTGAATGATGTTTTGTGAAGATTAAGGGAAGTATATTACTTATTGAATCAAAAGATATGAAATAATTTCAATGATTCAATAAGTAATCAAAATAATTGAGAGCTTTTAGAATGCAGGAGTATTTAGAAAGTAAGATCAGAAATTAGAGTAGAAAAACATATATTTTTCATCTTTTTGAATCAATGATTTAGATGAGTTTATATAGAGAAAAATAGTTGTAACTCTTTGTGAACAGTAGCCATTAATAGATATGATCATTGATGAAAGGTAAGAGATGCAACCATTGGAGAAAGAAGTGTCTTTTGGAAAAGGTTGCTCTCTGTTTAAAAACGGTCGACGGGTCAAAAAATGACCGGTAGACAGGAATTTGAATATATATATACGTTATGTTCACTTGTGCACATTATCTGTGCATTCTGGGCAAAAACGGTCGACCACCTGGTTTTTGACCGGTCGACCGGTTTTGTCCAGGCTGCACAGTTAATGTGCACTCATATATATTTATATATATATTCGAAGATTAAAGGCATAAGATTATTTGAGGATAGATTTTAACATAAATAATCATTACTAACATACCAAATAATCAACCTCTAATCATATGGAGCTCTTTGTGTCTAAATAACTTCTTTTTGTCGATCACGGCTTATCCCTTTGTCAGAAATCAAAACTCTATAAAAATCTTGACTCAACAGAAAGTTTTTGAAATCAACCAATTTCACCCACCTTCGACCGCCCAGCTTTAACGTCTAAAACTCAAGCAATTGTCACATGCCGATGGAGGATTTTCATAAATCACCTCTTGCTTGAAAAAAAAATATTTGTTCTCTTTTGTCGCCTCTATTACGTTTGAAAAAACCGCTTATGCATTCATTTGAATCAAAACACGTGCAAAAGATATTCAGTTTATTTTCATTGTCGGTTCGTCCATTGTGATTGGGATGCCTAATGGACTTACCAAAGTAATAATGGCATGAGGACCCCATAAGCGGAAATTAAGCTTGGAAGTCATAACCAAACTGGCATTCATGTAAGGAGCTCTTGGTCGGTCTTCATCTTAGGGCATCAAATACTTCATAATTATTCAGATTTTGTCAAAGAAACATGGACCCTCCTTAAGGTTTTATTGTTATCCGTCTCATATCGAAATATGACTATGGAAAAAACTATTTTCTCTATATAGAATCATAATGCTACTCTCTATTTTCCTAACTCTCTTAGTTTATGCCTTAAAATAAGCTCTTGGTCATACTATATAAAATAGCACACAATTTTCTTATCTTTCTTATGCCTCTCTAATTGTGTTTCAGGATAGTGTTCCTTTCCTCTTGTCGTTCTCTATCAACGGTTGAATATACTAGATATGAAGTTGAAGACCTATTGCTTAACCTTTCGACAACATCGAAATAAGACACCTTTCTGACATCATTGGGTATGCTAATTTGATCGCCAGCACTAATCTTCCATCCTTCTCCCAGCCTTCTTGCTTACCCTTACCATCACTAGCCTCTTTTGTACTTTGTTCCTAATAGATTATCGAATATGAAGATGTAATATAATATAAATATGCATAAAATTATCATAATAAATCGAGAAAAAGCCATTCATTGTTATAAGGTTAAAAGTTTATATTACACATAGTTGTGATTCCAAATTCTAGTGTTACATAAGTTTCGTGAAATTTGAAACAATAGTAGATGCAATGAAGATAACTATTTTGTTATTTCGAAGGAATAAGTAAATAAATATTTTCCTTATACATGCTAAAACTATAATTATTACATATTTCCTACAAAATAAAAAGGTTACTATTACGGGAGATGGTCAAATAAAAGAGCTAATAATCTAATTCCACTGTCAAGGCACGTTGTAACAACCCGCATATTTATCAATTGTATATTTAAATATTTTATTTAAATATTTTATCATTCGTCGGATTTTGGTCCGAAAAGCTACTTTTTGCAAACAGTCGTATTGGGACTCGGGACCACTCCCATTGAGTTTAAAATGACGTTTGCGACCTTTTTGAGTATAAACTTCGATATGTTTGGAGACAGTAGAATTTTGCTACTTTTCACTTAGGGCTTTTGGTTTAGGTTGGGTTCAGCCCAATGTTCTAACTTAATACCCCAAACTGAAACCCCTTCTTCATTCACTCCCTCTTCCTCTACTTTCAGTTCTAAAGAGATTAATGGTGGAAGAGAATGGGAAATAGAAATCCAAAACCCTAGTTTCCATTTGCAAATCAATTTCTAGCTCCAAATTCAAGAGAACCCATTGGTAAGCATCTCCTTCTTCTTCTCTAACTCTATCTCCATTCAATTTCAGAAATTTCCTAAACCTAACTTAGGGAATGTTCTTCTTTTGAGCTTAGATTCAAGCTTCTAGTGTTGAGATTGAAGTGTGGTTGATCTTCCCTTGTCTTCAAGCTTCTCATTCAATTTTTTTGGGTTCAAAGGTGAGATTTTTATCTCACATCTATGACTATAATTATCTTTGGTTGTTAGGTTTGAATTCCTAACACTTCTTCATATGAATTTGCTCTTGATTTGGATTGGTTTTGTGAATGTTCCAATTTTTTGGTTTTTAAGTCAAATTTGTGTGAAAATCCTTTTATGGGTGTTTGATCATGCTTTTGGTGATGCATCGAGGAGAATATAGGGCCGGGTTGCCGATTGGCATAAACCCTTAGAGTCAATGTTCGTCGGATTGCATTTTGGAAGAGTTTGCTCTTCATTTGAATAGGCTGAAAAATAGCCCAAGCATGATTCAGTCGACTGAATCCTCTGTTCAGTCGACTGAATCCTCTGTTCAGTCGACTGAACCTGGAACCCGAAAGTTTCCAAGCATGACTCAGTCGACTGAATCCTCTGTTCAGTCGACTGAACCTGGAACCCGAAAGTTTCCAAGCATGACTCAGTCGACTGAATCCTCTGTTCAGTCGACTGAACCTGGAAACAGAAAGTTTCATGAACCTGGAAAATTTCCAGGTATAAGGTCAGTCGACTGAAAACTCTATTCAGTCGACTGAACCTGCTGTTTGAGTCCATTTTGCTTTTTTGGATTGAATTTCCAACGTTAATCGATTCGTGTTGATTCCCTTTTGTTATTATCACTTATTATCGACTTTGATGACATTTTCTTCGTAATTTATGGGAATATCCATTTTGATGGATTCGGTATCGATTTCTTTGGATTTTATTCACGTCTTTGAATGTGAATCTTTATGAATTGATTGTTCCTACAATCACCTTTGTGATTTGTCGCTTTAAAAATATAAAGGTTTTCTATACTAGTAGTAAATATCAAAACTCTTTCTTCAAATGATTTCAACACTATTTTATTACAAAGCTCGTTTTCTCAAACCGATTTCTAATCTATTAGTATATACAAACCTTTACCTCACTCGTATGAGAAATCTAATTAAACGACTTAGTAAAACAAGTGGTATGAAACGCTTGCGTTTACTTCGCCGGTTAATTCTTGGACTTGTTCGATTGAATTTCTTGTGACAATTTTCTAGTGGAGATGTACAGTTTGTTCGTAAATATTTAAGTTAAGCAAGTGGTTATGGGACATGAAGCTAAACTCATATATTTACTAGCTTAATGTAATTGACACTTCTCGATTGATCGATGACGATCATTTTTGTGGTTTAGACTAGCAATGTACGATGTCTCTTTGTCTATGTGGAGGACTGTTTCTCATTTTATTGAGCTTCGTCTCATTTCTTTCATGGGTCGTACCTATCTAGGTGCGTCGATGTTCGTTTACACATGGGTCGTACCTTTCTAGGTGCGTCGATGTTTATTTATGCATGGGGTGTACCTTTCTAGGTGCATCGATGTTTATTTACTTCGTGGAGCAATCGGCTCAATAAGTCGGGACATGGGGCGTATCTTTCTAGTTGCGTCGATGTTCGTCTATGCATGGGGCGTATCTTTCTAGGTGCGTCGATGTTCGACTTTGCATGGTGTGTATCTTTCTAGGTGCATCGATGTTAGACATTACCTGGGATGTATCTTTCTAGGTGCATCGATGTTTATTTATGCATGGGATGTATCTTTCTAGGTGCATCGATGTTTATTTGTGCATGGGGCGTGTCTTTCTAGGTGCGTCGATGCTAGAGCATGGGGCGTATCATTCTAGGTGCGTCGATGTTCGACTGTGCATAGGGCGTGTCTTTCTAGGTGCGTCGATGTCCAGTTTATGGGATTGGCCATCCTTTTATTGTGATTTCTGGATTTCTATTTGATGATTTCTGGAATTTATGTTTCACCAGCTTTTACGATTGACATTGATATATATGTCATTTATTGTGGCTTGGTGAATGAAATTAGGAGTATGACATTCCTTTTTATCTTTGAGAAGATCTTTGCGATATTGATTAATCTTATTGATTTTTCAATTATTTATTTATCACAGCTTGGCATTGTGATTATTATACGTTTAGTCATATCTCTTATTCTATATCATTTCTTCTGATATTTATAGCTAGACTGATCTGTTTATTATTTTCTTCTTAAATAATACTCGGGTTAGACTGAGATGTTACAGGTGCTTCTGTTTGGCTTCTCTTCTGGGGTTATCATATGATCTTTTGGCTAACTACTTAGATTAGTAGTTTATTTTGTTGTATACACTTGAGATATGGACTCATAGATGTATTCTTTTGTATAGCATGTGTTTCTATTCTTTTGTATTATTGTGGATCGTTTTGACCACTACTATGATATACACTTCCATGGGTTAGTTATATATTCATATCTTCTTCCGCCTTTGTGATATGAATTGTCTGTAACTGATTTATGTTATGTTTATTTCTATATTTGTTTCCGAAGATATTGTAGCCACTGTGTAGTAGCTTTGAGTTTGTGTCGGTAGGTCGGATTTCCCTCTTGATAAAGAAATGCATGTTATACTATCCGACATATCGATGCTCGCGCAAAGCAATTACATGGATGGTCGCTCCTCAACAGCCTTATTCTCCGTGCTAGTTGACAGCATTCACCGTAATGTCCTTGGCTAGCGTGGGTATAGAGGTGGGGCGTCACAGCTTGGTATCAAAGCCAAACTTCGGAACAATATGGAATATTATAACAAGGATCATCGTCCTAAGTCCATCTTAGGATTCATGCTTTAGGATTTAATTCGAGTCTTCGTACCGATTCATCCTATTTTCCTTATGATTCCTTGTTTTATCAGTCAAGTTTGATTGAAATTTATTTTGAGAATAACTTTTTCCTCTTCTTTCTTTCTTTCTTAAAGAAGAGAAATGATTAGACCTGGCCGTCCCAACGCCGGTCAATCTAGTACTACTCCCCAAGATGGAGTTTTTATGTCTGCCCAGCAGCTTCTTGATCTAGTAAAGAACGCTCAAGCTGCCGGACCCAATCCAGAGCCTACTCATCCTAGATCCGGTTTTGCACGTTTGTGCAGAGACTACACCGATTTGGGTGGAAGGCCATTCAAGGGATCCGAGAGTGTTATTGAAATTCAAGCTTGGCTCAATTCATGTGATCGTATCTTTTCTCGCATGAACCTTATTGATCTACATCGAGTCCAAGTGGCTTCTAGCATGCTCCAAGAAAGAGCATTAGATTGGTATGAGCTCTTGGTTTCCGAAATAATTGAAGCGGATCTTACTTGGGAGCAATTCCGGGGAAGATTCGAATTGAAATTTGTGCCGGAGGCTGAAAAAGTAACTTTGGCCCAGCGTTTTATCGACCTTGTTCAAGGTGAATCTTCTGTGACAGACTATGTCGCATCTTTCGAATCTCTTTCCAAATACGGGGTTGAATACATTAACACCCCAATGAAGAAAAATCAGAGATTCGTCTATGGCTTGAATAAGAATCTTAAGAAGCCATTACTCCTGAAACTTGAGGTTTCATTTGATCAGCTTATTGATATCGCTCTTCATCTTGAAGAGGCCGATAATGAAGGTGATGTTGAAATTGTGCGTGCCCAACAGAACTTCGACAATAACTTGAAGAGGCCTATCAAATTCAAAGGCCCCGATTCTAATAAGAAAGGGAAGCAACAAATTCCGGTAGCAAAGACTCCTACCTCTAGTCGTGGTCAATGCTACAATTGTGGTTCCACGGACTATTATGTAAGGGAGTGTCCGAGACCCCTCTTTTGTCGCTATTGCAAGAATTCGGGTCACCATATTACTGCATGTCCCGTACTTCAAAGTAAGAAGGAGGGAGAGCTCAATGCAGTGCAAGCCCCTAGAAACTCTTCTCTCGGTCAAGGTATTTTTCACTCAATCCTTGATGGCATTGTTTTATTTCGTGATCTTCTTATTTGAGTTCTTTTTGATATGGGTTCCATCTCACTATTTTATATCAAAAGAACTTGTTGATTCTTTTTCTTTGTAAATATTTTGGGCTTGATGACTTCTTTGAGCGTTGTGAATCCGGATGGTAGATCCGCAACACTCAATTTACTTTCTATTGATGCCGAAACTATTTTATGTGATTTTTCTTTTCGAGCCGATATTTTTACTTAGGCTCCGGAATTGATTTTTGTAAGGATTGGCTTAGTCGTTGTGAGGCCCATATCCTATTTTCCGTGTGGACTATTCATCTCCGACATTTTCTATCTGTTAAGCAGATCTCTATTTTTTCTTGTGATTTCGATTTCAAATTTTTGAAGGCAATATTTTATTCTTTAAGCCCTCAAGATGAGAAAAGTGTTATTTCTCTTATCTAAATAATTTGTGAAACTTTTACGGTATTTTTGAGTTTGTCTTAGGACTGTCACCTAAGCAATCTTTTGAGTAGTGTTAAGGTCTTTTTAGTTCGACCTTAGCCACCGATTTTCATTTGCTACGAGTTGCGGGAGTTAGCATTCCACTTACCGCATTCCGCACTCGTTATGATTCTATGAATGAATTATTATGTCATTCAGTTTGCCCATCTTATTTCATCCATATTCTAAATCGAGTATTCTACGAATATCTCGATGACTCCATCTTTGTATTTATTGATTTCGGATGAAAATTGAAATTTAAAATTTTACAAATCTTTTTCATAAGATTTATTTATAAGTACAATTTGATTTTCTCTTAAACAAGAAAAGAATATTATTAACGGTTTTTAAGAAACATGTTTATTATATAGAAGATGATTTTGTGATTGTATGGCCCATTTAGTGTGTTAAGAATTCTGGTCGACGCGCTTGATCAACGTTATCGATAAGAATCTCCTAAACGCTTTGATGAGACAATCAGACACGATATATTGACTTGTAAAATGTAAATTTTTCTAGAAATATTTTTACATTGAGATAATTGTAATTTTGAAAGTTTTAACTTTTTGGGAAAGAAAATTATTTAAAAGAAGTTCTTTCTTTTCGATACTCTTATTCTTGTGATTCTCGTGGGGAACCAAGACTTTATCTTTTGTACCAACGCTAATCGTATTGGTTTGGATGCCATTCTCTTGCAAAGGAGAACGTGCTATCACTTGTGCTTCTAAATCATTATAGCTTATCGAGACTAGATATGCCACTCATGATCTAGTGCTCGCGGCTATTGTTTTTACTTTTGGAATTTGGCATCATCATATTTGGATGAGAAATTTGTTCTCTACCCTGATCATAAATCTTTGGAATATTTATTTTCTCATAAGGAACTTCATGTTGGCTCGAGTTCCTGGCATCTTATGATCTTGGTATTCTTTTATTCCCGAAAGGGAAATCGTGTTGCCAACGCGCTATGTCATAGGCAATAAGATGTTGATTCTTTGATGTTGTCGGAATGGAATTTTCTTTTTATCAAGTTTATCGGGCGTTTTGATGTACTTCGTTTTATTGAGTTTCATCTCATCTCTTTTATGGACTAGCGTCCGATGTTCTTTTATGGTGTTCGGTTCATCGGGGGTATTGTTATTATACTACATCGATGTTCCGTCTTATCTGGATCAATGGATGTACCATTATTTTACTGCATCATTGTTCCGGTTTATCGGTTCATTGGACGTACCATTTTTGTACTACGTCGGTGTTTCGAAATTATTCGGGCTTTGGTTCATTGGGCGTACCGTTTCTGTACTACGCCATTGCACTGGCTCAATTTTTTGCTATTCTTGACGTTCTCCACGTCTTTTATCTACGGAAATGCCTTAGGGATTCTGGTTTTATTCTTGAGCCCGGTGATATTGTGGAAATTGAAGTTTCACCAGTTTTGATTTATGAGCAACATTCCATTCGCATCCTTGCTTCGGAGGTTGAGCGCCTTCGGAATAAAGATATTCTTCTTGTGAGAGTTCAATGGTTCTCAAATCTTAGGGATTACTCCTGAGTGTCTAGAGAACTCATCAAGCGGTCCCGTTCAGGCTTACTCTTTCATGCTCCTTATGGTGAACTTCTTATTTCAAATTTTCTTTTGTGTTGATATGCTTCTATTGTTGTTACTTCTTATTTTCTTCTTAAGTATTGCGAGGACGCAATTTCTTTAAGGAGGGGAGTCTTTAACAACCCGCATATTTATCAATTGTATATTTAAATATTTTATATAAATATTTTATCGTTCGTCGGATTTTGGTCCGAAAAGCTACTTTTTGCAAACAGTCGAATTGGGACTCGGGACCACTCCCATTGAGTTTAAAATGACGTTTGCGACCTTTTTGAGTATAAACTTTGATATGTTTGGAGATAGTAGAATTTTGCTACTTTTCACTTAGGGCTTTGGGTTTAGGTTGGGTTCAGCCCAATGTTCTAACTTAATACCCCAAACTGAAACCCCATCTTTATTCACTCCCTCTTCCTCTACTTTCAGTTCTAAAGAGATTAATGGTGGAAGAAAATGGAAAATAGAAATCCAAAATCCTAGTTTCCATTTGCAAATCAATTTCTAGCTCCAAATTCAAGAGAACCCATTGGTAAGCATCTCCTTCTTCTTCTCTAACTCTATCTCCATTCAATTTCAGAAATTTCCTAAACCTAACTTAGGGAATGTTCTTCTTTTGAGCTTAGATTCAAGCTTCTAGTGTTGAGATTGAAGTGTGGTTGATCTTCCCTTGTCTTCAAGCTTCTCATTCATTGTTTTTGGGTTCAAAGGTGAGATTTTTATCTCACATCTATGACTATAATTATCTTTGGTTGTTAGGTTTGAATTCCTAACACTTCTTCATGTGAATTTGCTCTTGATTTGGATTGGTTTTGTGAATGTTCCAATTTTTTGGTTTTTAAGTCAAATTTGTGTGAAAATCCTTTTATGGGTGTTTGATCATGCTTTTGGTGATGCATCGAGGAGAATATAGGGCCGGGTTGCCGATTGGCATAAACCCTTAGAGCCAACGTTCGTCGGGTTGCATTTTGGAAGAGTTTGCTCTTCATTTGAATAGGCTGAAAAACAGCCCAGGCATGATTCAGTCGACTGAATCCTCTGTTCAGTCGACTGAACCTGGAACCCGAAAGTTTCCAAGCATGACTCAGTCGACTGAATCCTCTGTTCAGTCGACTGAACCTGGAAACAGAAAGTTTCCTGAACCTGGAAAATTTCCAGGTACAGGGTCAGTCGACTAAAAACTCTGTTCAGTCGACTGAACCTGCTGTTTGAGTCCATTTTGCCTTTTTGGATTGAATTTCCAACGTTAATCGATTCGTGTTGATTCCCTTTTGTTATTATCACTTATTATCGACTTTGACGACATTTTCTTCATGATTTATGGGAATATCCATTTTGATGGATTCGGTATCGATTTCTTTGGATTTTATTCACGTCTTTGAATGTGAATCTTTATGAATTGATTGTTCCTACAATCACCTTTGTGATTTGTCACTTTAAAAATATAAAGGTTTTCTATACTAGTAGTAAATATCAAAACTCTTTCTTCAAATGATTTCAACACTATTTTATTACAAAGCTCGTTTTCTCAAACCGATTTCTAATCTATTAGTATATACAAACCTTTACCTCACTCGTATGAGAAATCTAATTAAACGACTTAGTAAAACAAGTGGTATGAAACGCTTGCGTTTACTTCGCCGGTTAATTCTTGAAATTGTTCGATTGAATCTCTTGTGATAATTTTCTAGTGGAGATCTACAGTTTGTTCGTAAATATTTAAGTTGAGCAAGTGATTATGGGACATGAAGCTAAACTCATATATTTACTAGCTTAGTGTAATTGACACTTCTCGATTGATCGATGACGATCATCTTTGTGGTTTAGACTAGCAATGTGCGATGTCTCTTTGTCTATGTGGAGGACTGTTTCTCATTTTATTGAGCTTCGTCTCATTTCTTTCATGGGTCGTACCTATCTAGGTGCGTCGATGTTTGTTTACACATGGGTCGTACCTTTCTAGGTGCGTCGATGTTTATTTATGCATGGGGTGTTCCTTTCTAGGTGCATCGATGTTTATTTACTTCGTGGAGCAATCGGCTCAATAAGTCGGGACATGGGGCGTATCTTTCTAGTTGAGTCGATGTTCGTCTATGCATGGGGTGTATCTTTCTAGGTGCGTCGATGTTCGACTTTGCATGGGGTGTATCTTTCTAGGTGCATCAATGTTAGACATTACATGGGATGTATCTTTCTAGGTGCACTGATGTTTATTTATGCATGGGATGTATCTTTTTAGGTGCATCGATGTTTATTTGTGCATGGGGCGTGTCTTTCTAGGTGCGTCGATGCTAGAGCATGGGGCGTATCTTTCTAGGTGCGTCGATGTTCGACTGTGCATGGGGCGTGTCTTTCTAGGTGCGTCGATGTCCAGTTTATGGGATTGGCCATCTTTTATTGTGATTTCTGGATTTCTATTTGATGATTTCTGGAATTTATGTTTCACCAGCTTTTACGATTGACATTGATATATATGTCACTTATTGTGGCTTGGTGAATGAAATTAGGAGTATGACATTCCTTTTTATCTTTGAGAAGATCTTTGCGATATTGATTAATCTTATTGATTTTTCAATTATTTATTTATCACAGCTTGGCATTGTGATTATTATACGTTTAGTCATATCTCTTATTCTATATCATTTCTTCTGATATTTATAGCTAGACTGATCCGTTTATTATTTTCTTCTTAAATAATACTCGGGTCAGACCGAGATGTTACAGGTGCTTCTGTTTGACTTCTCGTCTAGGGTTATCATATGATCTTTTGGCTAACTACTTAGATTAGTAGTTTATTTTGTTGTATACACTTGAGATATGGACTCATAGATGTATTCTTTTGTATAGCACGTGTTGCTATTCTTTTGTATTATTGTGGATCTTTTTGACCACTACTCTGATATACACTTTCATGGGTTAGTTATATATTCATATCTTCTTCCGCCTTTGTGATATGAATTATCTGTGACTGATTTATGTTATGTTTATTTCTATATTTGTTTCCGAAGATATTGTAGCCACTGTGTAGTAGCTTTGAGTTTGTGTCGGTAGGTCGGATTTCCCTCTTGATAAAGAAATGCATGTTATATTATCCGACATATCGATGCTCGCGCAAAGCAATTACATGGATGGTCGCTCCTCAATAGCCTTATTCTACGTGCTAGTTGACAGCATTTACCGTAATGTCCTTGGCTAGCGTGGGTATAGAGGTGGGGCGTCACACACGTAGTAACAATAACTGATTTCTACTAAAAGAAAAAAATTCATTTTAACTACCTTCCTTTTTCCTTACAATCAAATGAGAAAGTGAGTCATAAGAGAAATCAAATATACTTTTACCATGTATAGTTATAAAAAACATAATAAAAAATTTCTTCCTTTTCTATCGATCACAACATTTTTTGGTTTCAGGTGGTCATGCATATAACATTCTATAATAAATAATCACAATATATATATATATATATATATAATGATCATAAGGAAAAGGGTTAAAGATGCACATCCACTTAAAGCCTCTATACACACATGCGCGCGCAGGCATACGCACCAAACTCCATTCATGGTAAAATTGGCACTAGCAATATTCAATAAATCTATATCTAATCCTCATTCTCTTTGGCACATATTTAGTATGGGAGTAATATTAGATGCATTTTATCCTATCAAAATCACACCAACATTAAATTTTATTTAAAATGGTAATATACTATTCATAATAATACGAGGTAATATCTGATGCAAAATGAAACAAAGGATTTTTTAAGATTTCCCCAAATTGTTCGTTGCATATTTAGATTGACGAGAGTACGGGTGTATATTACCAATTTGATCTTCAAATTAATGGGGTGTATGTGTATGTGCATTCTAAACTTAATATACTTAGCAAGAATATGTAGGTGTTAATAAATTGATCACACAAAGGTATACACTTGATTTATTATGAGTGATAGTTCGGATAAGATTGGTAGTACTTCAAAAGTTGGTGGCATTAATCCTGTTGAGTACTAGTATACTTATATGGTATCTCTTTATTATTTTGAAATAGATTTGTAGTTTTGAGGAGAAAATTACATTATTGGTTTTAAAGAATGGCCTCACAATTAAAGTATTTCATTATGTGTATGAGCATTTTACTTGAGCTTTCACATCGCATTTATAGTCTGATTCAAGGTTGTATTTTCTTTTAAACTCCAAATACTCATATGGGTATGTTGGAAGTGGTGGATTTGGCATGATATTCTTGTGCAAACTTGCGACGAGCATGTGACTTTGGATGTATCTACTACTTACATTTTTGTTGCATTAATAGATGTAAATATATCAACATTTAATTATAGGTTCTTATAACTGTCTTCTTATGGTAAAAATTAGGAAAAGCTAGTAATTAAAGGCAAGTGAAAGTAAACCAAGGTCATAATCATAGTAGAATCCATTATAACATGCTACCATATATTCAATGGGAGTAACTATGCAGTTTACACCAAATGCAAGTCCTTTATTACAAAATTCTCAATTACAATTTACCCTAACGGCCATGAATGCCTAATTCAATGCTCACTTTACCAAGTTTGAGGAAAATTGAAAAATAAAAGAGAAGGAGGACATGAGAAATTCAACTCTTTTTGGAGGGGTTACCCCTCTACTTATAAAGAATTTGAGTCGTTGGATTTTTTGACACATGGCACTCCAGTAGATAATCATGCTCAGTCCATGTGGAACATGATCGAATTGATATATGGCACAGTAGTTTCTTGATGGATATTGGTTCATGATTTGAGCAACATAATGCCTTGGAAACGTTTTGTGGTAACTTTAATCTACTATTCCAAGATTATGCACAATGTTCCCAAGAATCCTTCACAATAGCTTAAATTAGCAAGTTAGAACTCCTCAGATTGCATGTGATAGGTCACTAAACTCTTCGCAATAGCCTTAATTTATCATATGAAGATTGCATGCTGTAACATTAAGAAATTTCTCATGATGGATTGGTTTATCACTTAGAGGATGGTCTGCGAAGGCCTCGTAGAACTTTCTATGATGGCTCTTTTACCTTGTCAAGCAATTGCTTCAAGAACTATCATGACAGCTCCATTCCTTCGTGCTTTAAGTTATCACATTGATGCTTCTTGAAAATTGCTTTATAAATGCCTCATGATAGCTCATATGGGACTCTTCATGATAGCCTTGATTCAACACTTGAGAACATCATGTGATGGCCTTATGGAACTCTTCTCGATGGCTTTGCTTCAACACTTGAGAACATCATACGATGGCCTTACAGAACTTTTCTTGATATCTGTGATTTAACACTTGAGAACATCATGCGATGGCCTTATAGAATTCTTCTTTGATAGCCTTGCTTCAACACTTGAGAACATCACATGATAGCCTTGTAGAACACTTATAGATGGCTTCTGTGTTAACTCATGAAAGCTTCCCGCCTTGTTAATCCTTCGATGACTAGCATATTTGAAGTATAACACTTGGTCCCGTCCTCTGTTACAATTTTTCACATACTTCAGTATAAGTAGCGATTCATATTCAAAAGTATTCATCTTAGCTGCTGATATTCTTTTTTTTTTAATCTCATGGTTATCTTATGCTTCCTTTCTTCCTAAAATAGCAATCCTCTTCATCTTTCTATTTTGCTTGACTTATCAAAATTTTCCCATTCTTGTTATATTTCATAAAACTAGATCTCACTTTTTTCAATTCTCATCTAGTAAACATTCTTGTTATTTGTTTGTTTATTTATTTCTTTTTATCATAGTCCTTAATTTTCTTTGGTTAATCTTAATTTTTACGAGAACCCGATTAATTTTAGTTAGTCATTTGGATCTCGGCGACTTATTCACATGTTCTTCTATAGCTCCCATTTTGATCTAAATTTCATTGCTTACCCCACTATTTTATTATTTATGGGTTTTAGATTTTAGGTTTATGTACTTATTACTTAATGAATCTGTACCATCGCTGTGTGATAGGTTTATATTCAATCACTTATTACACAAAGGCCCAGCCTTCGTCTGCAATAGCCCGGCCTTTATACGTGAGGACCCTGTCTCACGATGACTATACTAAAATTAATCGTGAAGGGTTTTATACTCAAGGACCATTACTTATGATGACTATGTTCGAACTCAACGTGAAGAGTTTTATACTTGAGGATTTGTCTCACAATGACTATGTTCAAAATCATTGTGAAGAATTTTATACATGAGGATTTTATCTTACAATAACTATGTTCAAGATCATCATGTAGAGTTTTATACATGAGGATTTTGTCTTACAAGGACTATGTATAAGGCTCAACTTCAGATTTTATACACGATGATTAGTTGTTCGATAACTATATACCTTAGTATCACTTAGTATATGCATACTCATATACCCGTATCTTCATATACTCGCGACGACTAATTGTTTGATAGTTCTAGCCAATTATAAGTCGTTTTATATATTCATATACCTTAGTACCATTTGAATTATTGTGTTTTGAAACTCAAAGGTTGATTTTTAATAATTCTATATGCGTATAGTGTAATAAAGCCCTACAAATATCTTTCTATATCGCCTATCGACATATAACATTTTTATAGGGAAATTAGTAACTCTTGACCCTTATGCATATATAAATCTATTTATGTATGTGTGTAGATCATGGACTTATATCCCTTATCATGTGAATACTACTTTTACTTTTATGTGATTACTTATGTATTCAAGTGTTTATTGCAAGCTTGTTTACTAATAGTTTTACTTTTCGTTCTTAACTTAGAATGTTCTTTTTTTGCTATTGGAATTTCATTTAAATAACTAAAATCATTCCATTGTAGAATTCACGGGCTGAGCCAAAAACTGGCTTTCAAGGGTGCATCAAAATCCCTAAGTCCCCCAAGCCTTTGGGTTTTTATAAAGGAAAGGCTTACACTTATCATCGGTCCTACTTTATGAAGCAGGAAGATATTGATTCTTTCCTTCGCCTCTTTGGTATTTTAGGCATAGAAATGAGAGTTTTAAGCCTAAATGATTGTATTAACACTCCTCCTGAAGGGTTCTCCATCTTAACTCATCTTTACATCTATCACTCATACTACTTACCCTTTAATTCCATTTTCGTAATGTTATGGCCTTTTTGAAGATTGCTTCTACCCATTAAGCACTAACTCATATAGGTACATCAATTCTTTGTTTATCATATTCAAAGAACCCAAGTTGGATAAGCAGACTACCTCTATCCTTTGCTCCCTAGTCACTCATCAAAAGGGTAAGAATCAGCCCAAGGGTTCTATCTATTACCTCAACTCTATCAGTAGCGGGGTAGTGATAGATTTATTAAGAAACCTCGAGATTGGAGTCACCAATTCTTCTTCGTAAAATGTTATTCTCTAGATATTATTGGAAGATTCTCGATTTCTGGTTTGCATTCGTGCTAGATTTTTTTAATCACTTAACGTCTACATTAGTTCTTATCGACTTACGACGTTTCCTTATATGATGAAAGCTAGCCGATGAATCAAAGAACATCATCTTTTGGGTTTCAGGGAGGATCCCTAGCTTTGAGGATGCTATAACATTTTTCAAGAAGCCAGTCAAGGCTTCTTATTAAGGAGAAACTAAGAAAGTACTATTTGATTTTGCCAGCTCATCAAGTTTTGGGAAAACCTTATATAATAAAGAAGAAAAGGAATAATCCACGGTCCCTTACTTCTAATAAAATGGATGTGTTTTTCACAAACTCTCTAATACAACATCCAACGACCGAAAGTCCTGGAATCACTCCAGGTTTGGTTTGTTGCTTTTTTCCCTTTTGTGTAATGAAATAAGCTTCTTTAACATTTTCTTTTTTTAAATAGATCCCTCTGACATGTACCTTTTTAGCATAGATGCATTATTGCCTAATAAGCATGCTTTCAAATTACCTGTCTCATCTAAAGAGACAGGAAGGTGACAGGTAGGGTTTTTGAATTGAACGTCTGCTTTAACGTCTGTCATTTCTACTTCTTAGGATGTTACAGTGAAGGCTAGGGAATATTTAAAATGAAAAAGTTCCAAGGTTCCTCTCGCTTCGTCTGAAGTTCCTTCCGAAAACCCCAAAGGGGCTAGACATAATGAACTACCAATTCTTACCTCCTCCTCTGGTGTGCTTGCCATTGCATCCACCTTCCCGGTACAACATTCTACCACTAACGTTTCTAGCCCTTCTCTTAAGGACTTTATGGTCTCTTTAGACCACACTTTAGGGTTTGAAACCCTACTTTAGGACATTACTCCCTTTCCTCCTAAGTCAAGATCTACTTCTTCTACTGACTTCATAGGCTTGTTTACAAAGGTCCTACATTCTTTCGCATTTGCTTTCCCAAGCTCTTTTGACAGTACTCCTTCTTTCTCCACGAAGTCTTTGGAAAATCATTTAGAGCACCTTACTCGGGTAAAGTTCTATTACCTTATTATGGTATTCGTTTGGTCTTGCATTGCTCATTCTTTTTAGATTGCCATCATTTGTTTGACTTTCAATGCTTATGAACATCTACTTCTCAAGATGAGTCTCGGTTACAAGAGTTAATTCCTTATTGTTTGAAAAAGCATCTTCCCTTATGACTTGGCTCAGCGATCTTCGCACTACCAATGAATTGCTAGCTTTTAAGAATAAGAAAATCACAATCTTGTTGGAATTAGAAAAAGAAAGGTCTCGGAAGTTGGAAAAGGATGTGAAATTATTGGAAGAAAAACTCAAGAAACATCAAGAGTTTTAGGAGAAAGCAAAAACTTTAGAGGATGAATTTTCTAGAGTCTAATCAAAGAACTTCACTCTTAGAACATCCTCGACAAAAGTTCATGACTTAGAGAAGGATTTGGACAAAAAGAACCGTTCTATAAACAAGCTTAAATCGTCCCTTCATGCTATGAAATCCAAGGTCTCTTCATTTTGAATGATCTTCTTTGCCGATGGAAAGAATAGTAAGCTAGAGCGGTCCTATTTACTACTTGCAAAGACAACATCGACCGATGTCCAAACATGACTTTTTCTTCTTTTGATAAATCAAAAGGTGACTAAAGAAGAGATTTGACATTTTATTGAGGCGTATTACAAACGAGCTTCCTGAGGTTATGAGAGAAGGCGTCATATACCCTGTCAAATCTCTGGATTTTGATGACACACCATTGGATGATGATAATGGGGGGTCGAAGAATGAAAGAGCCAACAAAAAGAATGTAGACATCGATGATGCTGATGATAATGAAGATGATAATGATGAGAATGATGGTTTCGGTGCCCCTTTTGGAAAGGACTTTCTAAGAGGAGATGGGAATGATAGCCCGAACCATGGCGGTCTGGAGCTCCTTCAAGTTCGACCATATGTCTGACTTATCTCCTTTGGAGATCACTAAGGGCATTGATAAATTTCCAAATCCTAAACACTCTCCTTCTAAGTCAACGCCCTTCAGATCTGGCGAAATAGGTCAAACTCCTACTGGGGTAAAATCTCTTGTTAAAGCTCTAACTCATTCTCATGCTCCTTTTATTCATTACTTTAAACGTAGCCCTACTACTACTTCTCCGTAGGAAATTTTCTCATTTTATTTGTTATTCATTTTCTACGTGCATGGTCTAAGATTATTAACATGATTTAACTATTAGTGTAGGAAAATGACTAGGAAGTATGTAGAGATTATTTTTAGATAAAAAGAAAAAAGAAATTTTAAGGCTTAACCGAGAAGTAGAAAGGCTATGAAAAGATTTAAATCAGTCAAATGACAAATATATATATATATATATATGAGAATTTTAAAATCTCTCAAATATCTTGAGGATTTTAAGAATAAAAGAGTTACACCTCTTCTTTGGAAATTACACTTTTACTAGGATAATTTTTGCAAGCAAAATGGAGAATTAACCATACTCTTCTGGATGCTAATTAAGGACAAGGCTAAACTTATGGAATTCTAACATCTTGTGTAAGCTTGATTTCCCATGACTGACTTTTCCTTCTTGGGTGACAGTTGTAGGGGACTGCTTAGACACCTTCATAGGAAATATTTGGATTTACAAAGATTTGACCCCCATCCTGGTGAATGATAGAATCTTCCCAAGGTCCTTACCACATCTTTAACTATTAATTCCCTTCCTCTTGATAAGGTTAAATTTGATAAAGATAAATTGTTACCAAATATTATAAAGAATCTACTCTTTATGAGCCTCTGTAATGTTGTAAACTAGTTATCCTTTATTGTTAAGATGAATCTTGCAATGAGTTTATGGACTTTGTGTTTTAGTATACCCATTATCAATGTGCGGGCTTCTAGATATTTTTATTTATTTATTCATCATCTCCCGTGTCAAGAGACAACACAATTATATTGGTCAAATTGAAAAGGAACTTTAGAGAAAGGTTCCCCTTGTTTAACAAATCTCACTTAAAAAATACTACTTCCTTTATGACCTTCATCAGATATATACCCAATTTTCGAACTTAAATTTCAATTCGCATGGTAGCTATAAAGACGAATTTCTCCAAGAAATTTGGACTAACTATGCCAAGTTATTGTGTCGTGGACTTAACCCCCACCCCCCCCCCCCCCCCCTTTCCCTTTAAAGAGTGGGATTATCATGAGTTTCCTCCGGTCAATACTACTCATGGTGCTATGCTCCTTTTATTGTAGCGTTTCCTATTTCGCCTTCCTCTTTTCAAAATATTCATGGTGTCCTTTCTAACACTAAAAATTAATTGTGTTTTTGTTTCTATTATTGTTGTGTTCTTTAGATGTAATATCTTTTATAAGATTGATCGTTGTTTAATGAAAACTTTGTCATTCTTATTCTATCTATTGGAATTTGTTATAATTCATTTTCTACTTTAGGATGAAGGATTTCCCTTTTCTATTAATGCTCCTGATCTCAATTAATGTCTTGAGAATATTCATGCTAAATTGAAGATAACAATGAAAGAGCGACCCTCTCATTCCATCTTCGTTTCCACAACCATAGACAATGAAGAAGCGAACAAGTGGTATAAGAAATTTTTTAAGGTGAAATATATTTTGAAATCATCCAATAAAAGATATATATATATATATATATATATATATATATATATTGAGAAGAAAGTCTTACAAAAGGATGTTGAAATTTCTATATTGAATGAAAAGCTCGGCTCAAGTACTAATTCCTGATGGCGGTTAGAATTCAATATGAAGATTGCTTATTTAAATCAATGCACCTTTTATTTGGAAGTTGAAGTGATAAAGTAAAAAAATGAATGCTAATCTTATAAATGTATACTGATTGAAGACGAAGAAGGGTTACCTGCTCCCTCTCCAATTGACTCTTCAAAAAGGAAATCAGCACGCTTTCTTCTTTGTCTCAAAGGCATACGGTCTCTGGCCGCGATACACCCAACTTTTCCCAAGTAGATAAATCAAGAGTTCTTGCAAGGCTAAATAAAGCCTTCAAATTAGAATGCGTTCAAATTGTTAAGGATCAGTGGGACAAGAAATTTATCGAGACAACCTCATCGTAAAAATAAGAAATTGAGATGCTCGAGCACAAAAAGAATAAACTAACAATGAAGATCAAGATTCTTGAAGAAAAAGCCTTACTAGTTTAAATTGACTCTATTGACTCTCTTAATATTATTCTTTGTAAGGAGAGAAAACTCAAGAAGTATCTCTTTTTTGCTTTGCAACACATTATTGATCCTCCCTCTACACTTGAAACCCTTCTGAATAAGGTTATGTAGTTTAATTCCACTAGGGCTTGCCCACTATAATCATTTATTTATTACTTAATTGAAGCTATAGTTACTTTTAACTTAAAAATTGGTTTTGCATTTTTACGCAAGGAAAGAGATAGCAGAATGTGGAAGGAAATTATTTCTAGTCATTAAAGATTTCATCTTTTTTTCGATAGGATGTTCTGAAGCTTTGAAAGAGATCGAAGAGCCTAGAATTTTGTATAAAAAAGAAGATTCGTCTAGCAAACAACATCTTTGTGCTTTGGACGTAGAGGGAAAAGGAAAGGAGCTTGTCTATCAACATCACCCGATCCCTCATTCTCAGGGTCCATAATTGTTAAGGAAAATATACTTAGTATGAAAGAATTCACCATGTTAAAATAGTTGTATTGTGCTTTTATGTGTTGTATCATGCATAACTTTTATGTGAAATTGTGTAATATAAGTATGCTGATAAGTAAAATAAACTTCTCTATTTTAATATTTGACTTCGACGGTGTATTGTTTTGAGGTACTTCCTCTAATCTGTTGTTGTCGTAATCTTCTTGATTTGTGATTACTTTAGACCGACTTTGAGTAGATGATTATTGAATTCTATTAGCAGTGTTCAGAGATTTACTATGTAATTATGCTTTCTTGTTCACTTCTCTTGGGTTTGTTCTTCAGCCAGGCCCGACGATAGGACCAAAGGCTTATTTGACCATCACGTTTTGGATGAGTGCTTCAGCTAGGCTCGAAGGCGGGACGGAAGGCTTTTTGACCATCTATCTTAGGTGGGTGCATTGATCAGGATTTATGGTGGGACTCAAGGCTTAAGTGACCATCACTCTTTGGATGGGTGCTTCATCTAAGCCCAGGTGGGATTGAAGACTTTTCGACCATCTTCCTTGGATAGATTCTTTTTTTATGCCCAATGGCAAGACTAAAAGCTTAATTGACCATCACTCTATGGATAGATGCTTTAGCCAGGCCCGAAGGCATGACTAACGGCTTTTCGACTATCTCTCTTAAACGAGTGCTTTAACCAAACTTGGCAGCGGGATCAAAGTCTTTTAGAAGATCAATTAATGCCTCTTTTGGTTTTGAAAGTATAGTTTCTAATTACTTGTACCCTTTAGACATAGCTTTTCTTGCTTTTTCTCTAATTCCTCGAACACCAAGGTTCTATAAACTCATGCAATTCTCTTTTCCTTATATAATACTCGATTATCCTGAATAGAGCTCGACAATTATTAGTGTAATGGCCCTTTATTTTATGACAATGATGGCATATCTGTCCATCATATCCGTCTACCTTCTTTGGAACTTTTTAAAAATCCAATAGTTTAGCTTATCCTTAGTAAGGAAGTACACTTCTTCCTGAAAAACGAGGAGTGGTGTGACGATTTTTCCTTTTAGCCATTTTGTTGTAGGATTCCTTTTCTCATTTCCACACCTTTTATTGGAGCTTTGCATTTCGTAACCTTCTTCTAACTTCTGTCTCCTTGATGGAGGTTCCAACTTAACAAAAAAATTCCACTCTGAGCAAGTTTTTCAAAATCATGATTCATCTTAGTTTTAAAGACCGTGCCTTATGCTTGAAGTTGAATGCTCCACCTGGTATGAGAAAATGAATTCATTTCAAACTTTGTGTTATCCCTATTTCTTTAGTTTAACTTCTCTTGTCTTAGTTTATTAGCTAAGGAAAAGTTCATTTTTTTTATTTAATATGGAAGAGGTTTAAACTCCATTTACTTGGTTTATATTGAGTGATCCTTTTCTTTTCCTTCAATTTTCGAAGTGCTAGACCTCTCAAATTTATCATTGTTCACCAAATTGTTGGTTACTTGGTAGGTAAGATAAGAGCTTTAGGTATGGTCTGAAAGACCCTTATTTAGACCTAATTTCTATAGTTGGAAATCCAAATGAGGTTGATTTGTCTTTAAAAAGAGGATGAGAACAAGGCATTTGTGTTCAATCCTCAATGAAAGCACCAAAAATGTTAGGGTAAAAGTTGGGCTTGGCTAGTAATTTGAGGCAAGCGAAAGCAAAATGTGGTCATAATCAAAGTAGAATCCATAGTAACAAGCTATCATATATTCAATGGGTGTAACTATGCAATTTACGCCAAATGCAAGTCCTTTATTATAAAATTCTCAATTATAACTTGCCTTGACGGCTATGAATCCTGGATTCAAAGCTCACTTTACAAAGTTTGAGGAAAAAATAAAAACGAAGGAGAAGGACTTGAGAAATTCGACCCTTTTTTAGGGGGGGTTACCCCTCTATTTATAGAGAATTGGGCTGTTGGATTTTTGATACATGGCATAAAGTAGATGGTCGTGATCAATCCATGCTGCACATGACTAAATTGATATGTGGCACAATGATTTCTTAATGGATTTTAGTTCATGATTTGAGCATGATAATGTCTTGGAAACCTTCCTTAATGGCTTTAATCTATTATTCTAAGATTATACACGATGGTTCTCTGGTACACTTCATAATAGTTTAAATCATTCATTTTAGCTTTGCATTTGATAACATGTTAGAACTCCTCAAATTGCACATGATGGCTCCATTGAACTCCTCGCGAAAGCCTTAATTTATCATATGAAGGTTGTATGCGGTAACATGAAGAAATTTTAATGATGGCTTGGTATACCACTTGAAGAATGGTATGTGAAGGCCATGTAGAACTTCCACGATGGTTGTTTTACCTTGTCAAGCGACCGCTTCAAGAACTATCATGACGGCTCTATTCTTTCATGCTTAAAGTTATCACATAGAAACTTCTTGCATATTGCTTTATAAACTCCTCACAATAGCTCAAATGTGATTCTTTATGATAGCCTTGCTTCAACACTTGAGAACATCATGCGGTGGCCTCATAGAGCTCTTCTCGGTGGCCCTGTCTTCAACACTTGAGAACATCGCGGGATGGCCTTATAGAACTCTTCTTCGATAGCCTTGCTTCAACTCTTGAGAACATCAAATAATGGCCTTATATAACTCTTCTTCAATAGCCTTGCTTCACCTTTTCAGAACATCACGCAATGGCCTTATACAACTCTTCTCGATGGCATCTTTTCTTACCTCATGAAAGCTTCCCACCTTGTTAATCATGTTATGACTAGCATATTTGGGGTATAACATATCTATAATTAAGGGTAGTATTAAAGTATATGAATCTTGAACTCTAAACTTTTGGAGCAGCTATTTATACTACATGTTTTGATTATGACTATTTATATTTTGTTTCTTTGGTATGATGTGAGTATTAATTCTATTGTTATGAATTCTATTATTTCACATTTAACCCAACGATCTTGTGTTCATACGCTTAAGCATCCTGATATGAGTAAGGTGTCAATTTTGAAAGTCGACATGGAGGGGTTAATAAACTAGTTGTAGGATGAGAATGACTTATGCTATCTAGAATTATAATGTACTTAACTAATTTCTATTCTTTGACGAGAGTTTGATCTAATCTACCTTAACCACCATTAGAGACGTATCATGAAATTTAATCAAGGAAATGGAAATGAATATAAGAACTAAGTTTCAAAGTGTAGCGTTGATCATTTTTGGCATAATAAGCCATAAAATACATAAAGCCAACATATTTGATTATTAAATCAATATAAACATATAATCTTATGATAACAAAGTGCTTACGTTATCCAACGAAATGTTCATCAATACATTATTAATATTCTTTTTTATGCATCATCTATAAAATAGGCTACATAAATCTCCTAGTAACTCATTATAACGATAATATCTATTTATGTAGCATTGTTCCACATTATTTTACATGATGTTGTATTAGATAAATAAAATTAAAAATATCTAAGCTTCATAAACTTATATTAAAGCATATTTTGTTCCCTGCAAATGCAACACCCACGCTACACAGCTACACATCCAACACATGTTTTTTTCATAAACTAATCAAGATTTTTATGGCAAATCTACCAAATTATGGCCTAAAAATGTTCAATAAGATGAATTTTTGAGCAATTTGAAAATCACAAAAAACCATACCATACTTGAAACTGTACGTAGACCCAACCCCAAACCTACCTCCTAGAGGTTTGGTTGAGATCGACGGTTGTACATTGAAAGATTGGCAGTTGATGAGTCATCTCAATCAACTAGACGTGCTAAAATTGCTGCCAAAGCAACAGGACAAACATCTCAAGCTACGGGACTGTCACTCACGTGGGGGTAATGAGGGCAAAATAAGGAAGACTCGTTTTAGGTGAATATTTTATAAATAAATAAATGTCGCCTGTCTAATATTTGTATATTGCAGTAGGCCTGTCAAAAGTCAACAAACCCATTCAACCTTACCCTTTTAGCCTTATTTTAGACGGGCCTGGATCTTCACCAAATTATTTTCTTAGCATCCCGTTCAACCTGTTTACTCTTAATCCAACCTGTTTAACCTTATCGCAGACTCCACCCCAGTTACATTCCAAACCCTAAATCAATGGTGATTGCTCATTATTTCGTCGATTCAAACTATTCTTTTGTCGGGTCGAGCTAATTTGTTCTTCTTCACACCTACGAGTCTTCCTCGCGTCGATTTTGATCCCAGTTCACATCAAACAAGGTCGTAAGCAAGGAAGAGTTCGGAGAAAAAGGATGCATAAAGGTATTTCGTCGATTCAACTTTTTCCTGTTATTTGATTTGCTTAAGATTTGTTGCTTTTTATTATTTCTTAATTTACAGTTTTAATTATTTTAATTTTTTTTAGTTTTTATTTATTGGCCAATACGTGACAAAAAAATTAACTGCTGATGATTCTTGAGTGATCTTTTGTTGTAGTACTATTGAATGTTTAATTGAATATGTCATTTATGTCGAAGTTTGTCTATGGTGTTAACTGCGGTCTTCTCTGATTTTCTCCCACAAATTTTTTGAGCACATACAGCAGGAAAAGTGATGTCTACTTCTTCCAGTCGACTGAATCATCATGATTTAAATTAACTTTAGAGACTTGATGAAATGTATAATCTTCAACTATGATGTCGCATTTTAATAACATGTCTTTTGTAGTTGGATGCATTGGTAGAGCTCATTGAAGAATTGAGATGTGTTTTTATTATCAACCTTTAAACGTTAACATAGACTTTCTCATTTTATGTTACTTAGTATAAAGGAAGCTTGTACATTGTTGTTCAATTCTGTTCAGACCAAAACTAGGCACTTGACAAATTTGCATCCAAAATTGAATGATTGGATAAATGACCAATTTTATTAACTCTAGTCTACCACAGATATAAAGATATCTGCTGCTCCAAAAATCAAATTTCTTGTTAATTTTATTAACTAATTCCCCAAAGTCAATAGACTTTAGTTTGTTAGCTGATAGAGGTCTACCTAAATATTTGATGGGTAAACCTATTCTTTGTATTTTAAGCTCCTAAAGCAACCTATTTTTGTCTGACATACCCCTGCCAAAAAGAACCCTTGTTTTTTTGACAAATTTACATTTGATTCAAGCAATCTGTAAACTTTATTAATAGAAACCACAATTAAAAAATCTTTTTGGGAAAAAATCGACAAATCATCAACATAGATCAAGTGATTTAACACTGGGTTTATGCTGTGCATGGGTATGATATTTTCTTGTAAATGCTCACTATTACTTTAGCTTCACCCTTGCGGAGTGCCGCTAATGATGACAGAGAAAGTAGGGTTGTAATGCACCAATGAATAAGGGAAATAAATGAGGTGGAAAGCCCATGTTGTCCATGACATAAATAATGAACTCTTATGTTGATTTTTTTCATATGTTTTCTGGAGATTTACCAATGCCCTTATTGTTTTTCCTTAATTTGTTTAGAGAAAATATAGTTCATGACACACAAAAGCTCCTCCTTAATTTGTTCCTAGTGATATTCATAAAACTTTACATTGAACCCATCAGGCCTTGGACTGCTTTAATCGTCTATCTAAAATGTTGAGCTTATCAATTCTTCAAATTCAATTGGTTGAATCGGTTTTTTTTTGCATTTTTAGACAGTACTTTTTTGTAGATTGTGTTTTGGAAATAATTAACAGTATTATCTGAATTACACAAAGTAGAAAAGTAGTTTTATGGTCTCCTCATTCAAATTGACTAGATCTGAAGTATGCTGACCATTTCGCCAATTAAGCTTTGAATGTGTAAGTTATTCCTTCTAGCAGTCATCCTACCATGAAAAAAATCTTGTTGGATGGTCCCCTTGGGTTAGCCGTCTTATTTTTTGATTTTGCTAATTTTCCTTAGCTTAAGCATGAATTAATGTTTGAAGTTAATATAGGCTTTGTCTATATTCTTGAATTATCTCTTTATTGTATAGTTGTCTATTGGTAAAGCATATTAGAAGTTATTGTGTTCTCTGATGTTTTCACACTATTACCATATATAGTAATTTTGCTTTTATTATGGAGAAGTGCATTAAATATGCCAGCCTTGTATGCTTGATAGCATGTATATCTAGCAATCAATTTTTGTTCTAATTGCCTGTTGCTCTGCAACATTTCAGTATTGTATAATGTTACTCCATTCTACTGCCTTCATACACAATCTTTGTTAAGTTCGAGCCCCGAAACTGACAACCCTGTAACAAGTACCCGAAGTATGTGTTTGGCAGGCACATACTTCCCTAGAGTTTACAAGCGAAGCTTGGTTCTCTAGGTAATTCAAAAAAAAAAAAAAAAAAAAAAAAAAACTTCTATTCTAGTAGCATAATTTTGCAATGTGTTCAGAACTGCACCAGAGTAGAAGAACAAATGCAAGAGATGGACAATAATGCAGTAGAAGATCCCTATTTTAGTAATTGCAGATTCGATATTGAGGAATTGCAATGACAAATACAAACCGAGTAGTTGTAGTTGAGAATGCTATCACTTTAGTTTTTGTCCATTAGAATGTATAGTTTAAACCTTAAACCTCGGAAGTGTTGCAACCGTTTAGAGGTTAAACAGTCCAATTATGATGTTAATATTATTACTTGTATATGCTTTTTCAGAAAAGTGTTGTTTTACATGTAACTTATTTAACCCTTTTATATTTAAGTATAACTATAATTTTAATTTATATGTGCACTTCCATATTTTAAAATATGGATATTGTTGACCAAGATACTCAATTAAGAAACACACCAGAGTTGGCAGCAGATGTAGATTCAGTAGGTAGCTCTTCAAGAAATAAGCGACAAAATGGTATGTATTCCGATGTTTGGAAATACTGTGAAAAAAATGAAACTATTGAGGGTCAGAAACGTACTTGCTTTTGCAAAAAATGTAAAAGAAAATATATATGGGGTGGTACCTATGGGACTAAAAATTTGTTGAATCATGTAGAAAAGAGTCCCTTAATTGATAAAAGCATAGAGGTTAGTCAAAGAAGAACAAAAGAAATATAGAGATTTGATGGCTCGAGCAACTATACAACATAACATACCCTTCAAATTTGTTCAATATGACCGTATTCGTGAGATTCATTCATACTTAAACAATCAAGTGGAGCATTATTCAAGGAATACTTCGTGTTCTGATGTTATGAAAGTATAAGAGAATGAAAGAGTCAAACTAAAGGATTTTATAAAATCATGTAGTGGAAGAGTTAGTTTAACATATGATTTATGGACTTTAGTAAATACGGATGGTTTTGTAACTCTAACCGCTCATTTTATTGATAATGAGTGGAATATATAAAGAAATTATTGAATTTTTGTTTAATGGCACCTCCACACTCGGGCTCGGCTATATTTGGAAAAATTTTGAGTATGCTGGTTGATTGGGAAGTAGTGGATAAAATATTTGCATGCACTCTAGATAATGCATCTGCTAACGATAAATTCGTTGATTTATTGAAATTACATCTTTGTCGAAGAAAAGCAACGGTTGCGGATAGACAATTTTTAGATGTACAGCCCATGTGCTAAATTTGATAGTGCAGGATGGTTTAAAATGTGTTGCATCTTTCTTAAGTAACATACATGAGAACATTAAATATATCAAGGGTTCTCAATCTAGAAAGAAAAGTTTCATCGAATGCGTAACCAATCTTTCATTGAAAGACGTTAGGAAAGGATTGCGTCAGAATGTTCCTACTAAATGGAATTCAACTTTTATAATGCTTAAAAGCACAATACATTATGAACAAGCGCTTTACCGTCTTAAGCTTATTGGTTCTGGTTATAGTTATTTTCCAACATCCGAAGAATGGATCAAAGCAAAGAAAATTTCACGTTTTCTAGGAGTTTTTTGCGATGCTACTTCTTTATTTCCCGGCACAAATTACCTAAAGGCTAACTTATTTTTCCAGAGATTTTCTTGGTTCATTTGATTTTGAAGAAATGCATGGAAGAGAATGACTTTATGTCTCACATGGCAAGTGAAATGCTCAAAAAATTTAATAAATATTGGAGTGAATTTAGTGTGTTATTTTTCATTGCTTGCATCTTTGATCCGCGACACAAAACAAATTTCGTTCAGTTTTCTTATAACACATTGCATGGCAATTGCTTAGAGTTTGAAAGGGTAAAAAAAAAGTTGGAAGCATTATATGATGAGTATAGGGAAAGGGTGAGAAAAGAATCGTCCATTGAAACATGTGTCGTGGAAATCGTGGAATCCACACAATCATTTACTAGTCCTTACTCGCAAGAATGCGAAGATATGATGGATCGGTTTGATTATTCCGAATTTGCTAACAATCCTCGCAAGTCTAAACTTGATTCTTATTTGGAAGATGGGTTAATCGATCGTAAAATGCAATGGGATATTCTTTCATTTTGGAAATCGTAACAATATAAGTATCCAATTTTATCTCTCATGGCAAGAGATATTTTAGCTGTTCCAATTACTACCGTCGCTTTTGAAAGTGCATTTAGTATTGGTGGTAGAGTTTTAGATGACTATCGCAGTTCACTTAAGGAGGATGTTGTTGAAGTATTACTTTGTTCAAGAGATTGGTTGTATGGAACATCTATAATGTCAACAATCGAAGATCATGCGGAAGATGTTACCGTTGTTGATAATGAACAAGCTACTTAATTTTTAACTCATCTTTTAGCTAACTAATGCATTGTTAGAGGTACACTACTTATTTATAGTTATCTCTCATTTTATGTCTTTTGGTCAAATTGAAATTGTTTTGTTACTGTTGCTATAAATTTCGTCAACTATTTTATATGCAGGTTTGGAGAAGAACATGCTAGTGAATTATGAAGAAATAATCTCCAATTTGTAGTATGCTCAAATCTCCAGAAGTACTTTGTTTTTGATAAGTTTAGACCTATTTTGGTTCAAGAACATGTTTTAGAACTTGCTTTTTGGTTATATGTTTATTGATGATATGGTTTAGATAGACTATTATATTTGAGGACTACGTTTGGAACATGGTTCAGGAACTTCCTTCTTGCTGTCTCTGTTGAACTTTTTTGCTCATTATAAGTCTTTGGGTTTTGGATAATGTGGTGTTTGTTGTTGTTCCTTTGATGCAATGATAATGCATGTCTGATTATTGTAATGATAACTTGCAAGTTATTTCAAAAGTCCGCTTTGGATCATGCCTGCCTTCAATTTTTATCTGTATTCCTTTAATTCATTTACTAACTTCTTTGGTTTTTATCTGTATTCCTTTAATTTAAAGTCTGCTTGGGTTTTTGATTATTATTAATTGACAAAATTTTTATATATGGGTCGTAAGGGTTAACCCACATTAAAAAAGGGTTAAAAGGGTTGGATTAAAAATTATTTCAAAAGAGTTGGATCAATTTCTATGCAACCCAGTTCTACCCTTTTGACACACCTGCTTGGTATTACCATTGGCTTGTTGACGACCATTTATGTAATTATCAAAACGCAGACATTGGAAGAAGCCATCTATGCAGCCGTAAATTAGCCATCAGCACTATATCTGTTATAGGAGACCCATCTATATTGTTGAATCCATAACTTAAGAAATAAAATAAAAACATGTCCATTTTTATTACAATGAGTAATTGGGCTGCTTAGTACTTTTCGATCCAAAATAATTTCAAATGAAAAATAATACGACACAAGTTAAGACGCATTGCAATGTAGGTGTGTCAAAAGGGTAGAACTGGGTTGCATAAGGGTTGCATAGAAATTGATCCAACTCTTTTGACATGATTTTTAAACCAACACTTTTAACCCTTTTTTAATATAGGTTAAACCTTATGACCCATATATAAAAATTTTGTCAATTAATAATAAGCAAAAACCAAAGCAGACTTTAAATTAAAGAAATACAGATAAAAAACCAAAGAAGTTAGTAAATGAATTAAAGAAATACAGATAAAAATTGAAGGCAGACATTATCAAAAGCAGACTTTTGAGATAACTTGCAGGTTATCATTGCAATAATCGGACATGCATTATTATTACATCAAAGGAACAACAACAAACACCACATTATCCAAAATCCAAAGACTTATAATGAGCAAAAAAGTTCAACAGAGACAGTAAGAATGAAGTTCCTAAACCATGTTCCAAACGTAGTCCTCAAATATAGTAGTCTATCTAAACCATATCATCAAGAACCAATAATCAAGTTCTAGAACATGTTCTTGAACCAAAACAGTCCTTAACTTATCAAAAACAAAGTACTTCTGAAGATTTGAGCATACTACAAACTGAAGATTATTTCTTCACAATTCACTAGCATGTTCTTCTCCAAACCTGCATATAAAATAGTTGACGAAATTTATAGCAGCAGCAACAAAACAATTTCAATTTGACCAAAAGACATAAAATGAAAGATAACTATAAATCAAGTGGTGTACCTCTAACAATGCATCAATCAGTTAAAAGAGGAGTTAAAAATTAAGTAGCTTGTTCATTATCAACAACGGTAGCATCTTCCGTATGATCTTCGATTGTTGACATTATAGATGTTCCATACAACCAATCTCTTGAACAAAGTAACACTTCAACAACATCCTCCTTAATAACTGCGATAGTCATCTAAACTCTACAACCAATACTAAATGCACTTTCAGAAGCGACGGTAGTAATTGGAACAGCTAAAATATCTCTTGCCATGAGAGATAAAATTGGATATTTGTATTGTTGTGATTTCCAAAATAAAAGAATATCCGATTTCATTTTATGATCGACTAACCCATCTTCCAAATAAGAATCAAGTTCGGACTTGCGAGGATTTCTAGCAAATTCGGAATAATCAAACCGATCCATCGTATCTTCACATTCTTGCGAGTAAGGACCAGTAAATGATTATGTGGATTCCACGATTTCCACGACACATGTTTCAATGGACGATTCTTTTCTCACCCTTTCCCTATACTCATCATATAGTGCTTCCAACTTTTTTTTACCCTTTCAAACTCAAAGTAATCGCCGTACAATGTGCTATAAGAAAACCGAACGAAATTTGTTTTGTATCATGGATCAAAGATGCAAGCAATGGAAAGTAACACACTAAATTCACTCCAATATTTATTAAACTTTTTGAGCATTTCACTTGCCAAGTGAGACATAAAGTCATTCTCTTCCGTGCACTTATTCAAAGTAAAATGAACCAAGAAAACTTTTGGAAAAAATAAGTTAGCCGTTGGGTAATTTATGCCGGAAAATAAAGAAGTGGCAACGTAAAAAACTCCTAGAAAACGTGAAATTTTCTTTGCTTTGATCCGTTCTTCAGATGTTGGAAAATAACTATAACTAGAAACAATAAGCTTAAGATGGTAAAGCGCTTGTTCATAATGTATTACGCTTTTAAGCATTATAAAAGTTGAATTCCATCTAGTTGGAACATCCTGACGCAATCCTTTCCTAACGTCATTTAATGAAAGAGTGGTTACGCATTCAACGAAGCTTTTCTTTCTAGATTGAGAACCCTTGATATATTTAATACTCTCATGTATGTTACTTAAGAAAGAAGCGACACATTTTAAACCATCATGCACTATCAAATTTAGCACATGATCTGCACATCTAAGATGCAAAAGCTGTCCATCCGCAACCATTGCTTTTCTATGAAAAAGATGTGATTTCAATAAATCAACGAATTTATCGTTAGCAGATGCATTATCTAGAGTGGATGCAAATATTTTGTCAACTACTTCCCAATCAACCAACTTACTCGAAATTTTTCCAAATATAGCCGAGCCCGAGTGTGAAGGTGCCATTAAACAAAAATTCAACAATTTCTTTTGTATATTTCACTCATTATCAATAAAATGAGCGGTTAGAGTTATAAAACCATCTGTATTTACTAAAGTCCATAAATCAGATGTTAAACTAACTCTTCCACAACATGATTTTATAAAATCCTTAAATTTGACTCTTTCATTCTCATATACTTTCATAACATCAAAACGCGAAGTGTTCCTTGAATAATGCTCCACTTGATTGTTTAAGTGTGAATGAATCTCACGAATACGGTCATAATGAACAAATTTGAAGGGTATGTTATGTTGTATAATTGCTCTAGCCATCAAGTCTCCATATGTCTTTTGTTCAAAATCACTTCTTTTATTAAACTTTATGCTTTTATCGATTAAGGGACACTTTTCTATAAGATTCAGCAAATTTTTAGTCCCATAGGTGCCACCCCATATATATTTTCTTTTACATTTTTTGCAAAAGCAAGTACATTTCTGACATCAATAGTTTCATTTTTTTCAACATATTTCCAAACATCGAAATACGTACAATTTTGTCGCTTATTTCTTGAAGAGCTACCCACTGAATCTACATCTGCTGCCAACTCTGGTGTGTTTCTTAATTGAGTATCTTGGTCAACAATATCCATTTTGTAACATCTGCAAGTGCACATGTAAATTAAAATTATAGTTATAGTTAAATATAAAAGGGTTAAATAAGTTACATGTAAAACAACAACTTTTCTGAAAAAGCATGTACAAGTAATAATATTAACATCATAACTGGACTGTTTAATCTCTAAACGGTTGCAACACTTCCGAGGTTTAAAGTTTAAACTATACATTCTAATGGACAAAAAATAAAGTGATAGCATTCTCAACTACAGCTACTCGGATTGTATTTGTTATTGCAATTCCTCAATATCGAAACTGCAATTACTAAAATAGGGATCTTCTACTGCATTATTGTCCATCTCTTGCATTTGTTCTTCTACTCTGGTGCAGTTATGAACACATTGCAAAATTATGCTACTAGAATAGAAGTTTTTGCATAGCATAATCTAATATATACAACTTAACAAAGATTGTGTATGAAGGCAGTAGAATGGAGTAACATTATACAATACTGAAATGTTGCGGAGCAATAGGCAATTAGAACAAAAATTGATTGCTAGATATACATGCTATCAAGCATACAAGGCTGGCATATTTTATGCACTACTCCATAATAAAAACAAAATTACTATATATGGTAATAGTGTGAAAACATCAGAGAACACAATAACTTCTAATATGCTTTACCAATAGACAACTATACAATAAAGAGATAATTCAAGAATATAGACAAAGCCTATATTAACTTCAAACATTAATTCATGCTGAAGCTAAGGAAAATTAGCAAAAACAAAAAATAAGACGGCTAACCCAAGGGGACCATCCAACAAGATTTTTTTCATGGTAGGATGACTGCTAGAAGGAATAACTTACAAATTCAAAGCTTAATTGATGAAATAGTCAGCATACTTCAGATCTAGTCAAATTGAATGAGGAGACCATAAAACTACTTTTCTACTTTGAATAATTTAGATAATACTGTTAATTATTTCCAAAACACAATCTACAAAAAAGTACTGTCTAAAAATGCAAAAAAAACTGCAATTACTAAAATAAGTTTCTTCTACTGCATTGTTGTCCATCTCTTGCTTTTGTTCTTCTACTCTGGTGCAGTTCTAAACACATTGCAAAATTATGCTACTAGAATAGAAGTTTTTGCATAGCATAATCTAATATATATAACTTAACAAAGATTGTGTATGAAGGCAGTAGAATGGAGTAACATTATACAATACTGAAATAATGCAGAGCAACAGGCAATTAGAACAAAAATTGATTGCTGGATATACATGCTATCAATCATGCAAGGCTGACATATTTTATGCACCTCTCCATAATAAAAACAAAATTACTATATATGGTAATAGTGTGAAAACATCTGAGAACACAATAACTTATAATATGCTTTACTAATAGACAACTATACAATAAAGAGATAACTCAGGAATATAGACAAAGCCTATATTAACTTCAAACATTAATTCATGCTGAAGCTAAGGAAAATTAGCAAAATCGAAAAATATGACAGCTAACCCAAGGGGACCATCCAACAAGATTTTTTTCATGGTAGGATGACTGCTAGAAGGAATAACTTACACATTCAGAGCTTAATTGACGAAATGGTCAGCATACTACTGATCTAGTCAAATTGAATGAGGAGACCATAAAACTACTTTTCTACTTTGTATAATTCAGATAGTACTGTTAATTATTTCCAAAAAACAATCTACAAATAAGTACTGTCTAAAAATGCAAAAATAAAACTGATTCAACCAATTGAATTTGAAGAATTGAGAAGCTCAACATTTTAGATAGACGATTCAAGCAGTCCAGGGCCTGATGGGTTCAATGCAAAGTTTTATGAATATCACTAGGAACAAATTAAGGAGGAGCTTTTGTGTGTCATGAACTATATTTTCTCTAAACAAATTATGGGAAAACAATAAGGGCATTAGTAAATCTCCAGAAAGCATATGATAAAATCAACATAAGAGTTCATTATTTATGTCATTGACAACATGGGCATTCCACCTCATTTATTTCCCTTATTCATTGGTGCATTTCAACCCTACTTTTCTCTGTCATCATTACCGGCACTCCTCAAGGGTTAATCTATAGTAATAGGGGCATTAGACAATGTGACCCGCTCTCCCCTTACTTATTTGAAATTGTTATGGAATTCTTGTCGATCAAAATGGAGAGTGAGCATCTGCAAGAAAATATCATACCCATGCACAGCATAAACCCAGTGTTAAATCACTTGATCTATGTTGATGATTTGTTGATTTTTTCCAAATAAGATTTTTTAATTGTGGTTTCTATTAATAAAGTTTTCAGGTTGCTTGAATCAAATGTAAATTTGTCAAACAAAACAAGGGTTCTTCTTGGCCGGGGTATGTCAAACAAAAATAGATTGCTTTAGGAGCTTAAAATACAAAGAATAGGTTTACCCATCAAATATTTAGGCAGACCTCTATCAGCTAACAAACTAAAGTCTACTGACTTTGGGGAATTACTTAATAAAATTAGTAAGAAATTTGATTTTTGGAGCAGCAAATATCTTTATATATGTGGTAGACTAGAGTTAATAAAATCAGTCATTTATCCAATTATTCAATTTTGGATGCAAATTTGTCAAGTGCCTAATTTTGCTCTGAATAGAATTGAACAACAATGTACAAGCTTCCTTTATACTAAGTAACATAAAATGACAAAGTCTATGCTAACGTTTAAAGGTTGATAATAAAAACACATCTCAATTCTTCAACGAGCTCTACCAATGCAGCCGACTATGAAAGACATGTTATTAAAATGCGACATCATAGTTGAAGATTATACATTTCATCAAGTCTCTAAAGTTAATTTAAATCATGATGTTTCAGTCGATTGAAAGAAGTGGACGTCACTTTTTCTGCTGTATGTGCTCAAAAATTTGTGGGAGAAAATCAGAGAAGACTGCAATTAACACCACAGACAAACTTCGACATAAACGACATATTCAATCAAACATTCAATAGTACTACAACAAAAAATCACTCAAGAATCATCAGCGGTTAAATTTTTTATCACGTATTGGCCAATAAGTAAAAACTAAAAAAGTTAAAACAATTAAAACTGTAAACTAAGAAATAATACAAAGCAACAAATCATAAGCAAATCAAATAACTAGAAAAAGTTGAAGGATGAAATACCTTTATGCCCCCTTTTTCTCCGAACTCTTCCTTGCTTACGACCTTGTTCGATGTGAACTGGGATAAAAATCGATGCGAGGAAGACTCGTAGGTGTGAAGAAGAACAAATCAACTCGACCCGACAAAAGAATAGTTTGAATCGACGAAATAATGAGCGATCACCATTGATTTAGGGTTTGGAATGTAACTGGGGTGGAGTCGGCGATAAGGTTAAACAGGTTGGATCAAGAGTAAAAAGGTTGAACGGGTTGCTAAGAAAATAATTTGGTGAAGATCCAGGCCCATCTAAAATAAGGTTAAAAGGGTGAGGTTGAATGAGTTTATTGACTTTTGACAGGCCTAATACCAAGGTTCCATAATTAAGTTTTCTTTACTAAAAAAATGTTGTCGTCCCACCCATATTTTCCACTGAAAACTACCTAAATTTCGGTTTAAATCAGTAGCAAATGTCAACCGCCGTTCACTGTAATCGGCAACTTGCTGCAAACTGTACCGAAGAAACTTTAAAATTTATTCGTTACAGTCGGCAATCAATTGCAAATCACAGTGAACGGCGATCGGCAATTTGTTGCCGATTGAAAAAAAATTGGGTAATTTTAAGTAGAAAATACGAAATGGATAGCAACACTCTAAAAAAATTGTTGTTAAATCATTGACAATTTTCCATGGCCATGGAGACTTATGCTCATCATCAATGAGAAATCGTGAATCAGATGGTAAAGCATTGGTTAAGCAAACCATTAACAAACCGTTGGCAGAAAGCATTGATAAACATTGTTTTTTTCTTTTTTTTGAAAATTCAAGAGAAACCAACGGACCGGTAAACTCCTGAGGAGGGTACAGTAAAGCAGTCCGCTGATCCAAGCCCCGGTACCTCTGCATAAATTTATATAGGATAGGGAAATACATGGTAACATTGTTTTTTTCTCGTAATGAAATATTTCATTGGTATGTTTTATAAATGTTATTATTATTTACACTCCAGATTTAGATATGAGGGAACCTAAATATATAAGCACTTTCTACAAAAGTAAATTGCTATGAGAAGTACACATCCCATCAACCAAACATATATTTTTACCCTTTTTACCCTTAGTTAACACATCAAAATCCTAAACATTTTCATTTACTTTCTCCTTCTTTTTTCTTGTTTGAAAAAGAAAATACTGGCAATAAAAAAATTACCTCAATCTTCACAATCAGATCCAAATTTTACTGAAAATTTGATAAAAAGGTAATTTCTTAATGCAATTTATTGCGCGTTTTTTTAACTATGATAAAAAAATAGAGTTTAAATACTACGTTGAATGTTTTCTTGAGTAGAAACATAATTTTGTCTTTTTTCTCACTTGCAATTCCATCAGGCGGTAAGATTGGATCTCTATTATTTAATTAATGATTTTAAAAAGTTTATGTTAATTAAAGAAAAATTAGAATAAATAAAAGAAAGATTAATTAGGTTAGTTTGATTGTATTTTTATGAGGAAAGTAATTTGATTAGTAACCCTTGTTGTAAAATCTTTCTAAATGAAAAATGGCTCTCTCATATTCAAAAATGGATTGTCAATAACAACAACTTTTATAAAATTATTGATAAGTGTAACCGTTAAATTTACATGACAAAAATCACATTCAGAAGAGGAAATAAATATATAACGGAAGAAAATAGTAAATTTGATTTTTTTTTCCCAATTAATAGGTATATATGGATATCTTATTTATCTCACTAATTGGATAATCATTATATTTTTATCATACACATATTATCTTAGATATCAAGCAATTGATAGTTATAAATATAGCCTAAAAGAGAGAGTGATATCTTCTTCCACCTTTTTTCATATTCTCCAAACACTATGAAGTTATTGCTATAGAGATCAAGACTCTGTTTTCAATTAGGTTATAAATTCCATTTTTGTTTTGTTTATATTTACTATATTAAACGTAAACCATTGGTTGTTGAGAATCGATATAAAGAGTGGTTGAGTGAAATCTTATGTATTTTGTTCTTTTTCTCTTTTCTTTGTATTTTGGAACTATCACCACATTTATTTATGTTTGCATTATTACCTTTATCCAATATTATATTTTTACGGATTGGGTGATATAAGATCCTGAGATAGGCTTCCGCAATATATATATATATATATATATATATATATATATATATATATATATATAGGTTTTGCACAATAAAAATCCTAGCAAATTGGTATCTGAGCTAATTCATCATAAGGCCAAGTGTAATTTTTGGCTTTTGATAATCTTCGAATTGTCAAGTTTAATTTCCTTCTTGAAGGTTTCTCTTTTGAATGAAAAAATTAGGATATTTAAAGCCTAACGTGGGGGATGTCTTATACCAAATGATCTCCATGAGATGATTGAAGGTGATGGAAAGAGATCCTAAATGTAGAGGAGGAAAAACGGAAGAAGATGAGCAAGAAAGCGATTGCTTTGATTCACCAATACCTTGATGATTCAGATTTCCATCATGTGGTTGGCTGTAAATCTGCGATGACTTTATGGTACAAGTTGGTATCCTTATAGAGTCAAAAAGTGCTACCAATAAAGCTTTTCTAATTCAAAAGTTGGTTTAGTTGAGGCTGGATGGAGAGATGTCTGTGGTAGGCATTTCAATAAATTTTGAAATGTAATAAATTAGTTGAAAAGTATGAAGGTCAAATTTGATGATGAATTACAGGCTTTTGGTTGATGAGTTCACTTTTAGAGAATTGGGGAAATATTGGTTGTGTGATTAAGTAACTCCAATGCTAATATAACTACTTCATTAGATACTGTCCACAATAGTCTTTTGAATGTAGAGCTTAGAAGGAAAGTGTCAATCTTAAAATCAGTTGAAGATGAGGCTATGGTAGTAAGGGACTCAAAGTGGGATACAAAATGAAATAAAATGGTCTCTAATGGTAAAGGTATGTCAAAAAGTATCATTTGTTATTATTGTCATAAAAACTAGTCATGTGCGCAGATGTGAAGCATATAAAGGGATCAAAATAAGGTTATACATAGTGATGTAGATAGCAATGTACGGGCAGGCATAGTTAAAGGTAACGACAATGATACTTCTTGTTATGTTCTCGTTAGTGATGTCAAGCATTGAAAAATGGATTCAGGTGCTATTTTTCATATATGCAATGATGTACGATGTTTTTCTTCTTATAAGAATTTAGTCGACATGATTATGACAGCTAATGGAGTAGAGCTACCGGTTTGTGGTATTGTATCTATCTTGTTTCGTATGTATGATGGTGTGGTTAGAGTGGTCTCAGGCGTGAAACATGTACCTACTAGTTTGAATAATCTTATTTCTCTTGGTCAATTAGGCCGCCATGTTACACTTTTGAGACCGAAGGGAGTTTTGAGAGTGATGAAAGGTGGTAATATTGTGATGAGATGAGTATTAAATGATGGAAAGCTTTGTAGATTGGTTGGTTATGTGGTCGATAATAGAAAACAAGTGACAGTTGAAGAGCTTAGTCCATGGATAGGTGGAGGGTGAATGTACGCAGTACTTTTGATGGTCATGTTGGTGATCATACTTTTTGACAGGGATCTTCCCACTGATGATGCTCAAGATATTAATGGCTGTAGAGCTTAGGTCAAGTGGTGAACGGGTGTGTCAAGTTGGAAAATACATGAGATTAAGGATTTTCGCTACAAGAGATAATGTTATTCCGATGGCTATTTGCCATCGGTGGCCATTGAAATCTGACGAAAATAGCCATCGAAATATGGATCGCCGAACAACTGTTATTCGACAGACTTTTCAATAGCTCCGTCGACATAATTTTGACGGCTATCATCAACCCTTCGACGACTTTCGATGCCCCATCGTGTACACATGGAAGGTCATACCATAACCAATTTACTGTCGCTGGCTGCCGCAAGCCATCGAAAACCTACAAACCCAAAGCTACCGCTAGCCGTAGAAAAGCTAAAGCTTTTTTCATTATAGTAGCACTTCATTCTCAAACAACACACATAACGATATATATCGCAGCTCAATTTCACACACATACATCAAAGCTCGAATCACATATATCACAAAATATATCACATTAATAATAAAAACATCAATATATTCAACAAATCAACCACAAATATCAATCAATATCGAGGCTGAGGCAATTAGATTTGGGAGTAATGTTAATGTAAAATATCTCATTAGTATTAAATTTATAATCGAATGCTGAAGAAGATGTTAATTTAGACAGGTTGGATGATGGTTCATATGAGAATGATATCGTCAGGGGTAGGTGCTTTAAATGTAGTTGTATATGATTGAAATGGTTTTTTGTGCAAAACATGCATTTCTTTTCTGAATGTGTTAAAATTGGATTAAGCAAGAGTTGTTTCAATATAATTCAGATATATGCAAAATAATCAGTCTACTGGCATGATAGATGTCCTTGTAGACCTCCTGCTTTCAAATTTGTAAGTGCAACATTTTGATTTTGCTTCTCATTTCATGCAATATGTTAAATAATATCATTTATGGTTTATGATAGTTTTCTAATTTTTTGCTAGGAATGTTACAAAGAACCGATTTACTAGATGGATTCCAAATCAATTACACGGAATAATTAAACTTGAATACGAGTTTGTTAGTCTTTTCAAAAGTCCTATGATAAATATGTATCAATTATGTTGTCTTATTTTATAAGTAATATGAATATCAATATTTCAACTATGTTGGTTTTTTAATTTTAAAATATGACATATGTACAAAGAAAATAAATAGTATGAAAAAGCATTAGTTTAATGACTCAAATGACACTTTTTGTATAGTTTATGATGAATTTCGTGGTTTGAACATGATGGTTGATGTAGGTGCAAGTGAAGATGATATTGATAAGGAACACATTTCATTCTTTGATTTGCAAAAAGATACTGATGGTGCTATATAAAGAGATAATGATGTGAGTTCTAATTTTGATGATATTGGTGTTTAGTTATCTTTTAAATGTGTTGGTGCTTGTTATGATGAGAGATGGAAGATAGAATTGGCTTGTATATTATATTATTCGACGGGGAAATATGCCACGTTCATTCTACGTAGGAAAATGATCGAGGAGATGAAGTGGATCAGGCTTTGAAATGATATATATCTGTATCACTTGACCATAGGATAGAAAATTATATACGAATACCAGATTGGTTATGTTAAATGATTTTTAAATCCTTAATTTTTGAATCTAGTTAAATGATATTATGAAATAAATTTCATTTATATAAAGTGAATTATTTTCAAGATCCAAGCTTTAAAATGTTGAAACTGAAATTTGTTTAAATGAATTGTTTAAAGAATTTAAATTTAAACCTTAAAGATGAATTTTAAAAAATAAATGAAATTTATCAAAGTTGAGTTATTGTAAACATTTGAATATTTAAACTTTGAAACCTATTAAATTTGAAGTGGTTTAAATTTTTAGTTCAAATATGGATTTGAAATCGATATAAATTGAAATGGTTTTTAATGAGAATTTGAATTGAAACCTTTAGCCTTTTGAATGAAAATCATTGAATTAAGATTAATTTGAATTGAATTTTTAGAACTGAATTTGATTTGAATTGATTTGTGAAATTGGAAGAAACAATTCTAATTTGAAATTATTTTTGGTATAAACTCTTTTAATATACAAACTCTTTTAATATAGAAACTATTTTCTTATATAAACCATTTTAATATATTAATAGTTTTTCATGCATTAACTACTTATAATATGTAACCTATTTTAATATATAAACTATTTCTAATATATAAACTATTTTATTCTATAATCTTTTTTATTAAATTATAAAATATTTTGATATATATTAACATAAATTAATAAATAACTTTTAATATATAACCTATTTTAATATATAAACTATTTCTAGTATATAAACTATTTTAATCTATAACATATAAAATATAAACTATTTCTAATATATAAACTATTTTAATCCATAGCCTATTTTTAAAGTATAAACTATTTTAATGTGTAACTATTCTAATATGTAAACTACTTAGAATATTCAAACAGTTTAAAGCTGGAACTGTTATGATTTGAATTTAATTTATTTAAATGCGACTATTTTGACATGATGGTTTAACCTACTTTGTGTTTATGATTTTGAAATGATCGAGGAGACGAAGTTCAAATAATGGCGGTGAATTTATTTCTAGGGAGTTCTTCGACTTTTATAGACAATTGGCATTCAGAGACATTTCACTACACCCGACGATCCGTAATCCATTAGGGTTATAGAAAGGATGAACAGAACTCTACTGGAGAAGGTTCGTTGCTTGAGATTAATGGCGGGCTTGTCAAGAGGCTTTTGGGTTGAGGCATTATCAACCGCGGCACGTATCATAAATCGAATTCCATGCTCAGCCATAGATGGGAAGATTCCAGAGGAAAAGTGGAGATTTAAAGCGGTATATCTTGGTTACTTTCGAATTATTGGTTGTCATATGTACGTTCACCATATAGGTGATGGAAAGTTGGAGGCTAGAGCATACAAGGGTATACTAATGGGATACGCCGATGGTATCAGAGGGTATCTAATTTGGAACCCTATTGATCGGAAGATTGTTCATTTTAGACATGTTATTTTTGATGAGTCTTTTATGTTCAATCTAAAGGAGATGCTACGTACCACATCAGAAGATTCTGATAAGTCTAAGGAGTTGGAAGAAGTTCTCATGTTCCAGTCAAATAGTAGAGTTGTTGTTGATGCTGTCGAGGAAAACACAGTTGATGAAACATCATAGGATAGTCCATAGGTGTCTTCTAGTAGTGCTGATGATGTGCATGAATCTAGAGGAAGTTTAGATCAAGGTGGAGCAAAAAGGAGTTTAGGTGAAGCAGTACCTATCCAGGTCATTTGTAGGACTATTAGGCCGCTCGAAAGGTATTGTGATTGGCAATTTGTGAACCTTAGCCTTGGTGATCTATTTGATTATGCCCTATTTGCACGTACAACTTTCTAGTCTAGGCTCTGCGATCTCAAAAAAGGACAAGTCCTATATAATGAAGGTCTCATATGCCATAGCAGTTGGCAGCTTAATGTATGTCATGGTCTGCACTAGGCCTGACATTAAACAGGCAGATGGATTGGTGAGTAAGTTCATGGCAAATCCAAGAAAAATACTTTGGGAAGCAGTGAAGTGTATCTTCGGATATTTTAGAGGAACTCCAAACTATGGGGTTCTCTTTGGCGGCAGAGGAAGTGATTTCAGCTTGGTTGGATTTTGTGATTCTGAGTATGCCAATGATAGAGATCGAAGGAAGTCAACCTTCGGATATGTGTTCACCTTTGGTGGAACAGCGATCAGTTGGAGAGCGAGGTTGCAGAGATTGTGGCTTATCTACTACAGAAGCAAAACTCATAACTGCAGTTGAAGCAGCTAAGGAGGCGCTTTATTTAAGACGATCGTTATGTGATTTGGGCTTCGTGTACGAAGGAGTGAATGTGTACTGTGACAGTCAGAGTGCAATTCACTTAGTTGAAAATCTGGCATTCAACTCAAGGACGAAGCATCCTGAGGTAAGAGAGTCGTTCCTTTTCTTGATGAGTGAATAGAAGCTTGTTCGTCTTTAGAAGCTTCACACAAAGAAAAATGCAGTAGACATGTTTACTAAGTTGTTGCCTTTTGCTAAGTTTGAACATTTCTTAGACTTGATTCTCTTAATGAAGTGCTAGTTGTCATGGGGTAGCATTGGGGGGAAAGTTGGGATGGGTCATGGAGACGTTTATTTTCATGGCGGAGATTGATAGGCTCTACATGGATTGGGTACTTCGAACACTTTGTTGACGGGCGGTAGCCTTGTTGGAGTTCGTTGATAGAGTGTAATGGTCGATGGCATCGCGAAGCTCATTCATCAAGTACCACTACTAGAAAAGGGTTAAATAGCAATAGGGGCGATGGCTTCGGATGGCCATTTTCCGACAGCTTCCGACAGGCCGTCGGCGGCCGTCGGATGCCGTCAGAAAATCGCGTAATACAGGTTCCAGCCGAGTCTCTTCTTCCTCGTTTCGTAAAATCAAGACCTAATTATAAATTCCCAAATTCATTCCCCAAGCCTCCAATCACTAATTTCGTATTTTTGCATCCTCCCCAGCTAAGAATTCAAACTCTCCTGCTTTTTAGCTCAGCTATAATCTCTTAATTTCACGAAAAATTCAATTTTTACCATATTTCTAGATTTGCATAAGTTGATAAATTATGGCTAATTGGTGATTGAAATTGTTTTCAGTGCTATAATAGTTTCTAGCATTTCATGGTATACATATTTCACCTTTTATCGTGAAATTGTGAAAAACATGTATTATTTGTGGTTGTTCGTGTATATGTAAATCGTTGTGTATGCCTTGATTCTACGATTGTATATGTGTGTAGACTGCTATCATTGTATTGTGTTAGTTGGAATAAGATAAAATAAATGCACGAGCTAGGAGTATTATATTGTGCACGTATTGACTTATGCAACAAAAAAATGCACGAGTCTAAATTATAATTGTGTGTATTGAAAAATGACAAAAATGTTAAACCAGGCTTAAGCTGATGTAATATGTCGAATAAATATGTTAAATTAAAATATAATTTTTTTAAATGTGGACAGTTACTAAAACTGTATTTTTTTCATAAAATTCGCACGTTTAATTACTAATGTCCCTTAGAGAGTTTTTGGCCCCGTCTGACGAGTGTTGTACATGATCGTTATATAAATAGTCTTTTTTTCGAAAAAACGACCATTTATATTCATCTGGTACAATGTTTGTTGTATTTGTCCATGTACTGGATAAGTTATGAACACAGTAAGCATTTACATTTTGTATACTACATCGTCTCAAACGGTTCATAAAATTTCAGTCTAACTTTTCTTTTTTGTTTCCGTTGTACATTGTGTACAATGTAGAGAACAAAAGGGAAATGCTACTGAAACTTTTCGAATCGATTGAGACGAAGTGATATACGAAATGTAAATGTTTACCGTGTTTGTAATGGAAAGTAGGATGCCTGACCATGGAAAAAAATATCTTTTTGTATAAAATTTTGTATCAATATGTTAAAAAATAAAACGTGTCATATTTGAAAATATTTTTTAATTTGTGAAATATTTCTTTAAATTCAAATATTATATGACCATGAAAATAATCTTATTCGAATTTGTATTCTTGAAAATAAATATTGAATTTTAAACTTGCGACTTGTTTTCTCAAATAGGAAAAATTATTGATTATTTTATTGATCGAAGGAGATTGATGTACCAAAGAAAAGAATTGAAAGGCTCAATAAAAGAAGATTTTTATAATGGTATAAACGTATTTGTAGAATCCACTTTAAGTAATAACGGAAACGATCCAGAAATTCGTTGTCCGTGTAGTAGGGGTAGACATTTGAAGTATTTGTTACCAGATATTATGAAAGTTCATTTGTGCCAAAACGGTTTCATACCCAAGTATTATGTTTGGGATCGGCATGGAGAAGTTATAAAAAATACTTCTGTAGAGTCTGAAAGTGTCTTTAACGAAGTAGTTATGACGACCCGTATAGAAAAATGGTCGAAGATGCAGCACGATCAATGTTTCCTATGGTTGAAGTTGACGATGATGATGGAAATGTTGAAGAACCAATTATTGAAGCAAAAAAATTTATGATTTACTAGATGCTACTAAGAAACCTATTTGGGATGCTTGTAAAAGCGGCACTCTGCTGTCAGTAATCGCAGAATACATTGCGATGAAGTCAAAATGCAGCATCACTGAAGTTGGGTTTATGACTATTGTGCAAGATGCAAAAAGACATATGCCGCCCGATAATCTAATGTGTGAAAATCACTATGAAGTTAAAAAACTTATGTCGGCTTTTGATTTACCTTATCAGAAAATAGATACATGTTTAAATGGCTGCATGTTGTTTTGGAAAGAAGACGCAAACTTTAGAAATTGTAAAAATTTATAATCAGGAGAGATACAAACCAATAAAAAAAGGGAAAGAAGTTCCGTACAAGCGTATGCATTACCTACCCATCACTCTAAGGCTTCAAAGATTATATGAATCTTTTGTAATTGCATCTAATATGAGATGACATGGTGTGAGAACGGATGAAGAGGGTACGTTGACACATCCGGCCGATGGGGAAGCATGGAAGCATTTCGATAAAACGTATCCAAATTTTACAACGGAGAGTTGAAATGTTTGATTAGGATTATGTACGGAAAGTTTTTCGTCATTTTCTTAATTTGGTTCCAAATATTCATCCTGGCTCATTATCGTCACACCGTATAATTTACCTCCATGGATGTGTATGGAAACACAATATATGATTCTTGCTGTTGTCGTTCCTGGCCCCGACGATCCGACACAAGGAATCGATGTATACTTACAACCGTTGATTGGGGAGTTAAAAATACTGTGGAATGAAGGAGTAGAAACATATGATGTGTCGAAGGAGAATTTTTTTTTCGTATGTTTGCTTCTTTGTTGTGGACTATAAGTGATTTTCCTGCCTATGCAATGCTTTCGGGATGGAGTACTGTTGGTCGTCTAGCATGTCCATATTGCATAAATGAAACACGAGCATTTTCTTTACCTCATGGTAAGAAAATTTCATGGTTTGACTGTCATCGATATTTTCTCCATGTAAATCATCCATTCAGAGGAGACAAGAAAAGCTTTATAGCTAGTAGAGTAGAAAATCAGATAACCACCAACGATATGGTCAAGCGAAGACATATATGAACTTGTTAGGGACTATTCAAAGATATACGAAAGTGGAGTGAAAACAGAAATTGAAGGCAAATCGATTGTTCATAACTGGTGCAGACAAACTATTTTTTGGGAGTTGCCGTATTGGAAAAATCTTCTGCTTCGTTATAATATAGACGTGATGCACACTGATAAAAATGTATTTAATAATGTTTTTAACACAATTTTGAATGTGAAAGGAAAGACGAAGGATGACTTGAAATCAAGATGCGATATAGAAGAATTATGCAAACGTCCTAAGCTTCATATGAAACCAAATGATAGTAAAAAACACAAAGCATATTACGAATTAGATAATAATCAAGTTAAAATTGTGTTAAAATAGGTGGAAGGATTAAGATTTCCTGATGGGATATCATCAAATCTTCGTAGATGTGTTGACTTTAAAAACGGTGGATTGAGCGGAATGAAAACCACGACTGTCACATAATGATGGAAAATTTATTTTCCGTTATGTTCAAAGAACTACTGCCGTTAAAAGTTTGGAAGGTAGTAATGGAGCTTAGTATGTTTTACAAAGAGTATTGTTCAACTACTTTAAAAGTGCAACGTTTACGTAAACTTGAAGTAGATATTCTTATATTGCTCTGCAAATTAGAGAAAATATTTCCACGGATTTTTTTAATGTAATGGAACATTTACCTTTTCGTCTCCCGTCTGAAGCGCGCTTTCGAGGTCCTAACCAATATGGATGGATGTATCCATTTGAGAGATATGTAATATGTTATCATGTAATTTAATTGCATTTGAAAGATGAAGTTAATGTACATTAATTTTGCATAGATATCTATATCATCTGAAGAAAAAAGTGAGGAAAAAAGCACGAGTTGAAGGTTCGATATGTAAATCTTACATCGAAGAAGAAGCTTCATTCTTTTTCTCTCACTATTTCAGTGACCATGTGAATATGTCATTTGAAAGTGTTCCTCGTAATGAAAAAGGCGACGAACAAGAATCCTCTCAAGCAATGTTACCTATTTTTGAACAACATGGTCAGCCTTCTGGAAAATGTGTAGGAATATGGCTAGACGATAGAGATCTTCATGCAGCACACATTTATATTCTTCTAAATTGTGCGGAGCTTGCACCGTTTGTTAGGTAATCTAAAATAATAATTTGTGTTTTATTCTTTTCTATAATGCATGCACATGTATAACCTAATGTAATAATTTGGTTATATATACAGTGTTTATGAACGTGAACATCCAAACGGAGATCTCAATAAAGAATTTTTCGGTTGGTTTTCAACTTACGTTTATGAGCCAAGAAATGGTGTTGTTGACGAAGGGTTGAAATAACTTGCGATGGGACTAAAAAAAGTGGTCAAGACATATCCAATATACTTCATCAATGGATATAAATTTAACACCAAAGAAAACGGTGTCGAAAAATTAACGAATAATACTTGTGTATTTGTTAAAGGTAGTGACGATCCAGAAAATCACATAAATGATTTTCATGGCGTTCTAACACAAATTTTGCAACTGAAATATTTCTTACGACCCGCGGAGCAGGTGTTTCTATTTAGATGCAACTGGTTTAGCAATGTTCTAGGTTCTGGAATTAATGTGCATAAGGATTATAACCTTATCGAAATAAAGCATACATCGCACTATCACAAGTACGATCCTTTTTTACTAGCCAAACAAGCATTGCAAGTTTATTACGCTCCTTATCGGTCTCTAAAAAGAGATAAAGCAGATTGGTCTACAGTTTTTAAAATAAAGGTCATATTTACATTTGATTGGAAGAATATTCCAAACGAACAAGCTTATTAGGCAGATCTTGAGGAAAATAACGAAATAATAATTACAGACAATCATACAGGTTTTGGTCCTTTGATCAATGAATCAAATGTTTTGGTAGAAGCGTTTGACGGTGCAGATGAAAATATCGTAGAAAACGAGACCAGATCTGAATCAGAAGACGATGATGATTGATAAAAATCTAAATCTGATTTTTTTTTGCAATTTATGTAACTATGTTGAATTCTTGATGTATTATGAAATTGATGTAACTATGAAACCAAATCTGTACGTTTACCATTGTTTACATGTTTTATGTCATTTCCATTTGTCATTTATTTAGCAATTTTTATTAAAAATGCAGCGTAATCTGCTTATCGTCAGAATATAAGTCCCATTACGAATCAGGTATAACACACTTCCATTTCTATTTCCATTTCAGTCGTTAATTTAGCAATTTATACCGTTGTGTCATTTACGCATGAAATGTATTTTATTATCATGTTATTATTCCCAGGTTTATCGTATGTCATCTAGAGGTAGGAGCTCTTCCCGATCTTCAGGAGGAGACGGAAGTGGTCCATCGCAAGCATCACAGCGTCCTGTAGTTTCTTTAGTACCTAGAGCAATGGGGTAAGAATTAAATTTTATTCAGCATCTTTTTTTATATACGTACATACTTGTCTATATCATATTTAAAAACAGAGGGTTCGACCTACTTCCCTCGAAGGTTGTGTTGCATGTTTCTAGAGCTTCTTACCGGAATAGGATGAATGCGTGTTGGCCGAAGTGGGATAACATCCATCCCCACATAGTAGAGTGTATTTGGCAGGATGTCTTAGTAAGTATATTTTTCTATTTTCCATTTTTAATTCGTTTTTTGTCGTTTTTTTACTTCTTATCGTTTACAGTTTAATATTCTTTTTGCTTTTTATCATGAAACACAGGCTGAGATAGACATTCAGACACACGATGTGCAGTTGGCACGAAAATGTTGGATGAATAAGACGCATAAAAACTATAGGGACTCGATAATCGAAATCAAGAAATCAGGTAAGAAACCACATTGGATGGGGGAGAGCATATGGCAAGAATGGTTGGGATACTGGGAAACTGACGAGGCGAATGCAAGTATACTAAATTTTTTTAAATTATTTGACTGGTAGTAAATATTAAAAAATACGTGATCAATAAATAATGTATCAAGTTTTGAATGTACAGGCAGAGTCGGAAAGAAACTGTGCAAACAGAAATAAAACTCCCTTCACTCATCGTGGAGGGTCGAAATCATTTCAGGAGTATCGGCGGGACTTGGTAAATTTACTGATGCAAATTGTAAATGTTTTGTGCTATATAATTTTAAATGTATAATAATTGTATGTAAAAATTAATTTCATGAAGCTGAGGCGCATGGTCCCGTAGGCTATATGGACGTGTTTACTCGTATGCATGCTGTCGAGCATGTAAATCCGGACAGGACATTTTCGTATGCATGGCATGACGATAAATCCAGCAAGAGCCATGTAAGCATATTTCTTTTTATGCAGTATTAGTAATTGTTATACTTGTTAAAATATAATAAAATAAGATATGATGATATTAATTTATTATACATAAAAAGTTTATGGAGCAGTGCCAGAAAGCTGATATGGGTCGAGATCAGTTGACGACAGATGAGGAGGATGCCATTTTTGAGTCAGTTAGGGATCCATCGGAGCATGGCAGACGATACGGATTTGGCAATCAAGTGGTAAGTAAATAATATATTGGGTATCATATAAGTTTTCAAATTTAGTACATTGGTTTTGAATCACTTCGTTATGAAAGCATTATGCATTACCAAAATATATTAATTCGTTACTTGAATGTCATTTCAAAAAATATAATGAAAAAGACATGTTATTTAATTTAGTTTGTCTGATATATGTTGTACACGTGCATAAATTTGTCACATTTACTGTTAAAGAGATCAAAAGCAATAATATCTCGTAATGTAACATATTATTATTTTTGTTAATAAATTTGTCTCATCCTGCCCTATAGTTACTTTACTTATGCTAAAAAAATTCAAAGTTATAGTATTTCAAAATATAAATCAACAATTTTGTCACTATAGTCATTTGGTGTTACCACAATCTAAGATGTTATCAACATGCACATACACTTACATAAACATGCATAAACTATATTAAATAACATTATCACACTGCTAATCATTCACATACTTGCACATACACTTACAGAGATCTAACAGCTAAATTAAATATTTATTACAGGCCAGTAGTCAGAGACGGGGTAGGCAGACTAGAACTCAGATCGATCTAGCAGAGATCAAAGATTTGCGGGGTAGAGTGACGCGGCTGGAGGAGCAGAACCGTCCGCAGGCCATAGAGACCACACAATCAGCGTATCGCCGAGTACATGCAGTAGTATGGTGGCCTCTTCCCTTCCACCGCCGGCCCATGTTCTGGAGGAGATTGGTTGATTGCTTTGGTCGGTATGTTTTTTCTATTTTGTATGATTTGGTAGATGGTGGAGGTAATTGTTGATTTATGTACAATGTTATGATGCACATAGTTGTTTTGTTGTATAATTATGTGGATGTTGGGGATGTTGTAGATGTATGAATTGATCGAACATTTGGTGTTGTGGATATTATTAAGTATTGTATATTTGATTGGGTGATGATTATGTGTTTTGACTTAATTTTACGTATTTTTTTTATTGGTGAATTGTGTATAGTTTGGTTTTTGATATTTGGTTGGAATATTATATATTGGATTCTACAGTATTGGTGGAATGGTGTTTATATGGAAAATGTGATGGAAGGCTATATTGCACCAGAAATATAAAAAAATGCAGCAGATTTCCGACGGCTTCCGACAGCTTTCAGGTTAAATTTTTCCAACGCCTTCCGATGGCTTTCAGATCAATTTTTCCAACGGCTTCCGACAAGTGTCGGAATCCGTCGGAAGCCGTCGAAAATACGGATGACGAGATGTGTCGGAAGCTGTCGGAAATACTGCACCCCGATGCCTTATTTTCCTACGGCATTTTCCGACGGCTTTCGACGGCCCCCGACGGTTTTTTGCCATCGAAAAATGCCTTTTTCCTTGTAATGTACCCATTGCTTGGTGCATAGTGGTATAGATGGAGTTGGATGGCTTGTATGGAATAAGGTGACAATGTGGAAATTGTTGGAATTGTTACCTTGATTCCATAGTAGATAAAGAAAGGAATCACGGAAGGGGAAGCCGCCGGTTGGAAGCGAAATCGCAAAGCAAGTTTGAGCAGCTAGCCGAACCAGTTCGTCCAGTGGAGAAAGAAGATCAGACAAAAGATCTCGTCCGGTGGTAGCCGCTGTTGTCGCTCCAGTTGGAGTGGTGGCGATAGAGAGGGGACCAGACCGGATGTTTGGTTTGGTGGTGGAGGCTGTTGGTTGGAATGTTATGGCATGAGAGTTTCGTTCGGTTAAGTTAGAGCAGCTGATCTCGTTTGGTGAAGAAGAAATTTGGTTCGGTGATTTGACGATGGAGAAGTACTGCTGAATGAAATATCTCGTTCGATATTAGAGCATGCCGGTCCAAATCTTGTGTTACTCCAAATATTTGGTTCAATGATTTAGGATGTTACTCTAGAAGTATACTGATCCAATGCATGCCGAACCAAGAAGTGCCGCTCCAGATGCTTGGTTTGGTGGAATGGTTTTGTCGGACGAGAATTTTGGTTCGGTAAAGTCATGCTGCTCCAGTCGCTTTTACCGATCCAAATGTGCGCTGTGTCAAACCAGATTGTAAAGTGTGCTACTGAACAAGATATGGTATGCCGAACCAAACCTCAAGTCTACTATATAGCAGCTACCCCTTCTCATATCTTCACTCTATAAATTGTGGAGCTTCTGGAAAAATGGTAGTCATCCTAGAGAGTTGAAACACTGTTGAATTTTATTTGTATTGTTAATTTTACTTATGTATAACCTCCAAAAGTGAATCAATCTTGTAACTCTAATCTTTCCGTGATTAATAAAATCTTCTCTCCTCAAGTGGCCATACACTGTCTCGCGGTAGTGGAACCACTATAAATACTGGTGTTATTTATTTTTCGGCATTGCATAGATCTGCAACTATCTATTCTGGTGTTTATCTCAGTTTGTTTTCTCTCACTACAATCACGATCCAATTGTTTTCTGCTACGTTGGGTTTTTTTATTCACTTGGACCGATCATCTGAAGTGATTTTTCCCCAACATGAATGTGATAATTACATGAGTGATTATTGACTTTATGTTGAAATTTCTTAGTTATTATTATTTAACATATATATGTTGTGAACAAAATGAATTGAAAACTGAATGAGCTACAACAGCGAGAAAAATCTGGCCAAAAAATAATAATTTTTAGACAAATACTACTGAAATATATAAGGTGGCAGATCAAAAATGCTAACAAAGATATATGTTGCAGTAGTGTCATTAATACTTTTTAGCGGCATTTATACAGCGCAACGCTAAATATTTTTGGTTACGTTTGAAAAAGGCCGCAATATGTTGCTTTCGGTAGTGTTTATCAGAACTCAATTGAAAGTCATGCATTTTTAGTTGCATGTCGCATAACGGCTTCTTTATAGTGCTTCCATAAGTTTTGGTAGTGTTAAGTGCGCTACTAAAAATACTTCTTATGTAGTGAGAGAAATTTTGCATCATGGTAAAGCGTTAAATCTAGATGATACAAAATCACATTTAGAAGAGGAAATAAATATATAAATGAAGGAAATGGTACATTTGAGTTTTCTTTAATCAATAGACATTTACAGATATGCTTATTTCTCTCATTGAATGGATAATTGATTTATTTTTTGTCATGTACGTATTAACTTGAACATCAAGTAATTGATTGTTATAATATATATATATATATATGTGTGTGTGTGTGTGTGTGAATGTAAGTGATTTTGGACCAAAGTTCCCTATTCTCAAAGCCTTTGTACAAAAGTCTATACTCATAAACTCATGTAAAATTTGGTCCATAATTTGTTATTTTTTACCAAATTGTCCATCCGTGGAAAATTGACCCTACATTGAAATCAGGGGCAAAAGCAGCATAAATTAGCCAAAAACTAAAAATAGAGACCTAATTTTCATAACTTTTTCATGAAGGATTTTTCTTCCATCATCTTTCAATTATGGAGAGTTGCCGGTCATTTCTTGTATACATAATCTAAAAGTGAGAGTGAAAAAATGTGAAAAAATATTTGGTGTTTCTCTCTTCTTCCATCTTCATCCTTTTTCTCCAAACATTAAGAAGTCGTTGTCACATAGATAAAGACCTCGTTCTTAATTAGGTTATCGATTTTTTTTTGTTGACCTTTATTTGATAGATTCAACAATTGTTATTGAGAATCAGTATAAAGAGTGATATTTTTATCCAGCATTATTCCTTTGTGACTTGAACGATATCATGAAATAAGTATCTGGAATATTTCTTAAAAATAAAGAAGAAAATTTGCTTCCTTGTAGAAACACTTGTTATGCATAACCGGGAATTAAGCTTTTGAATGTTAAAAGTTCATAATTATAATATGTTGGTTTAACATATGATATAATCTGCACTCTCCAATAATTTGGGCCTAGCAAATGACAATTGTTTTCATGAGCTTTGCTAGGGCCGAAAGTTGTAGGATACTGGAAACTTTGCAATTTATTAATAAAACTAATTGTGTTGTATAAAAATAGTGGAAAGTAGATATAAGGACAAACTTTGAAAAAAAATAGACAAAAGAACAATGCTAATTATAGTTAGCATTTTGTACAGAACAAAACTGAATATAATGCTAATTACAACTAGTATTTTGTGTAGTGTAAAAAATCGAATATAATGCTGGTTATAACTAGCATTGTCCTTCAATTCAATTTATTTTCAAAATTTGTTATTCCGTCCAAAAATGAAACTTGTTGTTCACCAATCAATTTATTTTTTTACAAAGTTTGTCCTTCTCTCTAATTCACCATATAAAATAATAACAGGAAATTATTGTCAAGGACAAAATTTCGCAGCTTTTTAGTCTCAAGGACAGACCTTCAATATTTTATCCTGAAGGACAACTTTATGTAGGTATCAGTTTGTAGTTATTGATAGCAATTTTTAGGTATCAGTTTGTAGTTATCGATAGCAGTTTTTAGGTATCAGTTTTTAGTTCGATAGCAGTTTTGTTGTCCTTATGAATAATTTTGGAAAATGTTTGTCCTTGTGAATAATTTTTAGAATAATGTTTGTTCTTGTGCTAAAAATATTGAACGTGTGTCATTGAGTCAAAAAATATACAAATTTTTGTCTTTTAAAATAATTCCTCCAAGTAATAAATGCTTACAAAAATACACATAAAACAGTAAGAAGTCGGAAAATAAAAGGTAGAATAAATATTATTGTGGACATTGGTACAAGATTAGCAGTTGATACCATGACGATGTTTAAATAAACTGGATTATGTTTTCTCAATGTGCTATGATGATGATGCAGTTATATATATTATATGCTAAGATGATTATAATGCGTCTTACGAAATAAATGTAGTTAAGCATTAATCTGATTAATTTCTTTTGACGGAAGTTGAATTAAAAAAAAGGGAAAGGGAAATGCATACAACCATCCAACTACCAAAAATTGACATATTACTGGTCTCAACAGGGAAATCAAATATCTCTTTCACACGTATTTAAACACAATCAAATACTTTTCTTCTCCTTCAACTGAAGCAAAAAATAACTTTCCACTCTCAAGCAGTCATGCATACGACATTCTGTAATTAACAAACACAAGATATATATACCTATTTACAACGATCAGGAGGCAAAGGGCGAAAGATGCACATCCACTTGATGCCTCAATATTCTATAAATAAACATAGCTAATTAATCAAAAACTTCATCCATTATTACATCATCACTAACGATATCCGCCTGCGCCAACTTCTGTTTAATCCTCATTCTCTTTGGCATATGAGGCTGATGAGATTGTACAAAAATCGACCAAAGTACCTGCACATCTTCACATTGACATGATTTCACATCTTCATACAAAATGTATATTCCTCTTCCTATGTATAATCAAACATGAACAGCTATAATAAAAAAAACAATATGACATATATCGTTTATATAAGCAAGAAGTGATTAGAATAGATACTCTTGTTTTGCGCAAAATGGAGGCGATGCCAAACTCTTTTTAATGGAGAAATGAAGAGAGATTTGAACCACCCCATTTATGGTGGCGAATGGAGAGAATAAAGACTGGTGAAATGAGAAGGAATTTAAATGATTTTGCTCAAGAGTGTAGGTACAAGTTTATTACACTATTCTTCTCCTTTGCTAGCCAATCATATATTCTACATATTTGCCTTTGGTACATTGTCACTATCCACCTTTCAAACTTTAAGTACAAGCCTCTCTTTTGCCTGCACATGTCATTAAGTATTATCATGTGTGTACACATTTGTTGATTATATACAACATTGTAATGAGGTTGGGTATATTTGATTATTGACCACCTTCATTAATTTTTGCAGACCCCAAAATGCTACATTATTGATGTTAAGACAAATTACTTCTCTACAGAAGGTAGTCAATAATTGTGGATAAACACATTCATAGTTTGTATTCAACATTAATCCCTGCCAAACAATTTTTAAAAACATTTGTAGTTATGTTTACAGTATAAATGTGTGATTTCTTGTGTTTATAATGTGCATTTACACACAAGTTATAGCTACTATTTGCAATTGTAGATTTCACTCCAAATAGTTACTTGAATGCAAAGCTATGCAATCATTATTTCACTTCAATTTATTGCTACTTGATGCTCACATTGTACTATCCCTCTGGGCCTACAAATGCTTTTATTGTCAAACAAACTATGCCAGCGTCTACTAAATTATGTAATATTTGGATTTGAAGTACGAAGATGATAAGGTTGTAATATCTAACTAACTATATATTTCCGTATATTTGTATGCTCGTTACGCAATCACTTTGTAGGTACCTTTTATTTCTCCAGAGTTGTTTTACATGTATTTCCACGTGGTGTAATGCAATTTGAAGTGCATGCCCGAAGATGGTGAGTCACTAAATTTCGTACGTCATTTAAATGCATTAAAAATATTTGAATAATTAACCCAGAGATTAGGCTCAAAACATGCTAATTTCTTTATATGGATCCAAATTGCTCCTTAATGCCAAAGTAAACACCTTAGCTTTTTTAAGAGGAAAATGTTGTTTTATCCAAAATGAACTAGGAAGAAACAATCATATTAGAAAGGACATTGGTTGTTAGATGTGACTACCACTGTATTCATGTGTGTACGTACATTGAAGGAGACCTCTTAAAGAGCATCATAGTTCGAAGTAATGAGTTTGTAGAATAGCAATTCAGGGTGATAATTTCCTTTATTTTTTGTACTTCAAACTAATTATTTTGAAAAATAATTTATTTTATCTTTTGTCCGTAAAACTAATAATTTCGAATAGATTTCCTATAATTCATCACGATGTGCGAAGGAGTCATTTCCCTATGATATGTTGTAATTGAATTGTGATTCTAAAAACAAGACAACTAAAATAGGCAACCCTCCATCAACGTGCAACCAATCAACAAAAGCACACGTAGCAAATTAGGTTTAGAAAGTAACAAAATGCAAAAGAAAGCAAGTTGCACATGATATTCAATGGTTGAGGAACAAAATTACTTCACTTCTCTTAAAGTCTGCTTGGTTGCCTTATCTTACACTATATATCTTGAAGTTGGATCTCACTAAAGATTTTTTCATGTTTCTCATAAATTTAGAATATAAATACTAAATTCTTCTTGATTAAATATACTTCTACGAAGGTCAGGAGTTTAAGTTGAAAACACCATACTTATACCTAATCTAGAAATTCAAGACCCACAAACCACTCTTATAACAATATATTGTATAATAACCTCGCTTTTCTTTATTCACTTTTATCTCAAGCAACCAGGTTCGAATGCCGATTTCGTCTAATATACCATAGAATCGCTTAGTTCATTTGAAAATATTTATTTTTCATATTAAGTTTCTTCCTACTTATAAATTTCAATCAAAATCCAAGCTTAGCTTGTACAGTATAATATTTTATATCTGTATTAAATAAATAAGTATGGCCTTATTTTATTGGTAATATTCTTTAAAACATATACCATATTGAAAATAGCATATATTTAGACATTTATGAGAATATTAATGAAAATCTAAGAAAGCAACTAATAAATAAATTATAAAATGATAAATTAAATAAAAAGTACAATAATTAAGAAATCAACCTGCACATACACATATGTGTGTGTACACACACACACACACACACACACACACACACATATAACACTCCAGATTTTGATAACATTATTTAGGATATTTAATTAGCTAAATAAAATAAAATAATGTGTTGATTAAGAGATTGAGATTTGAGTTATAGTTAAGGGGTAGCCGTGTCATTAACCAATGAATTAAAAGAAGTGTTTAAAATGAAATATAGGAGGGATAAAATAGGAAAGAGTCCATTCCTATATCTATATCCCTTAGTCGTGTACTCCTACACATTCATTTTCAATTGTTCAAAATTTTAAAAGCTAAGGTCGACCACCATTAACGAGGGAAAGAGAAACAAAGATAAATGGGAAGCTTAATCAATATCAAATTTATTAAAATCTCATTAATCTCTAAAGTTAAGGTGAATAATGCTTACATCTCTCATTTGTTTTGTTTTTGGTTTTTATGAAGAAATCCAAAATGTTTTGCAATGGTTTGCAATATTTATGAATGATAGAATGATTATATATACTTGTTGATGATTTATACATGTTCATATTAATTTTATGATATGTTTTAAGGTAAACGCCCTATTACATGACATATAAATGCCTTGCAAATTTTTATATATGCCAGAAATAATATTTTGGAAATGAATTTCAATTTTCAAATTTTTCAAATTTTTTTTGGATTTTATATGAATTTTCTAGTAAAGAAAATATTATTTTGAGTTATAAATTATTTACGATTAAATAATAGATGTTTTGGGTGTGAAATTTTTATATGTTGGAAAACATATTAAAAGAGATTTTCTGGAGTTTTTGTAGATTTTTCCTAAGTGTTTTAATGGATATATAAAATTATTTAAGGTATTAGACTTAAATGTTTTATGTATTTATAAAAGAAGAACTGGCTGTTTGCAAATAATTCATATTTTTTATTTCTAGAAATTGGAAGCAATTTTGAAAAAGTAAAATGACAGCCAATCAAATTTAGATAAACAAGACAAATTAGGTACAAAAGAAATAATTAAAAGGACAAATAAATATGTTTTTCACTTTTTCGATGCTTTTGGCACCATGTTTCGCTTCTTTACCTTCGCCTCCGACACACTCGAAACAAATGCACATGGTATCAAGGAACGGGTATGTAGTGAATTGAATGTAGGCGAAAGGTAGTGGGTCGAAACTTGGGGTATTGAAGGGGTAGAGGCATTACTTTTCTTTTAAAGAAAATGAATCTGCTTGCCTTCGACTTGGTTAGCTTTTCGACTAAGTCAAATGGATTTAAAAAATGATTTCGATTGGGTTGTGCCTTAGTTTTTAATAAATGCTTTCAACTATGTCAAAGCCTTTTGCTGCCGTCTTTTTACCTTTTGACCCAGAGAGTTTTGAAGGGGTTGTTTTATTTTTAAAACTTGATCACTTTTCCAATGCTTTCAAAGGGATGGTTTCGGCACCATCACTTCTTTACTTAGGAATGCTATCAAAAGATAGGCTTTCGGCTTAAATGGTTTTAATGGCCCTTTTTCTCAATTGAAGTATAACCCAAAATGGTTTCGAAAAAGTCAGTTTTGAATTATTTCGAAAGGTGTTTTTCCACTCGTTTTAAATTAAACCCAAGTGCTTTTGAAAGCTTTAAGGTTATCAAGGTTTGATGCTTTCGAAAGGTTTTAATGAGAGGTTTCGAAGTGGTGTGTAACATCCCTAATTTCTGACAGCATTATTCATGAAATTTAATTAGACAAATTAAATAGAATAATGATGACAAGGAGATTGAGATTTAAATAAATTACATAAGTATATATGGCATGCTTAATAACTAGATAAATGGGCTTTAATTAGGTTGTTTGTTAAATTAAATCACACATGTACATATCAGTGAATAGCCATCTTTATCATACACGGCTATACACATCTCTCCTTTATCCACAAACATTTCATTATTCATTTTTCACAAATGCAATAAAATAATCTAGAAGCCGGCCATTACCAAGGAAGTACAAGGAAAAATTATAATCTAAAGCTAAGAATCAAGCTAGGAAGGATTAATCAACATCAAATCTCAAGTTCCTTAACAAGTTTAATGTGAACAATAATCTTTTACTATCTTTATTTTTGTTCTTCGATTATATGGTTTTGGATTTATGATTTAAATTCGTTTTTGTGATAATATAGATGATGATATGCTTGAGTTATATTGTTTTAATTCACATGTACATGAATTTACACGGTTTTGACATAAAGCTGAGAATATATGATTTTAGATTGCCATAGGAAAAAATTATTTTAAGTAAAACATGATTTTGAAAATGGGTTTTAATTTTCAGAATTTTCCAAGCTATACAAATTTTATTATGAATTTTTAAAGAAGAGTATGAGACAATTGGATTTAAAATCTATTTCGAGAATTTCAGAAAGAAATTAGGTCTAAAATTTTAATATGTTTAATTTCATGATGAAATTGAATTTTCATTATTTTTGGAGATTTTTCCTATTTAGTTTATTAAGGAAAATAAATTATTTGAAAAATAAGTACTTTTTTAAAATAACAAGTTTTAATATATGGAAGGGCTAAAAACGTTGCATTTTAATGACTTTTAATATGGTATTAATGCAGCAGTTATAAAGGTAAAGTATTTGAAAAGTTTTATGACAACTATTCAATATTTTACACAAAGGCAAGTTGTTAAAAAGAGATTACTTAAGTTGGCTATAATTCATCCTTTAACTAGAAAAAGGGGTTCCATCTCTAATTGGTAAGCACCTATTGACCCTAATGACTCTGACTCATCTCAGTCATAAACCATCATGGTCGAAGCCATCATGGTCGAAACCTTTCTAATCGAAACAAATACACATGGCATCTCTTGGAAGGTACATAGTGGATTGGAAGAGGGGTGGATGCTTTGGTGCTGAAAGGGTAGCTACCTATGGGGTCGAAACCCTACTTTGTTTTTCTTAGTTAAATTCCTGCCTAGTGTTATCTAAGCTTTCGACCCAAGTCAAAACATATGCTTTCGAAATTGTTTTATAATTAGCTTTCGAAGAAGGTTGTCATGTTGCGTTAAAGTAATGTTTTCGAAAGGGTAGGTTCTGACCTAGTCGAAACATAGCCGCTACTCTACCTTTCGAACATGATGTCTAGTAATGCTTTCGAAAGGATAGGTTCTGACCTACTCGAAACCTAGTCGCGGCTCTACCTATCGAACATGATGTCCAGTAATACTTTCAAAAGGTTGCACTTGTTTTTATCTTAAACCAAACCTTTTTCTTAAATGCTTTGAAAGGGGGTTTCGATGGAGATGGAGTCGAAAGGGGGTTTCGACCCGGATCTTCAAAGATTTGATTTTCAAATTTTTGCTTTCGACTAAGACAGTTCTGACACTATTAATTTTTCTCTAAATTTATTTTGATTGGTTTCGAAGGAGATACTTTCGTGTATAACCATTTTAAACCAAATGACGTTTTTAAAATAGTAAACCCAATGCTTTCGAAAGGGCATTTCATCAGTTTCGAAATCGATATTTAAAGAACATTTTCTTGGTATTATCGAAAGGTCTTATTGGTTTCGAAAGTGGTTTCTATTCTTTCGAAGGAGGTCATCCAGGGGTTTCGAAAGTTATGCTTTAAGATTTCAAAACAATAATCCGTTTTCATTTTAAGGAAAATCCACGGCATAAATACATAAAAAAAATTAAATGTTATTCTCTTTATTATTAACCTATAACTATATTTTGGGATAAGGGACATAATAACATGTTAGATTAACCTAGTAGTGAATATATAACTTAACAGATGTTAAATTGTAACTAGTGATATTGGCAGGGGATAGTAGGTTTGTAGTTTTCCCATGAAAATTGTATGATATGGGCAGGGACCAGTAGATTTGTAGTTAGGTCATGAAAACTATATTCGGATTAAGATATTTACAGTTAGCCAATAAGTTCCTAGTTATCCCACGAAAACTAGGATAAGAGAAAAGATATTGGAGTTACCAATAGGATCTTATAGACCCTATGAAAACTATGAAATTGAGATAGATAGTCCATAAACACTTAAATATGTTAACAATTGGGACAGATAGTCAGAATGAATGGGGATGGGTAATCCAGATTTGATTTACATATTTTTCATATCATCATAATGTTTTGAAATACTATTTTAAAACCATTGTGGATGCAGTAGTATAGTATAGGGTTTTATAAATGTTTTAGGTTACCAATGAAGGAAAACTCGTTCTGCTAAGCGGCGTGGTCGCACTAGATATCTAATTGGTTCGAGATGATAAATTATTATTCATACCAGGATTTATGTCTGACTCGAAGTTTATGTTTTTCCATTAAACTCTCGGGTACTCAATGTAATTTGGGTAGGTTAAGAGTAAAGGTTTTCAAGTGTCTTTAGCCGAATAAAGCTTCCGCAGACGTGCAGGAGGCATACTTATTACTAGAGTTCTTTTATTTCCGTTGTTGTTTGTTTGTAAAGGAATTTTTTTAGTACCTTGTTATTATTCTCTGATCATCCAAGAGGGTACCTTCATATGTCGCTCTTGGCATATTTTGTAATAATTATATGCTATCTGAATGTTGTCTACAAACTGTGATTATGTAATTGATTTGGAATGCTTTGAAATGGAATGTGTAATTTGTTCGCTATTTAAATTTTTTCCATATTCTTATGTATCTGTGTATCAATGGATCTAATATCGCTGTATTTGGTTGCTAAGGATTAATAACTATGGATGGCTGCAGCATCCATAGCCGTTAACATTGGGCCTCCAAGTAGAGGGATGTTACAAGTTGGTATCAAAGCGTAGGTGTATGAACTTTAAAAGAAACTTAAACCTAAAAGATTTTCAAAAAAATAATCCAATTAATCAGATAATATGATTGGAGTTTTGGTTAACGCTATAGTAACGTACTTGTATTCACTATATATTGTTCTATGTATATAAGTACGTACTCTCGCTCTCTTAAACCGTTCTTTTGTATCTTACTAAGGCTTGTATGCAGATTTACTAGAAAGGAGATATGGAAGCAGGAAACGAAAGAGGAAATCTTGGGGGAGGAAGCACCACAACTAATGGAAATGCTCGACCCACTACCAGGAGAAACTCAGGTCGGTTGGCAAATGCTAATGATCAAAATGCTGATGCTAATGCGGGTGCTGGAAATCCTCCAGTAGATATGGTGCGATGTATCAGTTCTTTGCTGGTTTGGCTCAAGCTGGAGCAGCTGCTGGTGTTGCTAGAAATGTAGGAGGAGCTAATCTTGTGGCTCTAGTCGAGGATATTGCTTTGTTGAGTAGAGATTACACCAGTTTAGGTGGGAAACCATTCTTAGGAACAGAAAGTGCTAAGGAGGTTCAAAATTGGCTATTGCATTATGAGAAAATATTCCTTGATATGGTTTCGAATGATGGACAAAAGAGAAGGTCGACCTCTAGGCAGTTGCATGGGTCAGCACTGCATTGGTATAACAATGCCAGAGCCGGAGTTTCGGAAGAACGGTTAACTTGCAATGATTTCAAGACAAGATTTGAGCAGAAGTTTGTATCTGAGTTTTCCAAGTCTAAGCTATTAAGGAAATTTATGGATTTAGTGCAAGGAGATATGTCAGTAGTTGAGTATGTCACTAAGTTTAAAGAGTTGTCTAGATATAGGTATGCTCTTATAGATACTAACATCAAAAGGAATGAGTAGTTCATTCGAGGACCGAGCTCGAATGACCATGACACATGTCCGTAATCTTTCTAATATTGTGGTGGAGATAGCTATTGTAGGATCTAGATTAACCCTAGAGGGGGGGTGAATAGGGTTATAGCAAATTTTCTCGATATAAACACAGAAACAAAACGCAGAAATAAATATGCTGAAAAAGTAAATCACACACAAAATTTACCCAGCTTCGGCAACCCCTGCCTACTGCTGCATTCCCAGATTTCTATTAGAATTAAACAGTATCACACTTACAAACACTCTACTAGATTCGCAGACCCTTTTGCTCCCGCTCACAAACACTCTACTAGACTCGCAAACATTTGCTCCCGCTCACAAACATTCTACTAGACTCGCAAACATTTGCTCCCGCTCACAAACACTCTACTAGACTCGCACACCCTGCTCCCGCCTATAGAGTTTCGTTTACTCGCAAACTCTGCTCCCGCCTATAGAACTTTGATTACTCGCAAACTCTGCTCCCGCCTATAGAGCTTTGATTACTCGCAAACACTGCTCCCGCCTATAGAGCTCCGCAAACTCGCACACCCTGCTCACTGAACTAATTCTAACTAGACAATATGACACTACCTAAACCTAGGTGGTGATTTACCAAGTTTTGTTTTAAAAAAAAAGTTAAACAACAATTAAAAAACACTTAAACCCTAATTAACAATAAACCCAAAAACTAAAGCCCTTTTAAACAAAGCCGGCCCCCTTTTACTCTAGCCCGTTGTCTTCTTTAGTTTATTTTTCTCTGTGAAAACAATTGTCGGCCTGCTTCCTTTCTTAGTTCTGAAATTAGGGCTTTGCTTTTGTTCTCTCTGCTCTGGAAATTAGGGCTTGAAGTCGCCGGCTTTAATTCGATCGATCCAGTGATGTTTTGCGTGTCGCCTTGATCGATTGATTCCTCGTTGCTTACGCGGCTGCTTCGTTGATCGAATTCCTTCCTTACTTCGGTATGTAATTATACGCTTTTGCTTTTACTGATTTTATGCTTGCATGAATTCGATCGTGATTCGAGTTGGATGATTTGTTCTTTGTTAAGCTCGAACTCGAATGAATTTGAGATTGCCGATGATGATAGTTTATATAGGGTTTGTAACCCTAGATTTGCGTTCGTACAATTCTCTATTTGAATTTATCTCGGCCGATCGTTTATACTTGGATGCTTGCGATTTTGATTGACTTTTTCATATGCGTATAATTTTGTTACTTGCTTCCCACGGCTTGGTTGACACGGTTTTGATTATTGACTCGTTCAATATTGACTTCGGCCTTTTTTTTGATTTTGTGAGTTTTTGGCTTTGGCTTGAATTTATCTCGAACTTGCATCCTTCTTGCGGCTTGAATTTGTTTCAATGTGTTGTTTACCCTGCTGCGTATCACTGCATTTTTATCACTGGTTGTGTTCTGGTAGTACTCGAGTCTCTGTTGATGCCAGTCCCTTGATCATATTGTCTTCATGTACTGGTGACATGTGCATTTGTCTTTGTTGCTGCATTTCAATCTGTAACTTGAATTTCACTGTCCGTTGTACTTTGAACTGTGCATTTGGACTTGAATCTGTAATCTTCCTCATGTATACACATGTGTATGTATGTGTGTGTGTGTGTATGCTTGTGTTGGTTCATTGGTTTACTGGTGCATACATGTTGCTTGTGTATACTTGTGTGGTGGTGCACTTGCCTTGTGATTCTGTTCATTCCTAGTTGCCTTGAGTAGCAGTGCTTCATGTTGTATTCATTTTTGAGGCAGTTTGCATTAGAGTGTACTTCGAGTTATGTTGAACTCCGTTGTGATTTCAGATCCCTCTGTGTTGCTATATTTCTAATGCACTTGATCATTCAAGCCTTTGTGCTTTGTTGCTGTCTTGAATTTCTTTGAGTTGCAGCTTAGAACAGTTGCTTTTGATCTTGCTTGCATTGTTACTTGGTCGACACTTGCATCACTCTGGTTATTCTTCACTGTTGCTGCACATGTCTTTGTGCATTTGGATTTTTGGTCGACCCTATGAATTAGTTGACTTGAGCATTTGCACCTGTGTTGAATCCGTTTTGCAACTCGGGTTTGACCTTGTGCTGAAGTCAAGATTCTATTTATATTGCACCTGAGTTGAACCCGTCTTTTTATTTGGGTTTGACCTTGTGCTCACCTGTTCCTGTAGCATTATCAAGTGTATATCGGTGTGCACGGCCTTGTGGCATGTACAGTGATACACTGTGCATGTCACATTGTTCGGGTATGATGAATTCAAATTTAAATGATGATGAACAACCCAAATAACTGAGGCAAACATATTTTCAAAATTATCTTTTATTTTTGAATTGCAAAAATATTTCTTTTTCAATTTTACTGCGTTAGTTTATATTTTTGCAGATTGCTCAGATGATGGATTCAAACTGGAATGCAGTTGAAGATAAATACGAGTGTGAGTGATATGTAGTGAGGTGCTGATGTGAATGTGAAAAATGTGATGTAATCAAAGTTGTATAGTTATAGTGAGAGCTTGAAATTGTACTATTCAAAAATGTAATAAATATTTATTTGAATAAAATATCTGTTTGAATTCAAATTCTGTGTAATTTATTTTATTCAACAAATATTTATTTAAACTGTGAAAGATAGAATAGTATATTAACAAATACATTTAAACGAATGTATGTATGTTTATTATCATCAGACAAAAATCATATAAGCGCAAAGCGCATATTCAACAATCTCCCCCTTTTGATGATAACAAACATATATTTAAGATTTTGAATGTATTAAATGTATTTGATCGTTCAATTTGCTCCCCCTATTTAAATGCTTCCTCTCTTCATGATACTTCCCCTACATATATGCATACAAATAAAAATATGTAAATGAGCCTATATGCAAATGGAAAATTATTTGACCTTTGCTTGATTCTATTTGACAAAATCTTAACTTTTCTCTCCCCCTTTTGTTATCAGCAAAAGAATAACAGTGTTATAAAAATAGGGATGAAGTGACAGACATGAATCAAACATTTAACTCAACTGAATATAAATATCAAATTTCAATAAAACTCAAACAAAAATCATAATTACCCTTGTTAGACGCATATTCCACTTTCAGAAATGATGGGGATAAATTCATCAAAAAAATCATACAATTTTGTCTATTTGTGGTATATTTATTTTAGGAAATTTGAATATCTACTAACCATGCATAACCGTTAGGACTTTTAAATGAGATTAGTAGTATTCCAATTTTTATTAAAAAATGAAATCAAGTATCTTCTAACCACGCATGACCGTGAGGACTTTTAAATGGGATTAGAATCAACTTGTCTATTTAAATCAATTAATTTTGATATGCGTTCCATACATGCATAACCGTGAGGACTTTTAAATGAGCATGGAAGCATATAATCAAAAATCCAAGTAATTCACCCATGCATAACCATGAGGACTTTTAAATGAGAGTGAATACTTTGGATATTTATTTTTTATTGCTAAATATAATAAATTGAAGCACAAATAATTTCCTTCACAAATTTAAAGATATTGAAGAACGGATGATTTTCTTTGTAAACTACCACAAATTTACATACTATATGCAATTTTGATGAGTGATGGTCAATAGAAAGATGATAGAAATAGAAATGGTCATGGAACTTTTACCCAACAAAAAGTTTTTATAACTCTTGTTATGAAATTCTAAAGAAATTTTCTAATTATACTTTCTCGAGTTATAATATATGATAAATATCAACACTCATCACTTTTTCAATCACTATTCATCTTTTCGATAATCAAAGGGAGTTAGATTAGTCAAAATAGTCATTTAAAATCAAATTCAAAAATTATAAAATCAATTTTTCAATAATGACTAATCTGTAAATATGGTCAAACATGATTTTCTCGAGGGGGTTATATGAGAAAAAAATTCTGCCATTTGAAAAATTATTTCAAGTGAAAAATATGCAGATATTTTCTTTGAAAAAACGATGCAGCAAATGAATGTTTCAAAAATTAATCACGTTCCACTAGTAATTTTTCTATCAACTATATTACCAGTGTAATCTGCATCTGAATTTAAATTTCACTCAATATTCACTCGTTGGATGTCAAAGACCATATTGTGAAATTTTAACAAGCTATCTCAGAATGAAATTTGAAATGAAGCCATGATAACACTCAAAAAAATATCATAGTGTTAATTTCAGAAACCGTAGGATAAACAGCTATATTCATGAGTAATCAACAGTCAATCAACATCATAATTATTTCAAAAACAATTTCTTGAAGTTCAACAATTTCTAAAAATCCTTTTTAACAGCTTTCACATGAAATTTGAAATAGTGCAAATTTATAAGCAGTGACCAAAATATCAAAACAAATATATCTACGTGTAGCATGAGTAACCATCATTTGACCGAACAAACTTATATGGATTAGTTCAAAGTTGAAAATCTGATTGATCATCATTTAAGCACAAATCAAGGTCATAAATAAGAACAAGTCATGTAGAATCATATCAAGTAAGTCCGAATCAGTCAACCATCATAATTACTCCAAGAAATTCTATTTAAAGATGATTGGTCAATATTTTGAAAAAGCCATAGAATCAAAATCATCATCTTTTGTACATCTCAATATTGGCTTATTTAATTCAGATTATGGTGCAGATTATCACATTTGATATATCGTTCAAAAACAAATTTACCTGTTTTACCTTTACGATAATTTTTCGTGATTGCCCATTGTGATTCTGTCACCTTTGTACTAGGCTAAGGAACTTTGCTTTGTCGCCCGTTGTGTTTCTGGAACAGCCAAAATCCAGAGAACACTGTTGTTGTTCCTTAGCCTGCCACCACACCTACACGATGAAAGATTTATGTGACCTATTTGTTTTTATAGGTCCATGATTGTTAGTGGCAGAATATGAAAAATATGTTTGTGGAGACCCAAAACTATTTATATATGATCCTTTTGGCACCCAAATTTGTTTGACTTTCAAAGATTTTATATTTGTGCCTTTTGGAACCCAAATTGGTATAGTTTTCACGTGTTTGGGTCTATACCAACAACTATTTTGATTGTGTCCAATTTTTCTACAAATTTTGCACGTTAAATTGACTTGATTAAATTTTATGTTCTTGTTCCTATGACTATGATGTCCAATTATTTCAGATCGAGCAAAGACACTTTTACCTTTATCATCATCTTGTGATTTTCCAAAACCTAGTCCTTTTCTATTGTTAGCAAAAATTTGATTTCCCAATAGCATGTTGAAAGAGTTTTCTCCTTTTGAAAAGTTATTCAGGGATTTCTCAAGGTTTTGGAATTTGGTTTTTAATGTTGAGTTTTCAGTGACAAGTGAGGTGCATCGATTTATAAAATCCTTTTTTCTAATGTCGATGATTTCCTTAAGATTCAAGTTTTCTTTTTCAAGGCTCTCAAAGTTATTCCTAATTTTTGATAATTCTGAATCTAAAATCTTACATTTTTTACATTCTAGGTTTTGAATATTTTCAAGTTCAGTTTTTAACCTAAAATTTTCACGAGCAAATTCTCTCCTATCAGATTTCAGTTTTTCAATTTTAGATTCAAGACTATCAATTGTTTTAGTAAGGTCTAAGCACATAAAAACAAGATCTCTATAGGAATACTCATCTGCCTCACTAGATTCCTCGGAACTTGCTTCTGAGTCTGATTTCACCATAAGACACAAGTTAGCCTCCTCCGAGCTGCTATCCGAAACTTCCTCTCCTTCTTCATCATCCCAAGTTGCTGCAAAAGCCTTCTTTTTCTTTTTCTTTCCTTTGTTATATTAGAGAAGTGGACATTCTGGTTTGATGTGGCCAGGCTTGTTGCAGTTATAACACGTCAGTTCATCATCGGAATTTTCAGAGTCTTTTGACCTATTGCCCTTTGTTTTCTTCTTGCGTGGCTTAAATCTTGATGAGTTTCTAAGTTTATTGACAGCCATTGCAAGCTCTTCAATTGGATCTACTTTATCTTCATCGCTCTCTTCTTTGCTCTTTAAGGCAATCGTCTTTTTCTTTGGTTCGGAGTTGTTGCGTTCTTCCTTTTCTTTTAGCTCAAGCTCATATGTCATTAAGTTGCCAATCAACTCCTCCATGCTTAGCTTACTCAGATCTTTCGATTCTTGTATTGCTGTGACTTTTGCCTCAAAGTTCATCGGTATGACTCGTAGTATCTTCCTCACAAGCTCTACCTCAGTGAATACCTTCCCAAGCGCTCTAGCATTGTATACCAAGGTTGAAAAGCGTCCAAACATGTCTTTTATGCTCTCGCCTTTGTCCATCACAAAGTTTTCGTATTCATTGCTGAATAGGGCTAGACGAGACTCCTTGACTTGAGAAGTTCCTTCGTGTGTCACCTCCAAAGTGTGCCAAATTTCTTGTGCTGTTGTACAATGAGAAATTCTATTAAATTCATTTTTATCAAGAGCACATATCAAAGCATTCATGGCTTTAGCATTTGTCGTTTTCAATTTCCTATCGTTATCATCCCACCTATCCTTAGGTTTAGGAATCTCAGTATCACCAACGATTATAGTGGGAGGTTTTTAGCCAGTTTCAATAATATCCCAAACATCATAATCAACAGAACTAAGATAGATACCCATCCTAACTTTCCAATAAGCATAATCGTTCCCGTTAAACATGGATGGCCTAACAATAGATTGCCCCTCAATAAAAGCATTATTCGGTGAATTCATGACTCTAGAGTTAAAAACAAAATACCAGGCTCTGATACCACTTGTAGGATCTAGATTAACCCTAGAGGAGGGATGAATAGGGTTATAGCAAATTTTCTCGATATAAACACAGAAACAAAAAGCATAAATAAATATGCTGAAAAAGTAAATCACACACAAAATTTACCCAACTTCGGCAACCCCTGCCTACTGCTGCATTCCTAGATTTCTATTAGAATTAAACAGTATCACGCTTACAAACACTCTACTAGACTCACAGACCCTTTTGCTCCCGCTCACAAACACTCTACTAGACTCGCAAACATTTGCTCCCGCTCACAAACATTCTACTAGACTCGCAAACATTTGCTCCCGCTCACAAACACTCTACTAGACTCGCACACCCTGCTCCCGCCTATAGAGTTTCGTTTACTCGCAAACTCTGCTCCCGCCTATAGAACTTTGATTACTCGCAAACTCTGCTCCCGCCTATAGAGCTTTGATTACTCACAAACACTGCTCCCGCCTATAGAGCTCCGCAAACTCGCACACCCTGCTCACTGAACTAATTATAACTAGACAATCTGACACTACCTAAACCTAGGTGGTGATTTACCAAGTTTTGTTTAAAAAAAAGTTAAACAACAATTAAAAAACACTTAAACCCTAATTAACAATAAACCCAAAAACTAAAGCCCTTTTAAACAAAGCCGGCCCCCTTTTACTCTAGCCCGTTATCTTCTTTAGTTTATTTTTCTCTGTGGAAACAATTGTCGACCTGCTTCCTTTCTTAGTTCTGAAATTAGGGCTTTTCTTTCTTTCTCTCTACTCTGGAAATTAGGGCTTGAAGTCGCCGGCTTTAATTCGATCGATCCAGTGATGTTTTGCGTGTCGCCTTGATCAATTGATTCCTCGTTGCTTACGCGGCTGCTTCTTTGATCGAATTCCTTCCTTACTTCGGTATGTAATTATACGCTTTTGCTTTTACTGATTTTATGCTTGCATGAGTTCGATCGTGATTCGAGTTGGATGATTTGTTCTTTGTTAAGCTCGAACTCGAATGAATTTGAGATTGCCGATGATGATAGTTTATATAGGGTTTGTAACCCTAGATTTGCGTTCGTACAATTCTCTATTTGAATTTATCTCGGCCGATCGTTTATGCTTGGATGCTTGCGATTTTGATTGACTTTTTCATATGCGTATAATTTTGTTACTTGCTTCCCACGGCTTGGTTGACACGGTTTTGATTATTGACTCGTTCAATATTGACTTCGGCCTTTTTTTTTATTTTGTGAGTTTCTGGCTTTGGCTTGAATTTATCTCGAACTTGCATCCTTCTTGCGGCTTGAATTTATTTCAATGTGTTGTTTACCCTGCTGCGTATCACTGCATTTTTATCACTGGTTGTGTTCTGGTAGTACTCGAGTCTCTGTTGATGCCAGTCCCTTGATCATATTGTCTTCATGTATTGGTGACATGTGCATTTGTCTTTGTTGCTGCATTTCAATCTGTAACTTGAATTTCACTGTCCGCTGTACTTTGAACTGTGCATTTGGACTTGAATTTGTAATCTTCCTCATGTATACACATGCATATGTATGTGTGTGTGTGTGTATGCTTGTGTTGGTCCATTGGTTTACTGGTGCATACATGTTGCTTGTGTATACTTGTGTGGTGGTGCACTTGCCTTGTGATTCTGTTCATTCCTAGTTGCCTTGAGTAGCAGTGCTTCATGTTGTATTCATTTTTGAGGCAGTTTGCATTAGAGTGTACTTCGAGTTATGTTGAACTCCGTTGTGATTTCAGATCCCTCTGTGTTGCTATATTTCTAATGCACTTGATCATTCAAGCCTTTGTGCTTTGTTGCTGTCTTGAATTTCTTTGAGTTGCAGCTTAGAACAGTTGCTTTTGATCTTGCTTGCATTGTTACTTGGTCGACACTTGCATCACTCTGGTTATTATTCACTGTTGATGCACATGTCTTTGTGCATTTGGATTTTTGTTCGACCCTATGAATTAGTTGACTTGAGCATTTGCACCTGTGTTGAATCCGTTTTGCAACTCGGGTTTGACCTTGTGCTGAAGTCGAGATTCTATTTATATTGCACCTGAGTTGAACTCGTCTTTTTATTTGGGTTTGACCTTGTGCTCACATGTTCCTGTAGCATTATCAAGTGTATATCGGTGTGCACGGCCTTGTGGCATGTACAGTGATACACTGTGCATATCACATTGTTCGTGTATGATGAATTCAAATTTAAATGATGACGAACAACCCAAATAACTGAGGCAAACATATTTTCAAAATTATCTTTTATTTTTGAATTGAAAAAATATTTCTTTTTCAATTTTACTGCGTTAGTTTATATTTTTGCAGATTGCTCAGATGCTGGATTCAAACTGGAATGCAGTTGAAGATAAATACGAGTGTGAGTGATATGTAGTGAGGTGCTGATGTGAATGTGAAAAATGTGATGTAATCAAAGTTTATAGTTATAGTGAGAGCTTGAAATTGTACTATTCAAAAATGTAATAAATATTTATTTGAATAAAATATTTGTTTGAATTCAAATTCTGTGTAATTTATTTTATTCAACAAATATTTATTTAAACTGTGAAAGATAGAATAGTATATTAACAAATACATTTAAACGAATGTATATATGTTTATTATCATCAAACAAAAATCATATAAGCGCAAAGCGCATATTCAACAGCTATTTTCCATGACGAGTTGCTTGCTGATTTAGCTAGAGAGAAGCTAGTGGAAACTCAGGATTCTCAAGGGAATAAGCGAAAGTTCTTTAAGAAAAAGGGAGCCCGAAAGGGAGGTACAGCTAAGAATTCGAAGGCTGAGGTTGTTTGCTATAAGTGTGACAAGAAGAGTTACTTTGCTAATGAGTGTCGTTCAGGAAATGGGAAGAAAGATGCAGTTAAGAAGAATGTGAAATGCTTCATCTGTGATCAAGTTAGGCATCACAAGAATCGGTTTCCAGAGCCAGTTAGGGAGGACAGAGGAAAAGTTGCCATAGGACCAACTAGGCCTACTATAGTTGATAAAGGAAAGACTATAATGGAAGGTACATTTTTTATTTAGAGTATACCATATAGGAAACTTTTTGATACCAGTACATCACATTCATTTATATCTTAGTGTTTGGTTGGTAGATTATGTTTAGAACCCACCTACCTTATTACTTACTTAAGAGTTGCAAATCCTATATGAGGTTATGCAACTCTAGGATTGAGATGTGACCAGATAGAACTTGATTTGTTAGATCATAAGTTTGCATGCAGTTTTGTATGTTATTGATTTCTTAGATTTTGAAATCATATTTGGTATGGATTGGTTGGGTAGGTATGAGGCTAGAATATTTTTCCAGGATAAGGAGATATCACCGAGATGCCCTGATAGTCACAACCGAGTTATAATCTCATTGGAAGAATATGACCAAGGTATTAGTGCTTTATTTAATGCTATGGAGATAGGTTCTGAGCTAGGTCAGGTTTAGGTAGCAAAAGAGTTTGTAGGTGTCTTTGAGCCAGTTACCGGATTACCCCCTAAAAGAGCCGTTGAGTTTAGAATAGATCTCGTGTTAGGAGCTGAACCTATAAGTGGACCACCTAGCAGAATGACACCTACTGAGATGAATGAGTTGAAGGTGCAGCTAGTAGACCTTGAAGGAAGGAATTTTATCGGGCCAAGAAGTCCGCCTTATGGAGCGGCTGTAGTGTTCGTAAAGAAACCGGATGGGTCGTTAAGGATGTTGATTGACTATCATAAGCTAACTGAAAGGACAATTAAGAATAAGTATCCTTTACCCAGAATAGATGATCAATTTGATTAGTTATTAGAGTATTTTCCCAGTTGGAATTAGCAACAGGTTTACATCAGTTAAGGGTGGCGGAGGATAGTATTCCTTTGATAGCATTTCGAACTAGGTATGGTTCATATGAGTGGTTGGTGATGCAATTTGGATTAACAAATGACCTGCTTTCTTTGTGGATCTAATGAACAGAGTTTTCTGAGACTACTTGTGTAACGATCCGGGATTTTTGATCTAGAAAATTCCAGATAGTTAAGAAAAGAAGAAAAGAGAAAGAAGTAGAAACGGAAACAAGTCATAGAAACCTCACATTCGCAGCGGATCAAAATATAATATCACATAAATAACAATTTTACAAAGAAGAACTGTATCAGTATACTTATATTTTTATACATCACAGTTACAATATTTCACAATCACTGGACAGAACATGTCCTAGATATACAGCTATATATTACAGCGGAAACACTCCATATGTTCCTGCCATCCAGCTCGTCTCCTGAGCTCTAAAACGTTCTTACCTGAAAATCTGTAATACTCGGTCTGACCCGAGCATTACATCAAAGTAACACCCGGGTCAGGCTGGAAACCAGCATGAGTAAATCCATCTAACATGGAAAACAAAAGCATACAACTTATATGAAATCCGGGGTAACTCGCATCAATTTACAAATTCACAAGTTTGGTATAAACAATACTTATTACACACATCAATTTCTAAGTACCGAACGTAGATTAATTGGTCTAATTCACTTAAATCTTTTCATTTTAGCCTATTGATTCCACATATCAATTTATAAAGAATCGAAGTGGTTTCGGGTATTTACTAATACCTGACTCTGGTCTCTTCGAACTCAATACCATCTTAATCCAAGTTAATCAAAGGAAAGACAATTCGACTATAAATAAAGGATGTCATTTTTTTACACGGTAAATTCATCATCGATAGATAACACATTATCATTGTCCATTCAAAACATATCATATCACAAAACATTTCATATCAGAGATATCAATCAATTCAAGGCATTTAATCATTATTCAATCATTCATAAGCAAGATGGATCATTTCCAAACTTAATTTAATTAATCTCTAATTAAATTACAAATCTTTAATCACTCAGATTTCCTTTACTTAGCATTAGTTGATTACAAATCAATTAATTAATCATCCTTTAATTAACATTCTTAATTAATCATCCTTGATTTATTTATACTTTAATTACATTAAGTAATTAACCCTTAATTAATTACACAAATTAATTATCCTTAAATCAATCGCACTAATTAACCTTTAATTACCATCTTAACTAATTTACTAAAATTAATTAGTTTAACCCTTAATTTATTTACATTAATTAATTAATCTAAAATCACTTCCTTTAATTTATTATCCTTAAATTTATCTCACTCATTAATCAACTAACCTTAATTAATTCCCTTAATTAATCCATACTTAAACTAACTACACTAAGTAATTTAATACTCAATTACTTCTGTTAAGTAATTATCCTCTAATTACTTCCTTAAGTAATTACCCTTTTATTAATTACGTTCAGTAATTATTCATTAGTCACTGATTACATTAAGTAATTAATTTCATTTAGTGATTACCTTAATTTATTAAACTATTTAATTGTTTTAACAAATTACATTAGTTAATTATCTTTAATTAATTGAGTAATTTTACCTTAATTACTTTTATCAATAAGGTTTTAAAATTAAGATAAACCATTTATCTTAATTGGATCCTTAACATCTATAATTTCTTAAAGTAGATACTTGAAAATAAAATCATTAGAGAATACTCTTATTTATTTAAAGTTTAATAACTTTTTCTTTTCCACAACTTGATTCAAACATCACCGTTTTATTTTATTTTTTTGAAAACACAAAGTAATTAAATTTCCAAAATTTATCTAATATATGCATAATTTCATTATACTAAATAATTTTAAATCATTTAACCCTTACATTTAAACTTAAATTTTGTTAAACAATTAATTAGCTTAAAAATTTTCCTGTACAAACCTTAATGTAAAATCCAAAACTAGGCAACGAGAGTAAAAATCCCGAGCCCTGACTTCAAAAACCCGAACAAAACTTCGAGCCACCCAACAATTCCACTCAACCCTTCCTCCTCGAGAATTTCACAAATCCACTCGACACTCACCCGAGGAAATCGCCATCATTCCCATGCCCAGATCAAACCCAAACATCAACGTGCACGTGTGTACGTGCACGCCGTAACCTCGCCCTCCGATGAACTCTCCAGCCATCCTCCAAGTCGATAATGACTTCCACAATCCATCCAACTACCCAGCTTCGTTAATAGCGATGAAGATCAAAATCGAACAATTAAATTCATGCTAGACTCTTAACCAGTTGAAAAATCCTCACCGTATCGACGATCTCCCCTACCAGATGTTCTACCGTCCCATCTAGAGACGCGCCACAGCCGACATACCCATTTCCCCCTCACGCGATCGAGTTCGACGCGATGACAATACCACAAAAGCCTCGAAACCAACTCCGAATAAAAACTCGGCTAAAACCCTAGATTTAACTCGCCGCGCCATCATGATGCTCCAGAAAATCTTTGATTATTTTTCCCACAATCAACGATCAACCAACAATCCCTGGCCTCAACCCCGACACGTCCGAGCGTCGAGATCGTCAGAATTTGATGATAATTCAAATACGGTTCAACTTCGAGATTCTCCAAAAAAACAAACTTAAAATTTACGAAATGATTTTTTTAAAATCATTATTTTCTAATTCAAATCTGAATATGAAATCCAAATACGAAATTATACACATCGGTTTTCTACTGTAATTTCAATTGTTTTAAATATTTATTAAATAATTTTGCTTGAAAATATTTTTTTTATTTGTATTACATCACATCGAACAAGTTTCATTTAAATACCAAGTGACAACAATGATCAGGAAGGAAGAACTCGATTTTTAAACAAGTTCAAAACTGGAACAGAGTTATATATGTGTTTATAGACATGCATACTTACAACTCATGATTCAAACACAACTGCTAACACATCATGTTTCCAAACATCCTTCACATGCATCATATTTAAACAATTTTTAAGCATTGTTTTACTCACTCACACTATAGGAAAGATATTTACGCATGCAGTAGAGCTCACCTGGGTCCTGACATTTTCCACTGATTTGATATTGCAAACAACTGTACTCTAATTATTTATCACTATAATTTATATTTTTTTGTATTTCTACATTTAAGTATTATGGAATCTCAAAAGTAATTGAAAGTTTTTCTTACTTATGTAAACATAGATTAAAGTCTAATGATACTATTATGGTTTGTTGTCTCCCACTCAGTGGATATCCTAAACATTATATTCCTAGCCTTATAAAATGAACTGACTAAATTGTTTTAAAATCATATATCCATATGTGCTGCTACTTTTAAGTAGTAAGTTGAAAACACACACAGGTGGAATGAAACATATATTAGGTGCTGCTTGATGATAAAACTACACGGCAAAAACAAACTTCACAAGGCAGGATTCACAAAGGCAGTGGTTAACAAAGATGGGTTTCAGAAATTTCCAAGGATAAACTAATACCTACATGTTCAAGTATAACCAGTCAAGACTTCATATACACGGAGACAGTTATCACATAATTTCACAACAGATTGATTAAAAAGGGTGCATACTAGGTCAGGAACATGCATGAACAGAGTCAGGGATGACCATGGACAGGTCAGTGAACATATTCAAATAAACTCAAGTATACACTGGATCAACTCAGGAAATCAGTTTGATTTACGTCAAATAAAATACATTGGTTCAAAACAAAAAGTGCACAAATGCATAAGCAAGATGTACAAGGACATACGAGCACACAGGCAAAGAATGGACAAAGTTTTCAAGTAAGAAATTACTCACTGTTTTAGGGAAAACAGACAACAACTCCTCTTCTTTGAACTGGACTCTGATGTTGATTCGAAACTGATTTTGATTCATCTTATGTTGAGTTGAATCCTTCAATTTGTCTTTGCTTCCAATTAAAAGTCTGAAACTGATTTAGTTTTTTTTTCCGGTTTTGGATCTTTGAAAAATGAAAGAAGGGATTGTAATGAAATTGTAACAGCCTGGTTCACTTCATGTTATTAATATATATATTTAAAAAAAACAAATGACACTTGTCTTTATATGTACTATAAAAGCTAGAAATGTTAATTTTATGTATCATTATGCTTACAAATGTTTAGAGCCTTTATTTATAAATATTTCTTATGTTTTTATTAATATATGTCTTTATATTTATTTTACGTGTTATATTTTATTTCAAGTACAAAAGAAAAAGATTTTAATCCTTTATTAAAATCCTATTTAAACTATCGTACTTTTAAATTTAATAAGTATTGATCTTAAGTATTTTGAATTTTTTTATATATTAAATTACAACAAAGCTTCCAATTACAATAGATATACATAATATATACACACACTCTTATATACCTATATATGTATATACTTATAACTTCCAACTTATAAAGTTTGCATATCTACTTATATCTTTGTTATTTTATTATAAGATTATCATTTCCAACTGTTAAAAATATCCATTCAAAAATCAATATTTATTATAGCTCAAATCAATTTATATACATCCAGATATATTTTTAATTACCAAAGTTTATTTGTTCAACCAGATAAAATCAGTTAATTATCCAATTATCAGATGCCTGAAAATTCGGGTTATCACAACTTGGATAGGTTTGTACTATTGTTTACAGATGATATTTTATATACTCTAAGGATGAGAGACAACATGAAGTTCATCTTAGATTAGTACTTGAGACGCTGAGGAAGAATTAGCTAAAGGCGAAGTTTACCAAGTATCATTTTTGGAAGAAAGAGGTAAAGTTTCCTGGTCACATGGTTTTAGGGAAAGGATTGTCAATCGATCCCAATCAGATCGAAGCTGTGAATAATTAGAAGAGACTGGGGATGGTGATTGAGATCAGGAGTATTCTTGGACTTGCTAGATACTACCGGAGATTCATTAAGGACTTATTGTGGATAGCAACACATTTAATTAAGCTTGCCAGGAAGGAGGTGAAGTTTGTTTGGTACGACAAATGTGAAGAAGCATTCCTTAAGTTGAAGCATTTGTTGACCAATGCACCATTTTTGGTAGTTCCAGACGGAAACCCAGGTTTGGTGGTATATACTAATGCATGTGTAACTGGATTAGGAGCAGTATTGATGTTGTATGGTAAAGTGATTGGCTACGCATCTAGGCAGCTTAGACCGCATGAAGTTAGATACCCTACTCATGATTTGGAGTTGGATACGGTGATCTTCGCATTGAATATTTGAAGACACTGTCTCTTAGGGGAAAGATTTGAGTTTTATTGATCATAAGTCATTAAGATACTTATTCTCTCAGAAGGAGTTGAATATGAGAAAACAGAGGTAGATGGAGCTTTTGGCTGCTTATGATTTTAGTATAGAGTATACACTAGGAAAATGTAATAAGGTAGCGGATGCTCTTAGCTGAAGACATCAGAATGCGGAATTAGCAATGTTGGCAGAGTGGAAGGATTTAGAAGCTTTGGTCAGTTGTGGTGTGCAGGTAAGATTGACTGCTAGTTCTAGTCAGAATACTGCCATGTTATCATGTTTGGAAGTTTGACAAATGTTGATCAAGAGAATTTCTTCTAAGTAGTAGGAGGATCCATTATTAGTTGAAAGAATCGAAAGACTTAAGGTTGGAACTGAGATCGATGATTGAAACGATTTAGCCTTGACCAGAGAAGATGGCTGTGAAAGAAGGGATGGTTATGTGTTCCGAATATGGAGGAGTTGAGGAAGAAAGTTCTTGGAGAATGTCATCAATCCAAGTTTACGATTCATCCTGGAGGAGCCAAGATGTATCAAAATATGAAAAAGAGCTTCTATTGGGAAGGCATGAAGAGAGATGTTTGCTCGTAGGTTAGGCAGTGTGCAAACTATCAACAAGAGAAAGCCGAACATCAGAAGCCAAGTAGATTGCTTCAACCCTTAGATATTCCAGTTTGCTAATGAGATTCGATATCCATGGATTTTATAGATGGGTTGCCAATGTCAAATGAAGGTAATGAAAGTATATGGGTTATAGTTGACAGATTGACCAAGAGTGCCCATTTCATTCCAGTTAAGTCAACCAGAATGACACCTATTTTAGCTAAGTTATTCCTGAAGAACATAGTTAGACTGCATGGACTTCCTTGTAGTATAGTCAGTGATAGAGAAGCTTTATTCACTAGTGAATTCTGAAAGAATCTACAAGAAGTGATGGGTTACTACGTATCACCCTTAGATAGATGGGGGGGGAGAGAGAGAGAGAGTCAACAAAATACTCGAAGATTTATTGAGAGCTTGTGTATTGGACTTTGGTGAATCTTGGGAAGATCTCCTACATTTGGTTGAGTTTTCCTATAATAATAATTATCAGATTAGTATAGGAATAGCGCCATTTGAAGCTTTGTATGAAAGGCCTTGTAAATCACCGGCATATTAGTTGGAGACTGGAGACAGATTAGTCTTAGGTGCAGACTTGGTTAGAGAGGCGTCAGAGAAAATTGAGTTAATCCGAGGAAGGATGAAAAAAGCTCAGTCCAGATAAAGGAGTTACACGGATAAGAGGTGTAAAGATCTAGAATTCTCAGTTGGAGATAAAATTTTCATTAAAATATCACCAATGAAGGGTGTGGTATAATTTGGAAAGTCAGGGAAGCTAGCTCTGAGATATGTTGGTCCATTCCGGGTTTTAGAAAGGATTGCAAGGCTCGCATACAGAATAGAGTTGTCGAGCGGTTTGATAGGTGTCCATAATGTATTTCATGTATCTCATTTTCGTAAGTATGTGCATGATCCAGAGACTACTATCCCTCTGAAAAGGTCGAAAGACTTAGTTGTAGAGCCTGATTTGATTTTTGTAAGACAACCAGTCCGCGTTGTAGCTAAAGATGAGAAAAGGTAAAGGAACAAGATAGCTAGTTTTGTGAAAATACAATGAAGCGACAACGAGAAGGACTGTACTTGGGAGACATAGGACAGGATTGAAGACACTTATCCTGATCTACTTTAAGGGTATGTCTATATTAGATCTATATAGATAGTTTCCAGTTAGTCAAACTAGTATGGTTGTTAGGAGTTGTTACAGATGATTGTTATGTTTAGTATTTAGTCTTCACTGAATTTCGAGAACGGAATTCTTTAGGGGGGAGCCTGTAACATCCCTAATTTTTGACAGCATTATTCATGAAATTTATTTAGACGTATTAAATGGAATAACGATGATAAGGAGATTGAGATTTGAATAAATTACATAAATATATAGGGTCGTGCTTAATAACTAGATAAATGGGATTTATATTGGGTTATTTGTTAAATTAAATTACACATAGGTATATTCATGAATAGCCATCTTTATCATACATGGCTATTCAGATCACTCCCTTTTCCATTCACGTTCCATTATTCATTTTTCACAAACGCAATCAAATAATATACAAGCCGACCATTACCAAGGAAGAAGAAAGAAAAATTATAGTCTAAGCTAAGAATCGAGCTAGGAAGGATTAATCAATATCAATTCTCAAGTTCCTTATCAAATTTAAGGTGAATAATATTCTCTTACCGTCTCTATTTTTGTTTTAAGATTATATGGTTTCAGATTTATGATTTAAATCTGTTTTTAAAAAAAATAGATGAAGCATTGCTTGAGTTATATTATGATGATTTGTTCTAATTCATATGAACATGAATTTACACGGTTTTGACATAAAACCAAGAATATATGATTTAGATTGCCACGGAAAATTTTTATTTAAGTAAAACATGATTTTGGAGATGGGTTTTAATTTTCAGAATTTTCCAAGCTATGGAAATTTTATTATGAATTTTTTAATGAAGGATATGAGACAATTGGGTTTAACATCTATTTCAAGAATTTCATAAAGAAATTGGGTCTAAAATTTAATATGTTTAATTTCATGAAGAAATTGAATTTCCATGATTTTTGGGAATTTTCTTAATTAATTTATTGAGGAAAATAAAATATTTGAAAAGAAGAACTTTTCTGAAATAACAGGTTTTAGTATATGGAAGGGCTAAATCGTTGTATTTAAATGGCTTTTAATATTGTATTAATGCAGCAATTATAAAGGCAAAGTATTTGAATTTTTTTACAAAAGCCATTCAATATTTTACACAAAGGCAGGTTGTTAAAAAGATATTACTTAAAGTTGCTATAATTCAGCCTTTAACAAGAAAAAGGTGTTCTGCCTCTAATTGATAAGCACCTTTCGACCCTAATGACTCTGCCTCATCTCAGTCGTAACCTATTATGTTCGAAACCATCATGGTCGAAACCTTCTTAATCGAAACCAATACACATGGTATCTCCTGGAAGGTACGTAGTGGATTGGAAAAGGGGAGGAAGCTTTAGTATCGAAAGGGTAGCTTTCGATGGAGTCGAAATCTTGCTTTTTTTCCTAAGTTAACTTCTTGCTTAGTCTTTTCTAAAGCTTTCGACCCAAGTCAAAACATATGCTTTCAAAATTGTTTTATACTTAACTTTCGAAGAAGGTTGTCATGTTGTGTTAAGTAATGCTTTTGAAAGGGTAGGTTCCGACCTGGTCGAAACCTAGCCGCTACTCTACCTTTCGAACATGATATTCAGTAATACTTTTGAAAGGCTAGGTTCCAACCAAGTTGAAACCTACCCACTAATCTGCCTTTCGAACATGATGTCCAGTAATGCTTCCGAAAGGTTGCACTTGTTTTTATCTTAAACCAAACATTTTTCTTAAATGCATTCGAAAGGAGGTTTCAAACGAGATGGATTCGAAAGGGGGTTTCGATCCAGATCTTCGAAGTTTTGATTTTTAAGTCTTTTGCTTTCGACTAAGACTGTTTCTACACCATCAGTTTTTTCCCAAATTTATTTTGATTGGTTTCGAAGGAGATACTTTCGTGTATAACCATTTTGACCCAAATGACGTTTTTAGAAGAGTAAACCCAATTCTTTCAAAAGGGTATTTCATCTGTTTCGAAACTTATAATTAAAGAACTTTTTCTTGATATTATTGAAAGGTCTTATTGGTTTCGAAAGGTATATAAATACATAGAGTTTTTGAAAAGTGGTTTCTATGCTTTCGGAGGAGGTCATCCAAGGGTTTCAAAAGTGATGCTTTAAGATTTCAAAACAAATAATCCATTCTCATTTTAAGGAAAAACCATGACATAAATCGACAAAGATTTTTAAATGTTATTCACTTATTATTAATCCAATACTGTATTTTGGGATAAGGGGCCGAATAGCTAGTTAGGTTGACCCAGCGATGAATATATAACTTAACAAATGTTAAATTGTAATAAGTGATATTGGAATGTGCCAATAGGTTTACAGTAAGCCCATGAAAACCGTATGATAGTGGTAGGGGCCAATAGGTTTGTAGTTAGCCCATGAAAACTATATCCAGATTAAGATATTGACAGTTAATCAATAGGTTCCTAGTTAGCCCACAAAAACTAGGATAAAGGAAAAGATATTGGAGTTACCAATAGGATCTTATAGACCCTATGAAAACAATAAAATTGAGATAGGTAGTCCATAAACGGTTAAACATGTAACAATTGAGACAGATAGTCATAATGAATGGGGATGGGTAATCCAGATTTGATTTACATGTTTTGCATATCATTATAATATTTTGAAATACTATGTTTTAAGCATTGTGGATGTAGGAGCACAATACAAAGTTTTATAAATGTTTTAGGATACTAGTGATGGAAAATCATTTCCGCTAAGCGGCATGGTCTCACTAGCTATCTAAATGGTTTGAGATGGTAAATTATTACTCATACCAGGCTTTATGTATGACTCAAAGTGTATATTTTCCTCTTAAACTCTTGGTTACTCAATCGATTTCGAGTAGGTAGAGAGTTAAGATTTTCAAGTGTCTTTTGCCGAATCACGCTTCCGAAGACGTGCAGGAGGCGTACTTATCACTAGAGTTCTTTATTTCCATTGTGTTTTTGTTTATAAAGGCAAAACTGTTTTTGCAACGACCTAGAATTTCTGTCATTTGAAATTTGTATATTTAATTGATTTTAAATATTAACAAGTAAAATTTGTAAGTCGAATAGATTATATTTCGAATATCTAGATTTAATTGGATAATTAAATCGATAATTTAATATTTGAAATTACAGAAATAATTGGAAATTGGGTTTAATGTGATTAAAATTGATTTGTAAAGTTGTATTAAATCATATTGGAGTTAGAATGATGTTATAGAACTTTTAAAATTGAATTAAAAGTTAATTTGTGGAAATTGAATATTTTTAATATTTAATTGGCGTGTGAAAATAGCCATTTTTCAAACAGTCTCGGATTTCGACGAAACCAGTTTCATCGGATCCGTAATGTTATATTATTGTAAAATTTCAAATTTCGTGTCAATCAGATTTACGGTTTTTTCGGAGCAAGCTAAAACGCACTGAAATCGGTTTAAGTGAATTTTAAATTTTAAATAGTCGATTCAAAAACCTATCTTCCAAATATGATCGAATTGGCCTCCGATATATATTCCATTGCGTTTGAAATAGGGGTAAAACATTATAAACACCAGGCGGCACGCTTTGTTTGGAGTTCGGGAAAAATTCGGGTGAATAGTGTCGCGTAATTTTCTATATAAGGACATCAAGTATTCACTTGTGCACTCAGAAACCCTAGCTAGGGTTATAGCAGCCATCATTTATGTTCAATGCCGGCGATTCACGATCTTCTTCCTTATTTTTCATCAAATCCATCAGTAATTACAAAAAGTTGTCAACTACAATGTTGTTGAGAACGATGAGTACTTCAATTTGAACGGTCATGATCGAATTTGGAGCAACGAGGAGGCTGTTAGGGTGGCGCATCCATCGTGCGTTCGTGCACGAAAATCAAGGCGCAGGGACGACCGAGTTGATCGTCGTTCGTACCGAAGATGGAGCTCACGTTGGCGCATCGTTCGGTGGCTTCTGATCGTCGTTGATGTCGACGATGATGGCGCGGCAATTAGGTTTGGGACGGCGGCTATGGGTTGATTCGAACGGGGTTTTTCACGCGTTGGAGAAGGAGACCGCGTGCGGCCCTGATGCAAGAAAATGGATCGAACGGCCAAGATGAATCTAGGTTATATAATAAATTAAAATTGTAAATTTATTTATATTAATAATCGTACGAACTTTGAAAAGCTGTAACTTGTTCATACGAGGTCGGAATTTGACGAAACGACTTGCGTTGGATTCGTATTGTCGAATACTACGCAATGGAGCTGGACTGGGATCAATTGGAGCTAGTCTGAATTTTGGGTAAAATTAAACGCACGTTTAATTTTATTCGAAATAAAACACTTCAACTGTATTGGAAGCAAGGTGAGAATTTCTCACTCAATCGAATTGCGTTTCGGTATAAATTTTAAATAGTTAAATTTAAAATTGCTTGATTGTGTGATTGAATGATAAATTGCTATCTATTATATTGAAATAGACCCTATACGCCGCATATTAAGTGGAGGTTATTTTATTAAACACATATACTGCGATATTCCATCTCGAAGTGGAATTGGTATTGTATATGTACTTGGAGTTGATTTCCCGCATTATATAGCGGACGAGACTTGCTTGTCTTAGTGAAATGTGATGGGGGGTTTTCGCTTCGCGGTTAGGTGGCGAACGGGAGACTCTTACCCCTACACGTCCTCTTTACGGGGTTGGTTAGGCGTAACCCGTGACAGTCGAAAGGTTGGCCGTAAAAGCAAGTTTCGGGTAAGCCACGGTGGGTCTGGGATGGTTGTAAAGCCTACCGATTTTGGCATTTAAATGAGATATAAATAGAATTTGTTAATTATGGGATTTTTATAAGTTGAAGTTTTTGTAAAATATATAAATGTGAATTTATAAACATTGTTTTATAAAACTGAAATCAATTGAATTTGATAAGTAAATATGAAAGCTTATTAAAGGAGATGTATCCACGATTTTGGACAGTGGATAATCCTTTAAATTAAATATGTAGAAGTGTTGAATTTGGTAAACGATATATATTCACGATTTTGGATAGTGAATAATATATTAAAGAAATGTTTTAGGAAGTGATTTTTTAAATAGAATTAAAACGATTTGAAGTTTTTTTAAAATTGTGTTAAGGATCGAAACCATAGATTTCAACATTCATTGTTCAAATAGACATTTTTGAGAAATAAGGAAAAGATGAACTATAAAACTATTTTCGAAAGAAAATGTTTTTGTATAGTATTGGGATTTATATATCTATCGTATTTTCGAATCCCATGCTATTGATTTTGGATTGTCGTAACGATGTTTTACGCAACATTCGTTTTGACCCAAATAAATGTGTTTAAAGAGAACTTTTTCCTAAAAGAATAAAATATATACTTAATCGTGTTTTAAGTATATTGAATATTTTCTAAGTATTAAAAATAAATAGATTTGTGAATTACTTATTGTTAAATAAGTATTTGGAAATGTTTTCCAATGTAGAAATTGAAATGGTTTAGAGAATAAATATTTTTAAAGATAAATTGAAGTGAATATTTGGCAAGTTATTTAATTTATGGAAGATTAATAAAAAGGGCCCAGTGATTGTTATGGTGCTGAATATTTGCCGGTTTGCTTTGATAATTAAATAACCGACTATCAATATTTACCTTTAAATGGGTATTTGTTGTGATTTGCTTGAATTGAATGCTACACTTATTTTAAAAATAAGCGCTCGTTATTCGGTTTCGCCGGGAGAGGACCTTTGGGTCATAAATCCCATTCCGAATAGTGATATGTCGTAATGGATAGCATTTGAAGACCGGTGTTGAAGACCGGTGTTGAAGACCGGATATTTTTGAAAACGGAAGGATTACCGTCGAATGTCTATGCATCGGCTGATCTCTGATATAGAGATTTTATCACCCTTTGTGATGGGAATTTCGGACGTGATTAGTGAATATCTGGATTGCAAGGGCTTCTTTGGAAGTGCCTTCGGTTCCGTTCGATCTCGGAACGGACTTGTATGGATGTGTGTCTAACGTTACAATTTGAGATGTAAAGCTGGTTTCTATCAAATACATTTTTTTGGTGGCGGAGAATTTATTCTCTTAGCTTAACACCCTTCTCTGAGACGTACGAGCTCAGAGGTTATGTAGTTGATGGTTACTAGTGATATATTCCCAATTTGGTAACGTGGCATGCTGAGTGCTGTTGATCATTTGTTGATCAAAGCGTGGCTTTTATGAAAAGCGTAGCTTTGTGGACGAGACTTCGTCGGACCTCACACCCCTGAAATGGTCAAAACAGGAAGAATGCAGCAAGGTTATTTGGGGATAGCGCCCCCATAGGGTATGTTCATTTCCTTCTAGATAGCGGTGGTATTATGGTATGGAGCCCTGATACTTAACCTATGTGGTTGCTGCAAATTTATTTCTTTGTGGTTGTTGGTGAATCCCGGGATAAAGGTTGGTTACGACCGGGGGATGGCATACTCGTGTCAGTAGTTACCTAGCTAGAGGTAATCCGGCCTTGTGTTGGCAGAGATCCGGTTAGGTTTTCGGGGCGTCCTTCCAGTGGCGTACCCATGTGGCAATGGGAAGTTCATTGGCCTCACCATTTGTTGGAAATCCAAAAAAACAATACGAGCCCTATACGGTTTTAGTTGTAGAACCTGCCATTTAATATGGTAGCTATAGTAGGCATATTATAATGGTACCTATGCTGGCTAAGATTAATATTATACTTTCGAAATGCTTTCTACACCATGAACTAATAATAATAATAATAATCAATGATTCTGCGTAGTAAGCATCTTTGACTATCATAAGGGAAAATCTCCCCCAATTCTGCGTTTGCATTGTGTGTGTGGCAGGATGCCTTATGGTAGTTACATTTTCTAAAAGCATTGCGGATCTATTTAAAATATTTCTTTGTTTGTTTTTAAGGATAAACTGTTTTAAGTTCTCACACCAGTCCCATGACTGACCTGGAGTTTATTGTTCCCTTCCTAAACTCTGGGTGCCCACCAATTTCCACACTGGCAGTCTTGAGTCAGGTTATTAGGTTATTCTGGAATTCAGGAGATGCTGTGGAGATCAGGAGCAAGCTGGATGGCGAAGCGTATCACTTGTATATGATATTATCTTTTCCGCTGTGTATTCAGTTGTGAGGACAGGTTTATATAACTGTCCATAATTGTGTTGTGTTGTATATTGACTCTGATGATGTAATGTATAAAATGTACATTTCTTTCGATTTAAAGATTTTTCATTTATCTATTATATGTTGTTCCGCTGCGATTGTGAGATTCTGATAATATTTCTGTTGTTTTTCTTTCTTTCTTACTTCTTCTATCTTCTACCTCTTCTTTAACCCTAACGGTTGGGTTTTCCGGCCTTCGATTGTTCGGCAGTTGATACAGTGGACGTATTAATGTCGATTTTCGAAAGTCGAAAAATCGCGAACGTTACAATGTGGTATCAGTGCAATTGGTTAAGCAACAACCTTGGCTCTGTTGGGTATTACTCATTAGAGATAGAGTCAGTAGTACTCTAGAATGAGTGTGAGTGTAATAATAGATATGAGCGCGTATTTGTTAGTGAATATGAAATTGTTTTATATTGTGTTTGCTTATCCGTTGAACTGTTTGTGAATTCTGGTCGGTATGTGGGACGTCATATTATTGATAGGGATTTCTAAACACTTAAACGAGGCAAGTCGATATAGTATCATTTTAAAATTGGGTAAATGAAATAATTTTACCTTGATTATATTTTATATATAAAGGAATAATTTTTCAGAATTATTGAAGTATGTATAAATTGATTGTTTGGTTGTTGAAAATGTAAGGATATATATATATAAGTTAATTAAAGGAATAAATTGTATAAGCAAATGAATTATAAAGTATGGAATTATGATTAAAATGATTTACAATTGTGAAATAATCTTATATATACAATAAGTGAAATTATATAAGAAAAGACTTATAAATGTGATTTATGAACAAAAGGAATTTTTTTAAGAGAATATTAAGCACTGAATTCACTACTATTACTGGAAAATAATAAGGATGATGACTGCAGCATCATCAGTATCATTTTCAAGTTTCTGTGTGATGGATTTGCTACCATAGTAAATTGAAAATTGAAATTTGGTTGGGATAAACAAATTTGAAATAAAAAAATCCAGGCTGTAATTGTTGAATATAAGTAATTAAGTTTTGAACTTATAATATGAGATAATAAATTTGACTTTGGTAAAAGTTAAATAGAATTTACTTTAGATTTGGAATCTGAATTGGATTTATAAGTGGAAATTTAAGTTAAGTTAAACAAATGATGTTTGAAATGGAATATAACTTGAGTAATGTTGAATGAAGTTGATTTTGGCATCGAAGTAAATTAATAAAGTGAAGTGATGAATATGAACTTGAGTTATATAAATGAAATTCAACCTTATTTGTTAAATGAATTAGCAATTGAATTAATGAATGAATTGAATGTAAATCAATTGAATGTAAAAGAATTGATATAGAATAAGGGATGTAAATGTTAATTCATTAGAAGCTAATGAAGTTGAAAAAAATTGAATAATTGAAAGGAAAGTCAATTAGATATTAAACCAATTGGAAATTAAAAGTGTTAAACCAAATTGAAATTAGACAAAGTGAATATGAATTGTTGAATGTAAATTAGTGAACATAAACTAATTGAAAATGAATAAACGAATGTTAGTAAAGTCCAATGTTAATGAATCAAATGTGATTAAATGAAAAATCAATTCATTGAATATTAATGAAAAGTGAATGTATATTGATTTGATAGGGATTTGTTGGATAATTTGTTGGATGATAGTTGTTTAGTGGTTGCATTTATTGCTTTTTGTTGCATTTGCTATATTGGCACATACTGTTGTTGCTTCTGGTATATGTTGTATATCGATATTATTTTCTATATACATGTTTCTCATTGTTGTTGAGTGTTTAGTAGGTGCGCATTGCGCTTGCTTCGCATTTGAAGCTCGCTTTCGCGCTATATTAGTCGTATATGCTTGCTAATAATATATAAGGTACATATCCCAGATTACATATCGTACTTTTACACTTTTTTCCCTGCTGGATGCCTCATTACTTTGATGAGATGTATATTTGTGATATATATATATATATATATATATATATTGCCATTTATTTCGAATCGAGCCGCGCAAAGGAGGTTATGGCGGAATTTTCTAAAAATTAAGGCGTTAGAATATTTTTGAGAAATTGGAAAATTTTGAAAACTATAACTTTGATTTTGGAGTGAAAAGTTAAACGATATAGTTGGTTTTGAAAAGATAACTAGGTATGATTTAAAAACTCGGTAAAGTTATTGTAAGAAGTTCACCTGTTGGATTTTGGGAAAGTTAAACACTTAAGTGAATTTGAAATCTAATTTGAATGGATGTTTGAAAAGTTAATGGGTTTCAAGACCTTTTCTTACTTGGTAATTTCGAGGACGAAATTCTTTTAAGGGGGAAGTTTGTAACGACCCAGAATTTCTGTCATTTGAAATTCGTATATTTAATTGATTTTAAATATTAACAAGTAAAATTTGTAAGTCGAATAGATTATATTTCGAATATCTAGATTTAATTGGATAATTAAATCGATAATTTAATATTTGAAATTACAGAAATAATTGGAAATTAGGTTTAATGTGATTAAAATTGATTTGTAAAATTGTATTAAATCATATTAGAGTTAGAATGATGTTATAGAACTTTTAAAATTGAACTAAAAGTTAATTTGTGGAAATTGAATATTTTAATATTTAATTGACGTATGAAATAGCAATTTTTCAAACAGTCTCGGATTTCGACGAAACTAGTTTCATCGGATCCGTAATGTTATATTATTGTAAGATTTCAAATTTCGTGTCAATCGGATTTATGGTTTGTCCGGGGCGAGATAAAACGCACTGAAATCAGTTTAAGTGAATTTTAAATTTAAAATAGTCGATTCAAAAACCTATCTTCCAAATATGATCGAATTGGCCTCCGATATATATTCCATTGCGTTCGGAATAGGGGTAAAATATTATAAACGCCAGGCGGCACGCTTCGTTTGGAGTTCGGGAAAAATTCGGGTGAATAGTGTCGCGTAATTTTCTATATAAGGACATCAAGTATTCACTTTTGCACTCAGAAACCCTAGCTAGGGTTATAGCAGTCGTCATTTATGTTTAACAGCCGGCGATTCACGATCTTCTTCCTCATTTTTCATCAAATCCATCAGTAATTACAAAAGGTTGTCAACTACAATGTTGTTGAGAACGATGAGTACTTCAATTTGAACGGTTGTGATCGAATTTGGAGAAACGAGAAGGTTGTTAGGGCGGCGCGTCCATCGTGCGTTCGTGCACGAAAATCAAGGTGCAGGGACGACCGAGTTGATCGTCGTTCGTACCGAAGATGGAGCTCACGTTGGCGCATCGCGGTGGCTTCTGGTCGTCGTTGATGTCGACGATGATGGCGCTGCAATTAGGTTTGGGACGGCGGCTATGGGTTGATTCGAACGGGGTTTTTCATGTGTTGGAGAAGGAGACCGCGTGCGGCCCTGATGCAAGCAAATGGATCGAACGACCAAGATGAATCTAGGTTATATAATAAATTAAAATTGTAAATTTATTTATATTAAAAATCGTACGAACTTTAAAAGGCTATAACTTGTTCATACGAGGTCAGAATTTGACGAAACGACTTGCGTTGGATTCGTATTGTCGAATACTACACAATGGAGCTACATTGGGATCAATTGGAGCTAGTGTGAATTTTGGATAACATTAAACGCACGTTTAATTTTATTCGAAATAAAACACTGAAACTGTATTGGAAGCAGGGTGAGAACTTCTCACTCAATCGAATTGTGTTTCAATATAAATTTAAAATTGCTTGATGTGTGATTGAATGATAAATTGCTATCTGTTATATTCAAATAGACCCTATACGCCGCATATTAAGCGAAGGTTATTTTATTAAACACATATACCGCGATATTCCATCTCGAAGTGGAATTGGTATTATATATGTACTTGGAGTTGATTTCCCGCATTATATAACGGATGAGACCCTATTGCGTCGCATAATAGCGGATAATATTTTATAAATCCCATATACCGCGATATTCCGTCTTGAAACTGAATTGGTATTGTGCTAACATCTATGGATGCAGGGAAACAGGCCGGAGGGATCCAACTGGATTCCTCAACAGTATTGATTTATTTACAGATATTTGCGATATATTCTGTCATCATATTGATATATGATGTTTAGATGTCGTGGTTGATGACTTGGTGATGTTGCAGCATTGGGCCTATTTTTAGAGTTTTTAAGATGTTAAAGCAACGATTTCGAATTTAAAAGGATTTTTAACTGATTTTTGAAAATATACATTTTATTGAATTTTGGAATTGATTCATTTTAAATAAATAAACGTTATAATTTTTATGTTATAAAAATTATGATTTTTGTGAAATATAAGCGAAATGTGATTTTTGAAATAAGTAGTTGATTGATTTGTAAAATGGTTTAAATTAGGATTTTTGAAGTATTATAAACGGTTTATATAAAAGATTTATAAAATTGATATTTATAAATTAAAATATTGGAATTATAAAACGAGTTTTTATAAGTGTTAAAATGAAGTATCAATGGATTTCATAAGTGAATGAAATTTATAGATTTGTAAATTGTGAAGTTATAAAATGAATAGATTTTGTAAAATAAAAGATTTATAAAAAATTAACTTATAAATTGGATTTTGGCATTTAAATGAGATATAAATAGAATTTGTCAATTAAGGGATTTTTATAAGTTGAAGTTTTTGTAAAATATATAAATGTGAATTTATAAACATTATTTTATAAATCCGAAATCAATTGAATATGATAAGTAAATATGAAAACTTATTAAAGGAGATATATCCACGATTTTGGACAGTGGATAATCCTTTAAATTAAATATGTAGAAGTGTTTAATTTGGTAAACGATTTATATTCACGATTTTGGACAGTGAATAATATATTAAAGAAATATTTTAGGAAGTGATCTTTTAAATAGAATTAAAATGATTTGAAGTTGTTTTAAAATTGTGTTAAGGATCGAAACCATAGATTTCAACATTCATTGTTGAAATAGACGTTTTCGAGAAATAAGGAAAAGATGGACTATAACACTGTTGTTATAGTAAATGATTTTCGAAAGAAAATGTTTTTGTATAGTATTGGGATTTATATATTTATCGTATTTTCGAATCCCTATGCTATTGATTTTGGGTTGTCGTAACGATGGTTTACGCAACATTCGTTTTGACCCAAATAAATGTGTTTAAAGAGAACGTTTTCCTAAAAGAATAAAATATATACTTAATCGTGTTTTAAGTATATTAAATATTTTCTAAGTATTGAAAATAAATAGATTTTTGAATTACTTATTGTTAAATAAGTATTTCGAAATGTTTTCCAATGTAGAAATTGAAATGGTTTAGAGAATAAATATTTTTAAGGACAAATTGAAGTGAATATTTGGCAAGTTATTTAATTTATGGAAGATTAATAAAAAGGGCCTAGTGATTGTTATGGTGCTGAATATTTGTTGGTTTGCTTTGATAGTTAAATAACCGACTATCAATATTTACCTTAAATGGTATTTGTTGTGATTTGCTTGAATTGAATGCTACACTTATTTTAAAAATAAGCGCTCGTTATTCAGTTTAGCCGGAAGAGGACCTTTGGGTCATAAATCCCATTCTGAATAGTGATACATCGTATTGGATAACATTTAATGACCGGGGTTGAAGACCGGATATTTTTGAAAACGAAAGGATTACCGTCGAATGTCTCTGCATCGGCTGATCTCTGATATAGAGATTTTATCACCCTTTGTGATGGGAATTCCGAACGTGATTAGTGAATATCCGGATTGCAAGGGCTTCTTTGGAAGTGCCTTCGGTTCCGTTCGATTCCGGAACGGACTTGTATGGATGTGTGTCTGATGTTACAATTTGAGATGTAAAGCTGGTTTCTATCAAATACATTTCTATTGGTGGCGGAGAATTTATTCTCTTAGCTTAACACCCTTCTCTGAGACGTACGAGCTCAGAGGTTATGTAGTTGATGGTTACTAGGGATATATTCCCAATTTGGTAACGTGGCATGCTGAGTGTTGCTGATCATTTGTTGATCAAAGCGTGGCTTTTATGAAAAGCGTAGCTTTGTGGACGAGACTTCGTCGGACCTCACACCCCGGGAATGGTCAAAACAGGAAGAATGCAGCAAGGTTATTTGGGGATAGCGCCCCCATAGGGTATGTTCATTTCCTTCTGGATAGAGGTTGTATTATGGTATGGAGCCCTGATACTTAACTATGTGGTTGCTGCAAATTTATTTCTTTGTGGTTGTTGGTGAATCCCGGGATAAAGGTTGGTTACGACCGGAGGATGGCATACTCGTGTCAGTAGTTACCTAGCTAGAGGTAATCCGGCCTTGTGTTGGCAAAGATCCGGTTAGGTTCTCGGGGCGTCCTTCCAGTGGCGTACCCATGTGGCAATGGGAAGTTCATTGGCCTGACCATTTGTTGGAAATCCAAAAAAACAATACGAGCCCTGTACGGTTTTAGTTGTAGAACCTGCCATTTAATATGGTAGCTATAGTAGGCATATTATAATGGTACCTATGCTGGCTAAGATTAATATTATACTTTCGAAATGCTTTCTACACCATGAACTAATAATAATAATAATAATCAATGATTCTGCGTAGTAAGCATCTTTGACTATCATAAGGGGAAATCTCCCACAATTCTGCGTTTGCATTGTGTGTGTGGCAGGAGGCCTTATGGTAGTTACATTTTCTAAAAGCATTGCAGATCTATTTTAAAATATTTCTTCGTTTGTTTTTAAAGATAAACTGTTTTAAGTTCTCACACCAGTCCCATGAGTGACCTGGAGTTTATTGTTCCCTTCCTAAACTCTGGGTGCCCATCAATTTCCACACGGGCAGTCTAGAGTCAGATTATTAGGTCATTCTGGAATTCAGGAGATGCTGTGGAGATCAGGAGCAAGCTGGATGGCGAAGCGTATCACTTGTGTATGATATTATCTTTTCCGCTGTGTATTTAGTTGTGAGGACAGGTTTATATAACTGTCCATAATTGTGTTGTGTTGTATATTGACTCTAATGATGTAATGTATAAAATGTATTTCTTTTGATTTAAAGATTTTTCATTTATCTATTATATGTTGTTCCGCTGCGATTGTGAGATTCTGATAATGTTTCTGTTGTTTTTCTTTCTTACTTACTTCTTCTACCTCTTCTTTAACCCTAACGGTTGGGTTTTCTGGCCTTCGATTGTTCGGCAGTTGATACAGTGGACGTATTAATGTCGATTTTCGGAAGTCGAAAAATCACGAACATTACAGTTTTAGTGCCTTATTATTATTATTCTCTGATCATCTAAGGAGGCATCTTGATATGTCGCTCTTGGCGTATTTTGTAATAATTATATGTTATCTGAACGTTGTTTGCGAACTGGGATTATGCAATCAATTTGGAATATTTTGTAACGGAATGTGGAATTTGTTTGTTATTTAAATTTTTTCCATATTCTTGTGTTTCTATGTAACAATGGATCTAATATCGCCGTATTTGGTCGCCGAGGATTAATAATTATGGATGGCAGCGGCATATGTTGCCATTAGTTTTGGACCTCCAAATAGAGGATGTTACAGGGTGGTTCCCCGTTGGTTTCAAAGGTGTCAAAATGTTTGGTTTTTCTGGTTGTTTCAAAAGGATTGAAGGGAAAAAAATTCCAAAGGTTTCGAAAGGCTATGTTTAAAGGTTTTAAAAGAAGGATGTCTAAGGTTTTTAAAGCTTTCGAAAGGAAGGGTTTCCAAAGGTTTCAAAAGGGTTTTGAGAATGGTTTGAAAGGTAGGTTTTGGCCTTTAGGCGTAGATAAAAGAAAGGTTTTACTTGGTATAAAAAGAGGTACTTTCAATGGTTTCGAAAGGGGTACTTTCAATAGTTTCGAAGGGGTACTTTCAATGTATTCGAAAGGGGGACTTTCAAAGATTTAAATGTTTTCGTCAACTAGATTTGGGTAGAGAATATATAACATGGAAGGGATTTTGATTTATTGTGACAACCCAGAATTTTGGCAATATTGATTTGATAATTTTCTTATATAATCATTTAAAATGTGCCAAACATATTCTTTTCAAACCAATAAATGTACTATTTATTTTCTATTATTCATATGTAAATATTGAATGAAACTATGATTTGAAGTTCTATATGTATATCTGAAAATTAAATTGGATTTAAAAACTCTGCATTTTAAAACTAGTGTATATATATATATAATTATTAATTGAAGTAAATAGCTTAAGTTTAAAATAGAATGAATAAAAGATTTTATCTTATTAAGTAAACATAAAATAAATAAAAGAAAATGTATAAATAAAAATATATATAAAAACATAAATAAATATAAAATACATGCATTGAGACATTTGTAAGCTAGAGGGTGATTCTTGTGTACAAGTGTCTATTTTATTAATTTTCTTCATTTAAAAATAAATAAATAAAATAGTATAAAGAACAAGGCTGTACAATACTTTTATATATATATATATCCCTTCTTTCTTTTATCTTTCATTTTTATTCATCTTTCAAAAACTAAATTAGAGAAAATAAAAATAAAAAAACTAAATCAACTCTTCCAAGTTTTCAAAATGAACCAAAGATTTAATTCAAGAATCAACACAACTAAATACAAGCAAATCAAGTTTCCAGTTTTCAAATCTTCAAAGCCTTCCCAGTTCGACAAAATACAGTGAGTAAACATCACTTTTAAAAAGCTAAATCTGTTTTATATCCTGACGCATGTGACAAATTCTTGAAGTAATGTTGTGAAATGTTTGCATGAATGTATAAATATGCTTGCATGTATATAAGTATGAAGTTGATTGTGTGCATGTCTGTATATAGATATGTATGTCTCTGTTTTTTATTCAATAGACTAAAGTAAGTTAAAAAAAATTCAATTCTCTTTTCCTATTCTCTTATAGGCTATGATGTATAAAGGAAATATGTTTGAATTAACTAAATCTTATTTTTAAAAAAAATTTTAGGTATAATTAGAAGGTAGAGATACTGGGTAGAAGAAGATCAGTGAAAATCCAAAACATGTCAAAATTTCGACCTCCATAATTTCAAGATTTTCATAAATAATCTGATTTGGTTTTGGAAACCATGATTTTTAATGGTAATAACAAGATTTTTAAGTTTTTAAATCAAGAGAATTTGCGAGTTGAACGGAATCGAGACTTAGCTCGATTTCTGGCGATCGGAGGTTCTGGGGTGGTCATAGTCGTTGCTGGAGGTAGCTCGGAGGTCGAGGCACATAGGAAAAATGGTCTTTGATTTTTTCAGATCATCGTGGTGGCGAGACGGTGGCCAAGTAGTGTTTAAAATCCTCACTTTATCGACGTTGTTCTCAAGGTAAGTATGTCATCGTCATCGCATCGAACTTGATCGGAGTAGGGGGAGTAGGAGCATAGGTCTACGACGGAGGGCTGGACGTGGCGTCGAAGCTCCTGGTGGTCGGAGATGGTGGTTCATGGTGGATCTTGTGATCGGGTTTTTGGTGCCTGATGTTGATCGTGTGCTCGAATTCGATTTATGGTTTGTTTCAAGTTCTGGGTGGTCGAAATCAAGGGAGAAGTTTGTCATCGACTTGTTGGTGGTAGCGGCGATGATCAGAGCGGTGGCAATGCAGTGTGCGTGTGCACATGTATCCATTATGTCTGGGATTTGGGTTCTTGCTGTGTTGAGAAGGAGAAGAAGGTAAGGACTCGGGTTGGACTCGGGGAAGCATCGGGTTTGTACATGAGTAGAAGAGAAGAGAGAGCGTCGGGGAAAAGTGTTTTGACTTGAGTTTGAATAGGGGAAGGCGTCGGGTTTGGCTTGGGTCTGTGGTTTAGTGTTAACAGTTTTTTTAAAGTTAAAATAAAACGAGTTTTAAAATAATTTTCTTACCAATTCTTTAAATGATTCAGGTTTACTTAATATTTGGGTTAGTTAAAGGTTATATAATAATTTATTTTTAACTTAAATAAATTAAGTTTAGAGTATTTTATTATATTGTCCATTATTTATTTAATTCCTAAGTTTATTAAAGTGAAAATAAATAGTGTAATTAAGTAGTTGGTTAAAGAAAGTAAAATACTTTTAATTATTAATTAATTTAAAGATCTTAGTTATTTTATATGTTAATAATAAATTAATTCCAAGGGTACCTTTTTTTAATTTTATATTCAAACTTTGAAAATTCATATCTAGCACATACATTATCAGATTTTGACGAAACCGGCGACGTCGGAATCCCAGAGATGAGTACCACGCGCCTTTTACGAGTTTTATTTGTATTACCCACTCTGTGGCTAGTACCAGGAATTTAATCATGTAACAATTTCGGCTATTTTATAAGTATTTGTATATAGACCCTATTATAATATCAGAGGATTTCTATAAAAAAAGTGTTTTAGCTATCGTAAGGTAAAAACCCGGCATGTTTATTTGTGGCATGGTCTTATGAGATGCTTTTGTTTTCAAAAGGATTTTTGAAACTTTAATAATCAATTTGGATGCATTATTATTAGCTGGTATCCTAGACTGACTCAGGTTTTATTTCATTATAATGATCGGGTCAGACCGAGTATTATATGTTCAGGACAGGATGCTTTGGAGCAGGAGAGGATCTGGAGTCCGAGACGTATTATCCGTATTTGTATATTTATCCGCTGCTATGATTATATGATTGTCTGACTGGTAAATATTGTTTGTATGAGATACTCTGATGATATGATGTATAAAACAGACATAGTATCATTTTGTGTAAAGATCTATTATTTACTATTATATTTTATTCCGCTGCGACTGTGAGATTCTGATATTGTTTAGTTTCTTCTTCTTCTATCTCTTCTTCTTTAACCCTAATGGTTCGTATTTCTGTTCCACTTGAGTTAATTGATGTAGAATAGTGTTGACTCAAGGGGTACTGATTTGTGAGCTGTTACACTTAGTATCAGAGCACAACACAATTAAATGTCCAATTTATCTACCATAGTAAATAAACAGAGCATAGCATAACAGGATCTAAAACAATTTTATCACAGAATATAAATGTGATATACTACAGAGTATGAATAAATGTCTATTTGTGAGGGATCCAGTTGGATCCCTCCAACCTGTTTTCTCTGCATCCACGGATATTAGCATAACAATATATCGATTCAATTTGACAATAATTGTCATATTCAACCAATCAAGCAATAATTTAAATATTGACTGTTTAAATTAACTAATATTCCAGATGTGAGTGAGTTAAACTCTCCTTGGGTACTCATATTGGTCATACGTTGATCAGGCGTAAGACTGAAAATCTACAAGTGCCTGACAGACCCATTTTCAACATCCAGTGAAAATACTTTGAAAATAATTTTACTGAAAATTCAGAAAACAATTTTTTTTAAAATAGAGGAAATTTCTTTGTGAGAACAAGGATAGACTAGTTGAAACATCAAGTTATAAAAGTATTTTTTTATAAAACCATTTTAACAATTCCAAATTTAAGAATATAAGCCTGATTCTCTGTCTCTGTTCTAATAGTCAGGTGAGTAAACATTTTAATTAAAAAGTTTAAGTGAATGAAATCAAAGTGAATGTGAATAGAAATGGAATTGATTTGGCTAATAACCAATAAGGATAAATAATTAATTTGAGTGATTAATTAAGGATCAATGTAATGAATATGGATGGGTAAAGGATAAAATCAACATTTAAAACTTAGCTCGAATCTATAATTTGAAATGGTTTAAATTTGGAATTTGAATTGAATTAGTTCAAATTGAATTTGATTTGAATTAATTGGATTTGTGATTAAAGATGAATAAGTTTAAAAATTCAAATGGAAAATTTGAATTGGATTGATTTGAAATGATTTGAAATTTGAGGTGGGTTCAATTTTACTTATAATGGAAAAAACTACTAAACTCCTACTTCGGTTTCACCCTGAAATCATACCGAGTGGTTCCCGAGTAAATCTTTCTTTTAAAAAAAACAAACTTAGATCAAGTAGAGATATATTGAATTTTGATTTAATTTCAAGTCTGAAGCTTATGAAACAGAGAAGACTGACATGCACAGTTTCAAAACATAAACAAACTTATAGCACACTTGTATTTACATATGCATGCATCACTTATTTCAGAATTTCACAAGCAACAAACATGTATTCAAGTGAAATACAATTCAACTTTAAATATAGGGTGTCATAGTAATTCATTATCAAAAGATAACCATATCATCACAATTTAAACCAAACATACCACATCACATAGCATCACGAACCACATATTAGAGATAACAGTTAATCCAAGGCTTCCAATATCATTCTATCATCCATACACAAGGTTGATTAGCCATACCCTTCTAATTAATTTAAATATAGTTGTCACGACCCATTTTTCTATCTCTAGAAAAACGCATCATGAATTAAGAAAGAAAGGGATAGAAGAAGAAAAGATAAGAAATAAGAAACTCAACAACATCAGATACTCACAACGGAACGAATGAAATATAATATATCACATAAAATATTATATAGTATCATATTACATCAGAGTACACAACTTATACAACACATATTAGACAGTTATAAACATCTATCAAACTATACAACTCAAGATATCACAAGATACAGATATCACACAAACACAGCGGAACCATAATATCCACACGTGGAAGCCTCCTGCTCCATATCTCCTCCAGAATTCGTCAAGCTAACCTGAATCCCTCGACTACTCTGGTCTATTGATAAATGGGAATTGGGATTAATTCAAGCAGAAATTGATATGAATTGAAATTGGTTCAATTTGAAATTTATTTGAATTAATTGAAATTGTGATTACAGTTGAATAGGTTTAAAATTCAAATGGAATTTGATTTGAATTTGGAAATAAATTGAGGATTAATTCAACTTGAATTGGGATTAAATCAATTTCAATGGAAATTGAAGTTATTGAAATTGAGTCAATTTAAATGGATGTGGAAATTTAAATTGAATTGATGGGAATGGAGATTGGAAATTAAAAGTTTGGCTCTGGACTATTTTCAATATAAATTGTTTTAATATAAACTTATTTTTCCAAGTTAATTATATATACAACCTTTCTTTTTTTAAAAACCTCAAACTATTTTATACTTATTCTATGGTTATTTTTGAAACTATTCAACTACTTTACAACTGTTTTATAAACTAACTACTGTTTTTCAACTACTTTATAACTAATTACTATTTTACAACTATTTTGCAATTATTTAATTATTTCACTATTTTGCAACTACTTAACTATTTTGCAGCTATTTTACAAACTAATAATTATTTTTCAATTACTTATATATTTTTAACTTTTCAAGCTATTTTCTAAATTTAAACTGGACAGAGTTTAAACTGTTTATGATTAAATACCCAATTTAGATAAGAATAGAGGTGATAATCCAAATGGGATTGAAGCTATTGTGAATAGGTGGATGAAAATTAAAGTGAATATGAATAGAAAAGAAATTGATTTGGTTAATAATCAATGAAGATAAATACGTAGGATGTACGTATATTATTCTAATCGCATAGTGATTTGATCCAAATTCGAACACAGAATTTCGAGATAATTATGTCGATCCGAGTTGGGATTTTTCATTCGATTTTCGACGGCGAACCTGGATATGGATTGTTGACTGGTTCTGGATATTCTCCATCATAGTTATGGCTATGCAAGGAGAATGACGGTTTCTGATCAAGAAACCAGATCTGAGTCCGCACTAGGAAGTCGGGTGGACGATACTAGTTTGAAAATGAAATTGTGTGATCGAGTGAGCGATCAGATTGGTATAGCGTATGGATGATATGTGTACATCGTACGGATTTGAATAAAATTGATACTGGGAATTTGTGGAAAATGATTGTGAAATGGTTTTTGAAATGAAACGAATATTTTGTGAAATTTATGATGAAGTAAAATGAAAATTGGATATTTCTATGATAAAATTTTACTTTATCGAAGTAAGTGATATGGTAAGTGGTTTGTAAAGAGTAATCAAATTTGAATATTTGATTTGGAATAAATAAATTTATATATCTTTGTTATATAAGATAAATCTCCCCTTGTTGAATCTATTGCCGGAAGGAAAGGATTTTTGAAAATATTTGAAGTATATAAAAAAAGAATTTATACAAGTTTGATATGATCCAAAGATTTTTCAAGGTTATATATATCAATCTATATATATATATATATATAAAGGATCTTATGAGAATGATTTTGGAGGATGGGTTTTTGAAACCTTTGGATTTGGAAAGGCTTTTTGATTTTTGGAAAAATCAATATTGGAATTTGGAAAGCCTAGTAGAGAATTATCGATTTTGAGATAATCGATTTTGTGTAAAGAAGCTTTATATAAGGATCATACTAGGTGTATGATTTGTAGAATACTATATGCATATAGTATAAAGTGTTTTAATGTTGGCTCTGGAGAAAAAGGCGCTCCCTTGAAATGAACTTCTCAGGAGTGCCACCGGGTGGTGCTGCCTTGAGCCTCAAGGGGGGTTCTAAAGTTGATCCTATGAGGAGTCCGGACAAAACTAGTTCATGAGGATTATGAGTAGAGTATACCATAGCGAAAGTCGTGTGTGCCGCTGAGAGCCAACAGTCTGCGTTTGATTTTATATCGATAGACTGCGACCTATGGTAACATAGTGAAAGTCGTGTTTGCCGCTGAGAGCCAACAGTCTGCATTTGATTTTACATCGGTAGACTGCGACCTATGTAGGAGTGGAGAAGTTTCATTTTGACAGCGAAAATCGTGTGTGCCGCTGAGAGCCAACAGTTACATGGACTTTTGCAGCAATGGCAACGTAACCCTGTAATGTAACTGCGATTTGTTGTGGGTTCCCTGGTGTAATCGAGGGGCGTGGTGCCTACAGTTACATGGACTTTTGCTGCGATGGCAACGTAACCCGGATGTAACTGAGACCATGGATGGGAGTGATGATTTCCAGAGCATTCTCACCAAAGATATTTCTGATATTTTAAAAAATATTTTCTACATTTTCAATAAAATTATTTTCCTAGTATTTTCACTAGGTGTTGAAAATGGGTCTGCTAAGTATTTATAGATTTTCAGTCTTCCGCCTGATCAACGTACGACCGAGTTTCTATGAGAACAAAGATGGATTTGTAGAAACATCGTGTTATAAAAAGAAATTTTTGTAAAAACTGATTTGGCAATATTACATGGATTTTAAAAGTGTTTAAAAAAAATCAAATTGTTTTGAAATTTAAATTTAAAATCTAGTTTAAAACTGTCTTATTTAAACTTACTTTTTTTTATAATTGTTTCTTTAATAATTGCTTAAGAGGTTTTTAAAATTTGTTTAATTCAAAGTGATTTTAAAATTTAGTTTAAATAAGAATTTAAAAAAAGCAAGTTTTAAAATACAAATTGAAATTAGTTTTAAAAATTTCTACCTGATAATGTTTTAAGTTATATTTAAGGAAGTTATGTTTTCTTAACTATAAAATTATCAGGTTAAATGATCATTTTTTTCTAAAACTCAATTAATGATTTAATTAAGCAAAGGTAATCATAGCGATGAAATGTTTTAAAATGATAATGGTAATAAGGCATTGATAAGATTAAGTTTTATCTTAAGATAATTAAGGTTTAATGCCTAGAGATTAATTGAGTTGATTAAGAAATATTAAGTATAATTACTTAATATAATTAATGAGGTGTAATTACTTAGTGAAGTAATGAATGAATAATTACTGGATGTAATTAAATTAAAGAAAATTACTTATTGTGAAGTAACTAAAGGATAATTTCTTAGGGAAAGTAATTAAGAGATAATTGCTAAATGTAATTAAAAGATTAATTAATGTAATTAATCAAGGAGTTGATTTAATGGATATAAGTAATTAAGAGAAGTTAATTACTAATATGGTTAATCAGGATTGATTAATGAATTAAATTGTTTGAGGATAATTAATCTGTGTAATTAATTAAAGGATAATTATTTTATGTAATTGAAGATAATTAATCAAGGACGGTTAATTAAATGGATAATTAAAGGATGATTAATCTATTTATTTATAATTAATTGATGTTAAATAAGCAGGATTATGGGTGGTTAAAATAATTAATTTAATTTGTTTAAATTAATTAGAAATGGTATGACTAATTTATCTTGCTTATGAATGATTGAATTATATTGCATGCCTTAGATTGGTTGATATCTCGGATATATGATTTATGATGCTATGTGATATGATATGTTGGGTTTAAACCAAGATAAAGTGAATATCTAACGATGATGAATTAATGTGTATAGGTGACACCTTGTATTTGAAGTTTGAATTGTGTTTCATTTGGATAATTTGTGATAAGATGGTATTGAATTCGAAGAGACCGGAGTCGGGTATTAGTAAATACCCGAAACCACTTCGATTCTTTATGAATTGATATGTGACATCAATAGGCTGGTTTAGAATGATTTAAGTGAATTGGACCATTTAATCTAAGTTTTGACACTTAGAAATTTATGTATAAAATAGGTGATGTCTATAACAACTTGTGAAGTTGTAAATTGATATAAGATACCCGGGTTCATATAAGTTGTATGCTTTTGTGTTCTATGTTAGATGGGTTTACTCACGCCGGTTTCGGAGAATCACACGCAAATATCTTAGTTTACTTAAGCTTTAAAATAATGTGCTTACTCACCTCTTTTGATGATGTGTAGAGAATCAGGCTTTTCTTTTCTTTTTTTAAATCTGGAATTGTTTTACTGATCTGAAGATGTTGATTTTGCTTGCTACTTGAATTTGATTTTTTTCTTCCTCAGGTTCATGCTTCTATTAGTATTTAGCTGAGCATGCTTAAAATTTGAAACTGAGTTGCCTTGATTCTACACTTGATGAATTAGCTTGAGACTTGGTTGAATTTGCAACTACAAGTTTTAAAATAGTTTGAAGGGTTTTGCTTGATTTCTAGCCCTTTTGATTTTAGGTTTACACTGGTTGCAGGCTTTGATAAATTTTCAGATTTTGAAAATGTTTACAGTTATTATTAAACTAAATAGTTATTTATGATAATAGCCAACATTATCATATCTGGAAACCAACTAAATATTATCTTACTCTAAAACTCTTCCCCAAATTCAAGATTTAAATTTCAGTTTGAATCCATTTCAAACTTATCTTTGATTTAATTTTAATTTAGTTGTATTTCTTTGCATGTGTGTTTATAAGTGTGAATGTCTGAGTTTGTTCTGTGCATGTTGGATTTGTATGTTCTGCTATGTTTCCTTGGTACAGAGTTTGTCAACAAACCAAAAATTCAATATATCTTTATCTAGACACTGTTGAACTTTGAGCTTCAAACACTATGTGTTTGTTTAAATATAATTTAAGGTTTAAAATTTGATTCAAGCAAAATTAGTTTGAATATCTGCTGTAATCTAGGTGATGCAGCAGAAATTTTAAAATTCATATTAAATCAAATGTCATAATTTGTGGATCCAATTATATAACTTAAAACTCCCTTGAAAATTATGACTTTTAAAACAAATTTCATGAATTTTAGTTTGGGTTTGAAGTGGCATTTTGTAATGTAACGACCCAGAATTTTCGAATCCAAAAAATTCCAAATAGTTAGAGAAAAGAAGAAAGAAAAGAAGAAGAAACAGAAAAAAGTCGTAGAAACCTCACATTCGCAGCGGATCAAAATATAATATCACATAAATGACAATTATACAAAGAAGAATTGTATCAGTACATTTATATTTTTATACATCAAAGTCACAACCATTACACAACACTCGACAGCTTAAAACAACATGTCCCATAATATATTCAACAATATCTCACAGCGGAGATTCTCTATACGTTCCTGCCATCCAGCTTGCCTCCTGAGCTCTTGAACGTCCTTACCTGAAAAGCTGTAATATTCGGTGTGACCCGAGCATTACATCAAAGTAACACCCGGGTCAGGCTGGAAACCAGCGCGAGTAAACTCATCTAACATGGAATACCAAAGCATACAACTTATTTAAAACCCGGGGTAACTTATATAGATTTACAACTTCACAGGTTGTTATAGACACCACTCATTTCACATATCAATTTCTAAGTACCAAAACTAAGATTAAATGGTCTAATTCACTTAAATCATTCCATTTCAGCATATTCATTCCACATATCAATTCATAAAGAATCGAAGTGGTTTTGGATATTTACTAATACCCGACTCTGGTCTCTTCGAATCCAATGTCATCTTAACCCAAGTTATCCAAGTGATTAAATTCAACTACTGGATGTCACTTTTACACAGCAATAACATAGATAAACATCACCCATTTATCATTGATATAACCAACACCATATCAATAAAATGTTACAACATATCATCCAATAGATATCATTTAATTTAGACATTCAACAACAATCATCCATAAGCAAGCATTATCAATTCATATCATAATTAATCATCTAATCCTGCTTAATTAACCATTAATTAATTAAAATCATTTAATTAATTCATCGCTCCCTGATTACCTTATCAATCGATCAATAAATCTCTAACATAGATTATTATCCTTTAATTATCAATTAATAAACCTTAATTATTAATTAATCTCCTCGATCACCAGTTGATTAAATAGTTAATCAACTTTTAATTAATATTGATTAATCCTTAATCACCTTTGACTAATCATTCTTTAAGTATTAATTAATAACACCTAATTATTAATTAATAAATTTAATTATAAAAATAAGTACTTCTTAATTATTAATTAAATAGCCTCTAAATACTTAATTTAAAACTCTCTAATTACAAAAATTAATAAATCTTATTTACTTGATTAATTAATTTTTAATTACTCAATTACGTAATCTCTGATCATTAATTTACAATCTTTTAATTAATAATTCTTAATTACAATTAATTAACCTTGAATTAATTAATTAATTTTAAACCCCAATTATTGATTAATTGAACCAACTAATTACTCTTAATTAATCACCTAATTAATCCTTTATAATTAATTAACCAAATTAATTAATTTTACTTAATTCCTTTTATTAAAACTAATTAATTTCAAGACCTTATCTCTTAAATCATCTTTAAGATAAAACATTATCTTATAAAGATCTTAATTACCATTAACATTTCAACACATTTTAACATTATAATTAACTAAACTTAATTAAATCATTTAATTAAGATTTGAAATAAAATAACCATTTAACTTGAAAATTTTAAAGTTAACAAATCTTTAACTTCCTTAAATAACTTAAATATTATCAAGTTGAAGTTTTAAAACTAATTTCAATTTGTATTTTTAAAACTCATTTTATAAAATCTTAAACTTACATTTAAATTAATGTTTAAAATCACTTTAAAATTTCATTTAACAGAATTTAATTTAAACAACCTTTAAAATTCCATAACCAATTGTTTTAAGAAATAACTATTATATATAAAGTAAGTTTGTATAAAAGTTTAATCTAAATTTTCAAAACAATAGGATATTAAATCATTTTAAAAACTGTTTGAAATAGTTGCTTCGGGTTTTACCCGAAAGCCACTCGGACCTATACCCGAGTTTTCCCCACGTTCTCCCCCTTATTTTCAAAAACTTTGGATTTTTATTTTAAATTTTGAAACTGTTAAATATGTTTTGCAAAAACCCTGTTCGAGTTTCTCAAACAAAACCAGATGAGACCCAAGTAAACCCATAGGAAAACTCGATGCAACACTCGGGCCATCTTCCTCATTTCTCGAGCACGCCCCCAATCCCTCTCAACCTCACGAAGCCATGACACATCAGGAATTCGTGCATGTGCACCACGATTCCATCCACTGCCTACCGAAGCTAGGTTCATCAACACATCGGCGATGATCCCACGAACACCCATCTTCACCCAGAAACCGAAGAAGACAGTGAAAGCGAAATCGAGCAACACAACCCAACTGGAACCAAAACAATCTTCAATGAAACGCCTCGTCCCGAATCCCCAGGCCACCAGAGACGAGATACTCTGGTCAGAGCTTCTCCAACTCCTCTTCTTTCAATTGCCATGGGTGCGAACTGACCCGGTCCACTGAGGACGACGCATCACTTAGAATTCGACCCATACACCAACACAAGCTTAAAACCCCATATCGTCAAAGTTCGGCCCCTGAGACGATTGATAAATTCGTCAGACATTTTTACCGAGGTCTTCAAATCCTCCTCCACCTTCGAGTGCAATCCCGACCATAAAAAGTATTCCGATCGCCAGAATTCACCACTATACCCAATTTTGATTACAATATCACCTAATTTAGCAATCTAAAATTCATGATCTTCATCTTAAAAATCAAGTTTTTGAATGACGATTCAAGTGGTGAATTCAAATCAACAATTTAAAATGTTTGGGTTTTTACCTACTTAAAGAAAATTTACTGTATTTCCAAACTTCCCATAAATTTTAAACCAAAATCACTTGGAAATATTTTTAAGGTTAAGACCTGGTTGATTCAAACAACTTTTGTTTAAGCATCAAATCCTGAAAGGAATTAGGAGATGAATATTTGATTTTCTCAAATTGATAAGGCCTGTAAATTTTTTAAACAGGGAAGTATAAACATTTATACTAACCTGCATACACTAAACCTTCCTATATACAGACATACAACAAGATTTACATTCATAACTTCAAGGATTTCTCGTACATCAAGATTTAAACCAGATTAAATTTCCTAAAAAAAACAATAGCTTACTCACCTCTATGATGAACAAAGAAGCACAGGGCTTGAAGTTGAAATTGTTCTTTGTAATTTGACCTGCTACTTAATTAAACTGAGTTGAAATCTTGGATTGTTTAACCACTTGCTATAGTTTTGAGTTGACATTGCCTGATCTTTACTTGATCTAGCTTTGAAATTGGAAGCTTGCAAAAAAAACTAAGATGATTTTCAAAAATGGTTGTTAAAATTTTTTTATTCACAAATCTTTCTTCTCTTTGATTTTATAATGAAGATAGGAAAAAGAAGTAAAGAAAATAGACATATGTTTATATAGATAAATTTTAGTTTTTTATTATAAAATAAAATGTCATTTGTTAAAAGATCCAACACTTGTCTTTAACTATACTTAATTCGTTTACACATGTTATTAAGAAAATTCATGGGCTAACACTTGTCACTAATAGGTATTTTTATGCCTAAACCCATTTGTTAAATTTATTTATAAGTTATGTTTCTAAACCTTATTATTTTACAAATTACTTAACTTTATATCTACATATGTTTACATCTACACAAATTCTTTGAATTTTACATAAATACCAACTAAATTTATTTCCAAGTATTAAAAAGAAAAAGTATATATTTTTTTAAATTTTTAATAAAATCTTACCTTACAAATTTACAAATCAACCTTACATATATATAAAATTTCCAAAGATTTATTTAAAGTTGATTCTATATATATATGTATGTATAAAAATTTATTTTAGTTTTGAAAAGATGAATTTTCCAAATAAATATTTATAAAAGAGGATCATTAAACAAATATTATCAAATGAATATTTATCTAGATATAATCTATATACATATCCAGATATATTCTAATTATCAGAATTTTATCAGTATTTCCACTAATCAAATTCAGTTACTTTATCAATTACAGATATTCTGAAATTCCGGGTTATCACATTCCTCCCCCCTTAGAATCTTTTCGTCCTCAAAAAGGAACGAAGCCAGAATTTATTAAAATGTTTATTAGTCAAATCACTTTTGATCATTTTTAAAACACTTTAAAATCTATATAATACTATCAAAATAGTTTTTATAAAAATACTTTTACAGCTTGATGTTTCAACAAGTCCATCCTTGTTCTCATAGAAATTCGGTCATACGTTGATCAGGCGTAGGACTGAAAATCTATAAGTACTTAGCAAACCCATTTTCAACACCCAGTGAAAATACTTGGAAAATAATTTTATTGAAAATATAGAAAACGTTTTTGAAAAATAGAGGAAATATCTTTGGTGAGAATGCTCTGGAAATCATCACTCACATCCGTGGTCGCAGTTACATCCTGGGTTACGTTGCCATCACAGCAAAAGTCCATGTAACTGTAGGCACTCCGCGCCCCTCGATTACGACATGGAACCCACAACAGATCGCAGTTACATTGTAGGGTTACGTTGTCGTCACAGCAAAAGTCCATGTAACTGTTGGCTCTCAGCGGCACACACGATTTTCGCTGTCAAAATGAAACTTCTCCACTTAGGTCGCAGTCTACCGATATAAAATCAAACGTAGACTGTTGGCTCTCAGCGGCACACACGACTTTCGCTATGTTACCATTGGTCACAGTCTACTGATATAAAATCAAATGCAGACTTTTGACTTCAACGGCACACACGACTTTCGCTATGGTATACACTATTCATAATCCTCAGCAACTAGTTTTGTCCAGACTCCTCACAGGGTCAACTTTAGAAACCCCCCCCCCCCCTCCCCAGGCTCAAGGCAGCACCACCCGGTGGCACTCCTAAGAAGTTCATTTTCAAGGGAGCGCCTTTTTCCCCAAAGCCATCATCAAAACACTTTATACTATACACATATACTATCTTTCAAATCATACACCTAGTATGATCTCATACAAGGCTCCTTTACACAAAATCGATAATCCCAAAATCGATAATTCTTAAATTAGGCTTTCCAAATTCCAATATTGATTTTACCCAAAAATCAAAAGCCTTTCCAAATCCAAAGGTTCCCAAAACATTTTCCCAAATTTCTCATAATGTCCTTTATATATATATATATATATAACTTTAAAAATCTTTGGATCATTTCAAACTTGTATAAAACTCCTTTTATACTTCAAATATTTTTCAAAACCCATTCTTCTGGCTTAGATTCAACAAGGGAAGATTTATCTTATAACACAAAGATATATAACTTTGTTTATTCCAAATCAAATATTCAAATTTGATTTCTCATTTCTTTTCTTTATAAAGTGAACCTTTAATCATATAAATATCCGATTTCCATTTTACTTCATTGTATATTTCACAAAATATACTTTCACTTCAAAAATCATTTCATATTCCTTATCCACAACTTTCCAGTATCAATTTCATTTAAACCCGTACGATGTACACATATCATACGTACGCTATACCAATCTGATCGCTCTCTCGATCACATAATTTCAATTTCCGAACTAGTATCGTCCACCCGCCTTCCTAGTGCGAACTCAGATCTGGTTTCTTGATCAGAAACCATCATTCTCCTTGCATAGTCATAACTATGATAGAGAATATCCAGAACCAATCAATAATCCATATCCAGGTTCGCCGTCGAAAATCGAGTGAAAAATCCCAACTCGGATCGACATAATTATCTCGAAATTCTGTGCTCGAATCTGGATCAAATCACTATGCGAATAGAGTAACATATGTACACCCTACATATTTATCTTTATTGGTTATTAGCCAAATCAATTCTCTTTTCTATTCACCTTCACTTATGATTTGTATCCACTTATTCTCATTTGCCTCAACCCCATTTGAATTATCACTAAAATTCTTATCTCAATTAGAAATCTTAATCATAACTGTTTGTATTCTGACCAGTTTAAATTTAGAAAATAGCTTGAAAAGTTAAAACTAGATAATTAATTGAAAAATAATTATTAGTTTGTAAAATAGCTGCAAAATAGTTAAGTAATTGTAAAATAGTGGGAAAATAGTCAAATAGTTATAGAAATTTTAAATAATTGCAATTAGTTGAAAAATAGTAATTAATTTGTAAAAAAGTTGAAAAATAGTTAAATAATTCCAAAATAATTGTAAAACAAATTCAAGATAGTCTTAGTTTTAAAAAGAAAAGTTGTATAGTAAATAATTTAGAAAAATAGATTTATATTAAAACAATTCAGTTTGAAAATAGTCCAGAGTCAAACTGTTCAATTTCTAACTTCCATTTCCCATCAGTTCCATTTAAATTTCCACTTCCTCTTGAATTGACGCAATTTCAATTCAATTTAAATTTCCATTTCTATTTAAATTGATTCAATTCCAATTTGAATTGATCCTAATTCCAATCAATTGCAAATTTTCAATAAATTTTCAATTTCAATTCAAATTAAGTTAACTTCCATTCTCATTCCAAATTCAAATCAACTTCCTATTTGAATTTGAACCCATTCAACTTTAATTTCATTTCAAATTATCCAATTCAAATTTCCATTTGAATTTCTAAACTTAACCATCTTCCATCATAATTCCAATTAATTCAAATAAATTTTAGATTGAGCCAATTTAAATTTCAATTTATTTCAATTCCAGTTTAAATTTAATCCCAATTCAAGCTGAATTATCCTTGATTCTTTCCAAATTCAAATCAAGTTCCATTTGATTTTAAAACTATTCATCTTAAATCACAAATCCAAATTATTTTAAGTCAAATTTCAATTTGAACTAATTTCAAAATCAATCTCACTTTAAATCATCTCAAATTATATAAATTCGAGTTAAATTTCAAATGTTGGTTTAACCTCTTAAACCAAATTAACCTTTATTTAAAATCTTTAAACACTTTAATTTCTGAGTCCAAATTTCAAATTTCCATTTTAAATTATCTTTACTTAACTCATTACAAGGTTCAAGTAAGAGTTCAAAACAATTTTAATTTAGAAATTCAGTTCTTAACATCAAATCTTATGTTCAAAGGAATTCCATATCATTAATTCCAAATTTAAGTTAAATTTTATTTATCTCTATAATGGATATATTACCACAATCCATTTCTTCATTATTTAAACAAATCAATTCACAGTTTCATAAATTATTTATAACAATGGAATGATATCAGGATAAATAAGCATCTAAATTTATCCAAACACCAATTAACAGTATCCATTTTAAATTTCCAGATCTCGAACCCATTTTGAGATCACACAACTCCAAATTCAAATTAACCATTTAACCACCTAAGTTAAATCCCAATTTCATCTTGAAATTTCCAAATCAGGTTGTTCATTCAAACTTATTTAACTTTTTCTAAGTTAAATTTAATTTAAATTCCGTTAACCTTACTCAAATTTGAATTCCCACTTCAAATTTCAAAGTTGTTTCCCACTTATAAGTTCAAAACTTATATCATTTAGGTTTTATATCACACTTCAGGGAAAATCAAAACTCATCACTTTAGAGTTTATTTCATATTTATTTCCTTTACACACCAGGTTACTTTTAAATTTTAAACCACCTTTGGTTTTCAAATTCAAAACAAATTCCTTTAAATTTTTAAACAACTCTTGTTTGAAATAGAACCCTTTCCATTCAAATTCATTAAAGAATATTATTTATTATTTCTTTATCTTTTTGAAACAATTTTCAAATTTCTGGTCCTAGATTTAAAACTTCACCAATTAAATCACCTTCAATTCCAATTTATAAGTCATACTTATCTAAATGTTTTACTTCCTTAAAACATTTCATTTTACTTACTCATTAATACACATATCATTATTAAATCAATCATTTGTGATAATAACCAAGATTATCGTATCTGGAAACCAATTCATTATTATCTTATTTTGAAACTCTACCCCAAATTCAAGATTTAATTTCGGTTTTGAATCCATTTCAAACTTATCTTTACTTAATTTTAATTTGGTTGTATTTCTATTACCACTTAATTTAATTCCAATAATTTAACAACCAATTATCATAATATTTATTTGAAAGAAATATTTCTTTATATATCAAAATATATTCTTATATAAAATCATTTAAAATCTTTATATAAGAAAATAACAAGTACGCTTTCACATATATATATACTCTCAACTCATTCTAGGGTTCCATCGACCCTATCCTTAATGAGTAATCCCACCAGAGCCAAGGTACTCGCTTAACCTTTCAGCTCTGATACTAAATGTAACGACCCGAAATTTTCGATCCCGATAATTCCAGATCGTTAGAAAAAGAAGAAAGAGATAGAAGGAAAAGAATCAGAAACACAACACAGAATCTCACATTCACAGCGGATCAAAATGTAATATCAAATAATAACAATTTACAAAAGAATACTGTATCTGTCAATTACATTTTTAACACATCAGGGTTACAACATCTCTCAAAACACTGGACATTTATACGTATCAACATGTTCCAGATAATAGTAATATCACAGCGGAAATACTCTATACGTTCCTGCCATCCAGCTCGCCTCCTGAGCTCCAGAACGTCATTACCTGAAAAGCTGTAATACTCGGTCTGACCCGAGCATTACATCAAAGTAACACCCGGGTCAGGCTGGAAACCAGCGTGAGTAAACTCATCTAACAAGGAATACCAAACCATAGAACTTATTTAAAACCCGAGGTAACTCATATAGATTTACAACTTCACAAGTTGTTATAGACACCACTTATTCGCATATCAATTTCTAAGTACCAAACTTAGATTAAATGGTCCAATTCACTTCAATCATTCCATTTCAGCCTATTGATTCCACATATCAATTCATAAAGAATCGAAGTGGTTTCGGACATTTACTAATACCCGACTCCGGTCTCTTCGAATCCAATGTCATCTTAACCCAAGTTATCCAAGTGATTAAATTCAACTACTGGATGTCACTTTTACACAGCAATAACATAGATAAACATCACCCATTTATCATTGATATAACCAACACCATATCAATAAAATGTCACAGCATATCATCCAATAGATATCATTCAATTTAGACATTCAACAACAATCATCCATAAGCAAGCATTATCAATTCATATGTAACGACCCAGAATTTCTGTTAATTAAAATTCGTATATTTAAATTAATTTTAAATATTAATAAGTGAAATTTATAAGTCGAATAAATTTTATTTCGAATAATTGGATTTAATTGGATAATTTAATCGATAATTTAATAGTTGAAATTACAGAAATAATTGAAAATTGAGATAAATATGATTGAAAATGATTTCTAAAATTTTATTTTATCATATTGGAGTTAGAATGATGTTATAGAACTTTTAAAATCGAATTAAGAGTTAATATGTGAAAATTGAATATTTTAATATTTAAATCGACTAGTGAAATTAGCCAATTTTCGAACAGTCTCAGAATTGGACGAAACTAGTTCCATTGGATCCGTAATAGTTTGTTATTATCGGATTTCAATTTTCGTAGCAATCGAAGTTTTCGTTTGACCGTGGCAGCTCGAAACGCATCGAAATTGTGTTAATATTAATTTGGCAAGTTAAAATAGTCATTTTTCAAACAGTCTTGGATTTCGACGAAACCAGTTTCATTGGATCCGTAATGTAATATTATTGTATGGTTTCAAATTTCGTGTCAATCGGATTTACCGTTTGTCCGGTGCAAGCTAAAACGCACAGAAATTTGATTTACCGATTTAATTTAAAATTGAACGTTCATTGCCATAACTCGCACAGATGATCGAATTGGCTCCCGAAACATGTTCCATTGTGTTCGAAACACGGGGTAAACCTTAGGAATGCCAACCAGCATGCTTCGTTTGGAGTTCGGAAAATCCGGAATGAATAGTGTTTGAGAAATTTTCTATAAAAGCCCTCCACATGTTTACTTTTGCAAAATAAATTAAACCCTAGGGTTTTAACAGGAGCCGCCACCTCCATAAAACCAATGGCCAAAATGCATCTTCCTTCCCCTCCAAATTTCTTCCAATCTACGAACAATTTCGAGAATCCTCCAACTAGCAAAACGTAGATCACATTCTCCTCTATATATCTAACGGTCATGATCGAGTTTCGAGCAACGTGGAGGGAGAAATTGAGGGTTGAACGTGTCGTGTTCGAACACGATTTTCGATGAAACTGGGCGACCGAGTTCAAAGCCCTTGTGGCTGAAGGTAGAGCTTGTTGGTGGCTTCAATTTGGTGGTAGTTGATCGATGCAAAGACGTTTGTATTGGGTGCGAAGATTAGGGTTAGAAAATAAAAATTATGTTGTAAAATATATATTAAAAATTGTGTAAACTTCGTAAATTCATATCCTTTTCATACGAGGCCGAAAACACACGAAACAATTTGCGTTGGAATCGTATGGACGAGCACTACGCTATGGAGCTGGATTGGAGTTGTTTGGAGTTAGTGAGAATTTCGGGTAAAATTAAACGTTCGTTTAATTTTATTCGAAATAAAAGCTGAAAACGAAATTGAAAGCGAGGTGAGAACTTCTCACTCAATCGAATCGGTTTCAATTTTAAATTTTAAATAGTTAGATTTAAAATTCTTGAATGTATGTTTGAATGATGATTGTTATCTATTGATTGTTAAAATAGACATTATACGCCGTTAGTAAGCTGATGTTATTTATTAAAAACATATACCGCGAATATTTCACAATACAGTGAAATTGGTATTATTTATGTACTTGGAGTTGATTTCCCGCATTATATAGCGGATGAGACCCTATTGCGTCACCTATTAAGCGGATAATATTTTATAAATCCTATATACCGCGATAATTTCGTACTGGAACGGAATTGGTATTGTGCTAACATCTTTGGATGCAGGAAAACAGGTTGGAGGGATCCAACTGGATTCCTCAACAGTATTTATTTGATTTCATATATTTTGATATTTGATTGATTATCATATCGATATATGATGTCGTTGTTGTCGTGATTGACTATTTGGTGTGTAGCATCATTGGGCCAATTTTGGAATTTTAAAAGGATTTTTAAAGTGATTTTTGAAAGTATACGTTATAAAATATTTTTGAGAATTGATTCCTTTTAAATAAATAAACATTATAATTTTAATGTTATAAAAATTATGGTTTTTTGAGAAATATAGTTAAAAGTTGATTTTTGAAAATATGGGGTAAGTGATTTTATAAAATAAGTTTAAATCGGAATTTTTGAATTTATTATAAAAAGTTAAAATATAGGATTTATAAAATTTGATTATTTTATAAATCAAAGAAAATGATGAAATTTTAAAGGAGTTTAAAGATGTTTTAAAATAATAGTATAAATTGATTTATATAAGAGATTTATAAATTGATATTTATAAATTAAAATATTTGAATTATAAAACGAGTTTTTATAAGTGTTAGAATGAATTGTGAATGAATTTCATAAATGAATGAAATTTATAGAATTATAAATGGTGAAGTTATAGGAATTTTATAAGCTGTAGGTTTATGAAATTTGTAAAGTTATTAAAAGAATAGATTTTGGGTAAATAAATGAATCTTATAAGTTATAAGATTTATAATTTGGGAAGTTTAAAAGAACGATTTTGTAAATAAATGGATTATAAGCGTTTAACTTATAATATGGACTTTTAGTATATAATTGAGTTATATAAATTGAATTGGATTAATAAAGGAGATTTATAAATCGAAGCTTATAAATAGAAATGGAATTTATAGACATTGTTTATAAATTCGAAATCAATGGAATTTGATAAATTGAAAGTTGAAATTGGTTAAGGAAGTATATTCACGATTTTGGACAGTGAATATATTATCAAATAAAATGGATATGCTTGGGAAAATGAATATTATAAAATGAGGTTCATCGTTTTAACGATGTTTTAAAATGTATTATAAATCGAATACATAGATTTCAACATTCAATGTTGAAATAGACGTTTTCGAGAAATAAGGAAATGGTGGACTATAACACTGTTGTTATAGTAAATGGTTTCCGAAAGGAAATATTTTGTATAGTATTGGGATTTATATATCTATTTTAATTTCAAATCCCTATACTAGTGATTTTGGGTCGTCGTAACGGTATTTTACGCAACATTCGTTTTGACTCAAATAAATGTGTTTAAGTGAATGTTTTCCTTAAAGAATGAAATATATACTTAATTTCGATTTAAGTATATTGAATATCTTCCAAATGTTGCAAATAAAAAGATTGTGAATTACTTATTAATAAATAAGTATGGAAATGTTTTTCCAATGTGAAATGAAACGTTTTGACAATTTATCTTTTTGAAGATAAATTGAAAATGAATAATTGAAATCGTATATTCATAGATATTTTGGAATGTAAATTCATTATGGAATTTATAAATGAAAAGGGGAATTTGTTTAAAAATAAACGTTGATTTATTTTTGAAGTGTGGGAATTAATTTACGGATTTGGAACGTAAATATAAAGTAAATCGTTAAGGATTTATTTAATCGGGTTAAATGAACTATGTTGAAATGAAAGTATTTTCGCATAAGGAAAATGATTGAAATTGTTTTCAAAAGTGGTAAATGTGAAAAGTGATTTGAAAATTGTTTTCAAATTGTTGAAGCATGAAAATTTTATATATCTTGTAAAGATATTTTTGGAAAATAACTAATTTGGAAAATTATTTGAAATCTGGTGATGTTGTGCATATACATTGATAGTTCAATAACCGACTATCAATATTTACCTTTGAATGGGTATTTGTTGTGATTTGCTTGAATTTGAATGCCACACTTATTTTTAAATAAGCGCTCACTATTCGGGTTAGCCGGGAAAGGACCTTGGGGTCGTATAACCCATTCCGAATATGTGATACGTCGTTATGAATTGCATTGGAAGACCGGTGTTGAAGACCGGATATTTTCAAAAGCGAAAGGACAACTCGTCGAATGTCTTTGCATCGACTGGTCCCCGGTATCGAGACTCCATATGTGATGGGAAGTCTGGTCGTGATTAGTGAATATCCGGATTGCAAGGACTTCTTTGTAAGTGCCTTCGGTTCTGTTCGATCCCGGAACAGACTTGTATTGATTGTATGTCTAACATTACAAATTGAGATATAAAGCTAATTTCTTTCAATTATATTTCTGTTGGTGGCGGAGAATTTATTCTCTTAGCTTAACACCCTTCTCTGAGACGTACGAGCTCAGAGGTTATGTAGTTGAAGGTTATCAGTGATATATTCCCAATTTGGTAATGTGACATGCTGAGTGTTGCTGTGAAATGATCATTGTTTGATCATTTGTGATAGGATCATTTGTTCGATCATTTATCTTTGTGATCATTATTTTGATCATTTGTTGACCCAAAGCATGGCTTTGTACCAAAGCGTGGCTTTGTGGACGAGACTTCGTCGGACCTCACACCCTGGAAATGGTCAAAACGGGAAGGATGCGGCAAGGTTATTAGAGGGTAGCGCCCCTTTAGTGTATGTCATTCCTTCGGGATAGAGGTGGTATCATGGTATGGAGCACAGATATTTAACCTATGTTGTTGCTGCAAATTTTGTGGTTGTTGGAAATCGAGGATCCTCGGATGTAGATCGGTTACGATCGGGGGATGACATATTCGTGTCAGTAGTTACCCAGTTAGGGGTAACCCGGCCTTGTGTTGGCAGAGATTCGGTTTGGTTCTCGGGACATCATTCCAGAGGCGTTTCCATGTGGCAATGGGAAGTTCCTTGGCCTGACCATTTGTTGGAAATCCAAAAAAACAATACGAGCCTTGTACGGTTTTAGTTGTAGAACCTGTCATCTAATATGGTAGCTATAGTAGGCATAATATAATGGTACCTATGCTGGCTAAGATTTATATTCTACTTTCGAAATGATTTTTCCTACACTATGCACTAATAATAATATCAAATGTTTCTTTTTAATGCGTATCAAGCATCTTTGACTATCATAAGGAGAAATCTCCTCCAAGTCTGCGTTTGCATTGTGTGTGTGGTGGGAGGTCTTATGGTAGTCCCATTTTTAAAAGCATTGCGAATTGACTTTAAAAATATTCCTCTATTTTGTTTTTAAAGAAAGATAAACTGTTTTGAGTTCTCATACCAGTCACATGACTGACTCGGAGTTTATTGTTTTCCTTCCTAAACTCTGGGTGCCCACCAATTTCCACACAGGCAGTCATGAGTTAAGGTTATCAGGATATTCTGGAATTCAGGAGTTACTGGAGGCAAGATGGATGGCATGGCGTATCTCTAGTATATAGTATTTCTTTTCCGCTGTTTATTGTTGTTTGATAGTTGTACACTCTGATGATGTAATGAAATGTAATGTAATGTAACAACTGATATAGTTCTTTGTTTAAAGATTATTCATTTATCTATTATATGTTGTTCCGCTGCGATTGTGAGATTCTGATTTTGTTCTGCTATTTTCTTTCTGCTCTGTTCTATCTTTTCTCTCTTCTTCTATCTTTTTTTCTTTTTCTAAACCCTAAGAATTCGTATTTCCGTTCATCTTGAGTTAAGCACTGGAGATTTGTGTATATTCAAGGAGTACGGATTTGCGGGTCCTCACATCATATCATAATTAATCATCTAATCCTGCTTAATTAACCATTAATTAATTAAAATCATTTAATTAATTCATCGCTCCCTGATTACCTTATCAATCAATCAATAAATCTCTAATATAGATTAATTATCCTTTAATTATCAATTAACAAACCTCAATTATTAATTAATCTCCTTAATCACCAGTTGATTAAACAGTTAATCAACCTTTAATTAATATTGATTAATCCTTAATCACCTTTGACTAATCATTCTTTAAGTATTAATTAATAACACCTAATTATTAATTAATAAATTTAATTATAAAATAAGTACTTCTTAATTATTAATTAAATAGCCTCTAAATACTTAATTTAAAACTCTCTAATTACAAAAATTAACAAATCTTATTTACTTGATTAATTAATTTTTAATTACTCAATTACTTAATCTCTGATCATTAATTTACAATCTTTTAATTAATAATTCTTAATTACAATTAATTAACCTTGAATTGATTAATAAATTTTAAACCTCAATTATTGATTAATTGAACCAACTAATTACTCTTAATTAATCACCTAATTAATCCTTTATAATTAATTAACCAAATTAATTAATTTTACTTAATTCCTTTTATTAAAATTAATTAATTTCACGACCGTATCTCTTAAATCATCTTTAAGATAAAACGTTATCTTATAAAGATCTTAATTACCATTAACATTTTAACACATTTTAACATTATAATTAACTAAACTTTAAATCATTTAATTAAGATTTGAAATAAAATAACCATTTAACTTGAAAATTTTAAAGTTAACAAATCTTTAACTTCCTTAAATAACTTAAACATTATCAAGGTTAAGTTTTAAAACTAATTTCAATTTGTATTTTTAAAACCCATTTTATAAAATCTTAAACTTACATTTAAATTAATGTTTAAAATCACTTTAAAATTTCATTTAACAGAATTTAATTTAAACAACCTTTAAAATTCCATAACCAATTGTTTTAAGAAATAACTATTATATATAAAGTAAGTTTGTATAAAAGTTTATTCTAAATTTTCAAAACAATAGGATTTTAAATCATTTTAAAAACTGTTTGAAATAGTTGCTTCGGGTTTTACCCGAAAGCCACTCGGACCTATACCCGAGTTTTCCCCACGTTCTCCCCCTTATTTTCAAAAACTTTGGATTTTTATTTTAAATTTTGAAACTGTTAAATATGTTTTGCAAAAACCCTGTTCGAGTTTCTCAAACAAAACCAGATGAGACCCGAGTAAACCATAGGAAAACTCGATGCAACACTCGGGCCATCTTCCTCATTTCTCGAGCACTCCCCCAATCCTTCTCAACCTCACGAAGCCATGACACATCAGGAATTCGTGCACGTGCACCACGATTCCATCCACTGCCGACCGAAGCTAGGTTCATCAACACATCGGCGATGATCCCACGAACACCCACCTTCACCTAGAAATCGAAGAAGACGGTGAAAGCGAAATCGAACAACACAACCCAACTGGAACCAAAACAATCTTCAATGAAACGCCTCGTCCCGAATCCCCAGGCCACCAGAGATGATGATACTCTGGTCAGAGCTTCTCCAACTCCCCTTCTTTCAATTGCCTTGGGTGCGAACTGACCCGGTCAATGTAACAACCCGGAAATTTCGATCCTAAAACTTCCAGATAGTTAGGCAAAGAAGAAAAGAGAAAGAAGAAGAAACAGAAACAAATCACAGAAACCTCACATTCGCGGCGGATCAAAATATAATATAACATAAATAACGGTTTTACAAAGAAGAACATCATCGGTACAATTATATTTTTATACATCAGAGTTACAACCATTTCAATACACTGGACAGTTTAAAACAACATGTCCAAGACCACTATACTATATAGGGGTTTATGCTCCATACGTTTCTGCTATCTAGCTTGCCTCTTGAGCTACAAAACGCCCTTACCTGAAAATCTATAATACTCGGCCTGACCCGAGCATTACATGTAACGACCCGGAAATTTTCATCCAGAAAATTCCAGATAGTTAGGAAAAGAAGAAAAGAGAAAGAAGAAAAAAACAGAACAAGAAACAGAAACCTCACATTCGCAGCGGATCAAAATATAATGTCACATAAATAACAGTTTTTGAAAATAGAGGATATATCTTTTGGTGAGAATGCTCTGGAAATCATCACCCCCATTTCTTTAAACAAATCCAATTTACAGCTTAAAGATTATTAATAACAATAGGATTGTATCATTCAAATTATTTTAAAACATCCATCCATTTCCAATTTTCGGATCTCAAACCCAAATTGAGATCATTCAAACTCTCAATTCCAACCAACCATTTAACTTCCCAAGTTAAATCACAATTTCATACCAAATTGTAAAATAAGTATAAAATAGTTTTAAGTTTAAAAAGAAAAGTTGTATAGTAAATAGTTTGGAAAAATAGATATGTATTTAAAACAATTTATTTTGAAAATAGTCCAGAGTCAAAATGTTCAATTCCCAACCTCTATTTCCAATAAATTCAATTTACATTTCCACTTCCATTTAAATTGACTTAATTCCAATTTGAGTAACTTCATTTTCCCTTGAACTTGATTTATCCCCAATTCAAGTTGAATTAATCTCAATTTCTTTCCAAATTCAAATCAAAATTCCATTTGATTTTAAACCTATTCAACTTAAATTACAATTCCAAATTATTCAAATCAATTTGGACTAACTTCAAATTGAACCCACTTCAATTTCAAATCATCTCAATTCCTGTTTGAATAAATCCTAATTCCCATTTGAATTATTATTTGAACTATGGATAGGTTAAAATGGAATTTGGATTCAAAATTTAATGGTTTTAAATATATAAGTTGATTTGATTTAAAGGATTAAATGAACCTTTAAAAATTTAACTCGAACTTATATAATTCGGGATGGTTTAAATTTGAAATTTGAATTGAATTAGTTCAAATTAAATTTGATTTGAATTAATTACAATTGTGATTGAAGTTGAATAAGCCGAAATTGTTACATGATTAAATTCCAGCTACTAACCACAGAGTGGGTAATACAAACAAAACTCATAAAAGGCGCGTAGGGAGAATGGATTCCCAACAATGACTAGGCACTGGGGTACCACCTGTCACGGTACCTGGTCTAGATCATTGTACCGAGGACCACGCCGGATCCCCTGCAACACAAGGCCCGGACTACCCCTTACTGGATAGTCCCGAATAAGATCACCCCGCAGTTGGGATTAGCAACCGCACCACTAAGTCGAAATAAAAGGGACATCTAGACAGGAATGACCTTACCCGGAAATGGGTGCTGCCCACCAAGCCTTGCTGCATATCCCCTTTTCAAAATCCCTTTGAAACACTTTTCAAATCCAATTCTTCTCATGGAATAGATTCTCCAATCTTTACTTCCTCTGAAAACTTCCAAGTACCAATATTTAACAACCCGCAAATCCGTACCCCTTGAGTCAACACTATTCTACATCAATTTACTCAAGTGCACAGAAATACGAACTATTAGGGTTAAAGAATAAGAGATAGAAGAAGAAATAACCAAACAATATCAGAATCTCATAGTCGCAGCGGAATAAAATATAATAGTAAATAATATATCTTTACACAAAATGAAACTATATCTGTTTTATACATCATATCGTCAGAGTATCTCATACAAACAACATTTACCAGTCAGACCGAGTATTATATGTTCAGGACAGGATGCTATGGAGCAGGAGAGGAGCTGGAGTCCGAGACGTATTAATCGTACTTGTATATATATATATCTGCTGCTGTGATTGTATGGGATTGTCGTGGGTTATGGGCCCACCACGCTTCCGCTGCGCAACTCTGATCAGCTTATGTTTAGAAAATAGCTTAAAAGGTTAAAAATAGATAAATAGTTGAAAAATAACTATTAGTTTGTAAAATAGCTGTAAAATAGTTGAGTAATTGTAAAGTAATTGGAAAATAGTCAAATAGTTATAGGATAGTTAGATAATGGCAAAATAGTTGTAAAAAAATAGTAATTAGTTATAAAGTAGTTGAAAAATAGTAATTAGTTTATAAAACAGTTGCAAAATAGTTAAATAATTCCAAAAGTAGTTATAAAATAAGTAAAAGATAGTTTTGGGTTTAATAAGAAATGTTGTATATATAATAAATAGCTTGAAAAAATAGATTTGTACTAAAACAATTTTATTTTGAAAATAGTCCAAAGCCAAACTGTACAACTTTCCAATCTCCATTTTCAATCAATTCAATTCAATTTAAATTTCCACTTTCATTTAAATTGACTCAATTCCAATTTGAATAACTTCAATTTTTATTGAAATTGATTTAACCCCAATTCAAGTTGAATTAATCCTCAATTTCTTTCCTAAATTTAACTTTATTCAACTTTTGATCTCAAATTCTACTAATTCAAACTGGAGTTGAAATGAATTGAAATTGGAACTAGTTCTTTTAAAGTTTACAAACAACTTCTTATTCTAAAATAAGATTACATTCAAAATAGTTTGAAATAAACTCTAAATTATGAGTTTTAAATTTGGAATGAAATGTGACAACCCGGATTTTTGGCATCTGATAATTGGATAATAAACTGGTTTTATTCAGCGAAAAGATAAAATTCTAGTAATAAAAGATATCAGGATGTAATTGAAACTATGATAAATGTTGAAATATAAATATCCGAAAATAATATATCTTAGTAAATTAATAAATATATTAATAAATATGGGTAAACTTTATAATATTGAAATTTTAAGTATATAAATATACAAGTATATAAGTGTGTGTATATATGTAAAATAATTTTAAAAAAAAATTGATCTGGATAATAAAAAAAGAACAAATACAAAGTTTTAGTTTATATATGTACACATATCTTTTGTGATTAAATAAGATTTATAAAAGATTTAATGTTCTTTCTTTTAAAAATACATATGAACTAAGTTATAAATATAATTGAGTTTAAAAGCATAAGAATATTATAGTCCAGATTTGAATAGAATTTGATAAAAGATTTAATATACAATTTGTAAACACAACACGTTTTCTTAGTATATATATAAACATTTAAGAAAACATGATTAATAAATTAATTAAATGAAAGGGGTTAAGTTTAAAATTTAAATAAAATTTAAGTAAGTGTACAAAACAAAGTTATAAAATTTATTTAAACAAGGACTTAAACACATTTATTTAGCAAATGACATTTGCAAAACCATGAATATAGGAAATAAACACTTGTAAACTTATGTGACAAGTGGCAAAGTTTCTCGTTTGAAATTGTAAAATGAAAGAAAAAAATAGCCATGCCATTTTCTCATTTTTCAAACTAATCTAAAGAAATCAAAACCTGTCAACAATATTCAAACAAGAAAATCATCAAGCAATAACCTTTTTGGAAAACTGAAACATCTAAGCAGATCAAGGTAAATCCATCTCAGTTTTAAGCAGGATTTCAAAGTCTTCCGATTTTACAAGTTTTCAAAAGATCAACCGAGTATTACAGCTTTTCAGGTAAGGACGTTCTGGAGTTCAGGAGGCTAGCTGGATGGCAGGAACGTAAGGAGCGTTTTCCTCTGTGTGTATTATTGCTGATTTTTTGGGACATGTTGTTTTAAACTGTCCAATGTTGTGTAAATGTTGTAACTCTGATGTATAAAAATATAAGAGTACTGATACAGTTCTTCTTTGAAAAATTGTTATTTATGTGATATTATATTTTGATCCGCTGCAAATGTGAGGTTTCTGTGTCTTGTTCTGTTTTTTTCTTCTTTCTCTTTTCTTCTTTTCCTAACTATCCGGAATTTTATGGATGAAAATTTCCGGGTCGTTACATTTAGTATCGGAGCAAATTAAAAATAGCTTGATAATTTAAAAATAGATAAGTAGTTGGAAAATAATTATTAGTTTGCAAAATAGCTGTAAAATAGTTAGCTAATTGTAAAATAGTTGAAAAATAGTTAAATAATTATAGAAATTTTAGATAATTGCAAAATAGTTGAAAAATAATAATTAGTTTACAAAACGGTTGAAAATTTGTTAAATAGTTCCAAAAATAATTGTAAACCCAATATAAAATAATTTGGCTTTGAAAAGGTAAGGCTGTATATATTAAATAGCTTGGAAAAAATAAGTTTATATTAAAATAATTTTTTATTGAAAATAGTCCAGAGTCAAAACTGTTCATTTCCCCAACAATTCAATTTAAATTTCCACTTCCATTTAATTGAGACAATTCCAATTTGAAGAACTTCAATTCCCATCGAAATTCATTTAATCCCAATTCAAGTTAAATCAATCTTGATTTCTTCCCCAATCCAAATCAAATTCCATTTGATTTTAATCCTGATCAATTTTAATTATAATTTCAAATTATTTCAATTTAATTCAATCCAAATTTTCCATTTAAAATTTTAAACTTATACAACCTCAAATCTCAAATCCAGTTAATTCAAATCAGATTCAATTTGAACTAATTCAATCCCAATCTCAATTTTAAACCACCTCGAATTACATAAATTCGAGTTAAATTCTCTAAGATTGGTTTAACCTTTTAAACCAAATTAACCTTTATTTTTACATCAACAACCTAAATCTTTAAACAACCAAATTTTGAGTCAAATTCTCAAAATTCCATTTTAACTTATCTTTACTTACTTATTTCAAAGTTCAAATAAGAATTCAAAATAATTTTTATCTTAAAATTTTAATTTATTACCCAAATTTTATCTTCCAGTTTTGAAACCGGTTCGTAAACAAGTTTAATTTACAAATTCAATCATTCAGATTTTCAGTGCAAAGTAATTCCATACCCTTAATTTCAAATTAACGTTATATTTCCCTTTTATCTCAATAATGGATATATTACCACACTTCACTTCTCATTCATTTAAACAAATCCAATTTGCACTTTAAAGATTTTTAACAACAATAGGATGATATCATCTAATTTATTTAAAAACATCCATCCATTTTAATTTCTAGATCTCAAACCCGTTTTGATATCACACAAACTCTCCATACAAATTAACCATTTAACTTTCCAAGTCAAATCCAATTTCATCTTGAAATTTCCAATTCAGATTGCTTGTTAACTTATTTAACTTCCCAAAGTTAAATTCAATTTACTTAATCCAGTCAACTTCACCCAATTTGAATTTCCATTTCAAATTTTAAACTTCTCATAAATAATCTTCCCACTTATTCAGTTCAAAAACTTATCACTTATATTATCACATCTCTCCCCCCTTTGAATCTTTTCATCCTCGAAAAGGAACGAAGTCGGAATTTATTAAAATACTTAATATCAGTTAAATTTCCTTGAACTTCTTTAAAACACTTTAAAATCTATATAATGTTGTCCAAATAGTTTTATAATCAAAATCAGGATTTGTTTACTCACCTCTTTGTTTGAACAGACAGGTTCGAAAATCTATAAACTATGCTTGGAAGTTGATCATTGAACTTCTATTTAATATGATATGTACTTGACTACTTAATAAATCTTAGTTACCCTTAATTACTAAATTAATTAACCACTGATCATTAATTAATTGTTTCTAATTATCATTTATTATCCTTAATTATAGTTAAATTAATCACTAATTAATTAACTTAAAACCCTTAAGTGTTAATTAATTAAGTCTATTAAGGGTAATTAAGATTTATTAAGTAGTCAAGTACAGATCATATTAAATAGCAGTTCAATGATCAACTTCCAAGCACAGTTTACAGATTTTCGAAACTGCTCTGTTCAAACAAAGAGGTGAGTAAACAGATCCTATTTTGTTTTTGTTTTTAAACTCTGTTTAACAAAATACGATGAGTATTGCATGTTTATTTATTTTGAATTGCACATAGGTATATATAGGATTTTATGGTGCAAGTCTGAATACAAAATATCCACTATGTTCTAGTTATACAGGTTCCAAAAACCTGATCAAACCTAAATATTCTTTTCCCTGATTTATTTTAAGTTTTGTTGTGTAAATAAAACTTGTTTGTAATGACAAGAAGTGGATCTAAATTATTTCCAGGTAAATTTTTAGCTGTTTTTTCCTCTTTTTTTTAAATATAATAAGCAAGACAGTAGAAACTTAAACATAGCTAATATTCGACCATAATGATTTCTGGAATCAAACATAAAATCAAATTTGATTTCGAAATTTAGGGCTTTTAAAGGAAAAATCACGATTTTTAAGAATGTAAATTGAGAGAAATCGTGAGTTGATCACGGTATGTGCATTTTAAGCTATAGTAGTGTGATAACCCAAACTTTCGGGCATTAGATAATTGAATAATTATTTAATTTAAATTAAAATACTGATTTATAGATTGGAAAAATAATGTGATAATCTCCGTTATAAATTATTTATATTTGACAAATTGTTATTTTCAAACAATAATGATAATGGGTTGTTTTAAATATAGATAAATAAATTTTTAAGTAGAATTATTAATTACAAATTGAATGTGGGTTTATTTAAAATAGATATGTACTGTTTGAATTGATTTTTAAATTTGATTTGAACTTAAATTTGAATTCAAATTTAAGATTTAAAAGAAGTATATCTTATATATAGTTTGATTTAAATAGTAGAAGAAATACTAAAGCTTTATAAAACAATTCAGATAAAATAAAGACATATTCATATGCAAAATAATAATATTGGATTTGGAAGAACTTTATATTATAAAATTTATAGAAATTGGTTTTGTAATGATAATATATATGAACATGTACATATAATGTGATATGGAAACGATATTTTCAATTTGACATAATAAATTTGCCAAAAGCTATATAAAGATTAAATTATAACATATATACTTGTTAATTTATTAATATATAATAAATTTTAAAATATGTATTCTTTAAGTTATAAATATATATATAACATTTAAAAATGCATAATACAAGTTTGTTTCAATTATAATAGTTGAAAATGAACTAAGAGATTTAAAGGTAACACATGTAAACATTTTAAAATATCATTCAACAAGTGTAACTATTTTAGGTGTGTAGATTTACAAATGTCATTTATCATTCTTCATTTTAATAAAAAATAGAGAAAAGAAAAGAAAGATCCCCCTATCTTCCATTCTCATCTTCTCTTCATCCTTCACTTTGCTTAAAAAAAAAACAAAAGTAACCTGATATAAAAGAAATCAGATCTGAAGCTAAACCCAAATCTAGCAGCTCGAAAAAAGAAGAAGAAATTAACAACAAAACCTGAAGGAAAATCAAGAACAAATCAGATCATCTAAGCCTGCATTTGTTCTTTTTCCAACCTGAGATAATGAAGTCAATCTGAAATCAAACATGGTTCAAATGCAAATCTGAAGCTAATCTAATGATCAAATCAAACAAAGCTCAAACCTGAAGCAGTAAATGTTCAAAACCAATACACCAGCTCTGCTCAAACTGCATCTAAGGTGAGTAAACATCACCTTCTACCCAATTTATCTCAGTTTATCTTGATGCATGTGATAAGGTTTTGAGTAATATAGTAGATATTATACTAAGAATAAATTTAAACTCTTGCATGTATAGATAGTTAAGTTTTTCCTGGTTTAAATGTGGTAATACTGTGTACATACTTGAATAAGGAGATAGTCTCTGTTTCAAATTCAAACAGGTTAAGACAAGTTCAAAAAAAAAGTTCAAACTTATCACACTTAATCTTTTTAAGTTGTGAACTGACCTCTGTTTTCTGCAAAACAGTGAGTAAATTAAAGCCTTAAACAGTTTAAAAATTTGATGCATGTGAAATTTCGAGAAGTAATACTGTAGTAAATCTTTTGCATAAAGGATTGCATGATGTTGTTAAAATAAATGCAGGAATATAGGTATATAGATATTGTGTGTGTGCCTGTGCTTTAGAATTTTGTGATGTTCTTATCTTCCAGGTCGTAAATAGAATTCAAAAAATTAAATACTCTTTATCTGTTATTTTGTAGACTTCAACATATAAATAAATATTGCTTGTTATATCAAGTTAACAAATTTTATAGTATTTCTAATTTAATTTTTGGAACTAGTTTAAAAAAAAAGATCAGTAAGATTTGATTCATATCAAAATTTCGATTTTTATAATTGGATAATTCAAGTATATCATTTGAATTGTTCTCAAAAATGATGATTTTTAAAATTGAAATCATGAATTTTAATTAAGTAATTCATGAGATATTGAAGATGGACGGAAATTTGGGAATTTGAAGAATTCCAGTGATCGGCGTGGTCGAGTTGGATGACGTTTGGTCTGGAGGTGGCCAATGTGGTGAGGTTCTCTGGAAAAATGTTGTTTGATTTTTCTATTTACCATGGTGGCCGGAGGAGTGAAAGGTAGGGTTTCTGGTGAGTTTTCGATGGTTGGGTTTGACAAGTTGGGTACGAAAACTATGGTACTCTGGGATGGATCGCTTGAGGGGGAATTGTTGCGTCATGGCTTGAAGCAGCTCTGGGAGGAAGGGGCAGTTTTCTGGTGATGTATTTCGTCGACGTCGAGGGATTCGGTGGATTGGGTTTGGATCCTATTTTGGTTCGATCGAGTCGTTTTTGTTCGCGTGGTCGATTTGGAATTTTGGGTGGTTGAGGAAGATGTTGAGCTTGACGGCGACTGGTTGAAGGCCAGAATGATGGCCGAAGGGAGCTGGGATTGCCGTGCATGTGCACGGTGTTCACCTGACAAATTGGTAAAGATGAAGGTTAGGGGAGAAGAAATGCGTGGGTATGACCTTATGTGGACTCGGGTTTGTCTCGAGTAGGGTTCGTGTTGTCACGGGGATTTGCTTTGTTTTCTTGAGCCGGCACGTGTTGGTTGTGAGTTTTGGCAATACTGTTAATTTTAAAAATTAAGGTACGAACGGAGTATAAAGGAAGAAGAAAGCAAGCTTAAGTTTACAAGTGATTTCAAATTTTAATGTAAAAGAAAATTTTTGTTAAAACAAAAGTTTTAAGTTTCGATTTTTCAATAGTTTGATTAATAAAAGGATGATTTTAATAAATCATATTCTAGCTTTTAAATCTATTTATTTTCAATGGAAGATAAGAATTAAATGTAATAAATGTTTTATCTTACTTTAACTCAAGTTTTATTTACAAAAGTAATAAAAATAAAAATTACTTAATTAATTTGAGTAATTAAATTAAGATAAATTGATTTGTGAAATTAATTAGGTATAATTGATTTCTTAATTAATAGTTGATTTAATTAAAGTTGCTCAATTAAGAAATAATTAAGTAATAAGTAATTAAGGAATAATCACTTAAGGTTAAGAAGGATAATGGTAATTACTTAATAAAGTTCTTGTGCAATTAATTAAGTTATTATGATTAATTTGAATTAATTAATTAAGTTAATTAATTAAGAGGATTAATTAGTAAAGGATTAAATATAATCGCATAAAGTAATTGGTGAAGTGTAATTACTTAGCGAAGGAATTAATGAATATTACTAGATGTAATTAAAAACAAAGAGAGTTACCTTATGGATAGTAATTAAAGGATAATCACTCAAAGAAGTAATAAAGTGATAATTTCTTGGTGTAATTAAAGGATTTATTATTAAGAGGATGATTAATTCATGTAAGTAATCAAGAATAATTAATGACTGAATGTGAGAAATCATGACTGATTAATGAATGTGGTAGATTTATCAAAGGCTAATTACCGAATGTAATTAGAAGAGTAAAATTTGGAAATGAATAATTAATGGTTTGTAATTAATTCATGTTAAATAAGCAGGATTAAAAGAGATTTAAGTATTTAATCTGATTTGATGAAGAATGGGTAACTAATAAATCTTGCTTGTAAATGATTGGTTGATATTGCTGATTTAAAATGTTGGGATATGATATGTTTGTCTTGAGCAATGATTATGTGGTTGTCTGATGACAATAAATTGTTGAGTAAAGGTGACATCTTTATTTAAAGTTGAATTGTATTTTACTTAAATGACTTGAGTTAAGATGGTATAAGAATTTGAAGAGACCGGAGTCGGGTATTAGGAAATGCCCGAAACCACTTCGATTGATATGTGAAACCAATAAGCTGGTTTGGAATGTTTAAAATGAATTGGATCCTTTAATCTAAGTTTTGACACATAGAAAATTGATGAGTGAAATATATGATGTCTATAACAACTTGTGAAGTTGTAAATTGATATAAGTTACCCGGGTTCATATTTGTTGTATGCTTTTGTATTTCGTGTTAGATGGGTTACTCACGCTGGTTTCCAGCCTGACCCGGGTGTTACTTTGATGTAATGCTCGGGTCAGACCGAGTATTACAGATTTTCAGGTAAGGACGTTCTGGAGCTCAGGAGGCGAGCTAGATGGCAGGAGCGTATGGAGGGATTCTGATATAGTATTGTTGTTATCTGGACAAGTTGTTTAACTATCCAGTTTGTATGGGATATTGTAACTCTGATGTAAATGTAAATATACTGATACAGTTCTGTTTTATTAACTATTATTTATTTACTATTATATTTTGTCCGCTGCGAATGTGAGATTGTGTGTTTCATTTCTGTTCTTCTTCTATCTCTTCTTCTTTTCTCTAACTATCTGGAATTTTCGGGATCGAAAATTCCGAGTCGTTACATTTGGTATCAGAGCCAGGTTAAGCGAGAACCTTGGCTCTGGTGGGATTACTCATTAAGGATAGGGTAAGTGGTACCCTAGAATGAGTAGAGTGTATATATATATGAGAGAGCGTACTTGTTATTTTCTTATATAAAGGTTTTTAAAATGATTTCAAAAGTAAACGAATCTTATATAAGAAATAGATTATCTATTATATTAAGGAAATTGGTTGTAGTATTGATTAAATTAAAAGTAATAGTAAGAATTAAGAAGTAATATAATACAACCAAATTGAAATTAAATTTAAAGACAAGTTTGAAATGGATTCAAACCGAAATTAAAACTTTAATTTGGGAAATGTTTCAGGATAAGGGCAATTAATTTATGAAAATTAATTAAACTTTATTTAATAAGATTAGTTTATGGATAATAATTGGAAATGGTAAAGTTACTTAATGAAGTAACTAGAAGTAAATAATTCAAAGGACAAATACTTAATAAAGGTAATTAAGAAATAAGTTAATTACCGAATGTGATTAATTGGAATTAATTAATGATGAAATTAATTTAAAGAAATAATAAATAATATTATTTAATGCAACTGAATGAGATGGTCCTATTTCAAACAAGAGTTGTTTGAAAATTTAAAGGAAATTTGTTTGAATTAAAACCAAAGGTGGTTTAAAATTTTAAAGTATAACTTGGTAAAAGAAATTAATATGTATATATGTAGATATACATAATATCAAGGGTGGTTTGAAATAAACTCTTAGTGTTGAGTTTTGAATTTGGAATAAGATGTGATAGCCAAGTGATAAGTTTTGAACTTATAAATGGAAAAAAATTATTAATGTGAAGTTTAGAATTTTGAAATTTGAAATGGAGAATTCAAGTTTGAGTGAGGTTAAACGGGATTGATTGAATTTAACTCGGAGGAAGTTAAATAAGTTTGAATGAACAATCTGATTTGGAAACCTCAAAATGAAATTGAGATTTAATTTGGGAAGATTATTTATGAGAAGTTCAAAATTGGGTAAGATTAACTGGATTAAGTGAATTGAGTTTAACCTGGAAAAAGTTAAATAAGTTGGAATGGTCAACTTGATTTGGAAATGGAATTTGAAATTGGGATCAATTCAAACTGAAGTTGAAATGGATTAGTAATTGAAGCGGGTTCAATTGAATGGATATTAGTCCAAAGTGATTGGAATAACTTGGGATTGTAATTAAAGTTGAATATGTTTAAAATCAAATGGAATTTGATTTAAATTTGGAAAGGAATAGAGAATTAATTCAACTTGAATTGGGAATAAATAAATACCAATAGAAATTGAAATTATTTAAATTGGAGTTATTTAAAATTGGAATTGGGTCAATTTAAATGATAGAGGAAATTTAAATTGAATTGATGAGAATAGAGATTGGAAAGTGAACAGTTTTGACTCTGTACTATTTTTAATATAAATTGTTTTTAATATAAACCAATTTTCCAAGCTATTTATTATATATACAACCTTCTTTTAAAAAGCCAAACTATCTTATACTTGTTTTACAATTATTTTTGAAAATGTTTTCCAACTGTCTTATAAACTAATTACTATATATCAACTATTTTATAAACTAATTACTGTTTTCAACTACTAATTTCTATTTTATGTATTTTACAATTATTTAAAAATTTCTATGACTATTTAACTATTTTCAAATTATTCTACAATTACTGAACTATTTTACAAACTAGTAATTATTTTTCAACTACTTATCTATTTCTTTAATTTTTCAAGCTATTTTCTAAATAAACTGGACAGAGTTTAAACTGTTATTGGATGGATACCCAATCGAGATAACAATAGAGGTGATAATCCAAATGGATTAAAGTAATTATGAATAAGTGAATGAAATTCAAAGTGAATGTGAATAGAAATAGAATTGATTTGGATAATAACCAATAAAGATAAATACGTAGGGTGTACGTATGTTATTCTATTAGCATAGTGATTTGATCCAGATTCGAGCACAGAATTTCGAGATACTTATATCGATCCGAGTGGGATTTTTTTACTCGATTTTCGACGGCGAACCTGGATATGGATTGTTGATTGGTTCTGGATATTCTCTATCATAGTTATGACTATGCAAGGAGAATGACAGTTTCTGATCAAGAAACCAGATCTGTGTCCGCACTAGGAAGTCGGGTGGACGATACTAGTTCGGAAGTGAAATTGTGTGATCGAGTGAGCGATCAGATTGGTATGGCGTACGAATGATATGTGTACATCATACGGATTTGAATGAAAATGATATTGAAAGGAGTAATCAAATTTGAATATTTGATTTTTAGTAAACAAAGTTAAATATCTTTGTTTTATAAAATGAAACTCCCCTTGTTGAATCTTTTGCCCGAAGAAAGGATTTTGGAAGTGTTTGAAGTATAAAAGAAGTTTTATACAAATTTGAAATGATCCAAAGTTTTAAAAGATTTTATATATCTGAATATATATATATATATATATAAAGGATCATATGAGGATTTTGGAAAAAAGGTTTTGGGAACCTATGGATTTGGAAAGGCTTTTGATTTTTGGGTAAAATCAATATTGAATTTGAAAAGCCTAGTTTGAGAATTATCGATTTTTGGGATAATCGATTTTGAGTAAAGAAGCTTTGATTGAGATCATACTAGGTGTATGATTTAAAGATACTATATATATAGTATGAAATGTTTTGATGATGCTCTGGGGAAAAAGGCGCTCCCTTGGAATGGACTTCTCAGGAGTACCACCGGGTGGTGCTGCCTTGAGCCCCAAGGGGGGGTTCTAAAGTGATCCTGTGAGGAGTCCAGACAAAACTAGTTCCTGAGGATTTTTGGGTAGCGAAAGTCGATGGCGCTGATGCCTACAGGGGCATTTGGGTTATGCTGTGACGACAGTGTAACTCGATGTCGCTGCGATCTACTGTGGGGACCATAGCGAAAATCGTGTGGAGGATGAGTGTCAACGATCTACACTTGATTTTGTCGGGAAGGCAACGCAACATCGGTAGACTGCGATCTATGGTCAAGTGGAGTGGAGAAGTTTCATTTTTTGGCAGCGAAAGTCGAGGGCGCTGATGCCTATAGTTATATGGGTTTTAGCTGTGATAGCTACGTAATCCCAGTTGTAGCTGCGATCTGTAGCGGGGTTCCATGGTGTAATCGTGGGGCGTGGAGGCCTACAGTTATCTGTGGATTTTGTCCGGACGGCAACGTAATCACCGGGTTAACTGCAACCATGGATGGGGGTGATGATTTCCAGAGCATTCTCACCAAAGATATATCCTCTATTCTCAAAAACTGTTTTCTATATTTTCAATAAAATTATTTTCCAAGTATTTTCATTTGATGTTGAAAATGAGTCTGCTAAGTATTTGTAGATTTTCAATCGTACGTCTGATCAACGTATGACCGAATTTCTATGAGAACAAGGATGGACTGGTTGAGACATCGAGTTATAAAAACTATTTTCATAAAAACTAATTTATAATACTATATAGATTTTAAAGGTGTTTTAAATAATCAAAGAGAATTTATCTGATTACAAGCATTTTAATAAATTCGGGTTTCGTACCTTTTCGAGGACGAAAAGATTCTAAGGGGGGAGGAATGTGATAACCCAGACTTTCGGGCATTAGATAATTGAATAATTATTTAATTTAAATTAAAATACTGATTTATAGATTGGAAAAATAATGTGATAATCTCCGTTATAAATTATTTATATTTGACAAATTGTTATTTTCAAACAATAATGATAATGGGTTGTTTTAAATATAGATAAATAAATTTTTAAGTAGAATTATTAATTACAAATTGAATGTGGGTTTATTTAAAATAGATATGTACTGTTTGAATTGATTTTTAAATTTGATTTGAACTTAAATTTGAATTCAAATTTAACATTTAAAAGAAGTATATCTTATATATAGTTTGATTTAAATAGTAGAAGAAATACTAAAGCTTTATAAAACAATTCAGATAAAATAAAGACATATTCATATGCAAAATAATAATATTGGATTTGGAAGAACTTTATACTATAAAATTTATAGAAATTGGTTTTGTAATGATAATATATATGAACATGTACATATAATGTGATATGGAAACGATATTTTCAATTTGACATAATAAATTTGCCAAAAGCTATATAAAGATTAAATTATAACATATATACTTGTTAATTTATTAATATATAATAAATTTTAAAATATGTATTCTTTAAGTTATAAATATATATATAACATTTAAAAATGCATAATACAAGTTTGTTTCAATTATAATAGTTGAAAATGAACTAAGAGATTTAAAGGTAACACATGTAAACATTTTAAAATATCATCCAACAAGTGTAACTATTTTAGGTGTGTAGATTTACAAATGTCATTTATCATTCTTCATTTTAATAAAAAATAGAGAAAAGAAAAGAAAGATCCCACTATCTTCCATTCTCATCTTCTCTTCATCCTTCACTTTGCTTAAAAAAAAAGTAACCTGATATAAAAGAAATCAGATCTGAAGCTAAACCCAAATCTAGCAGCTCGAAAAAAAAGAGAAGAAATTGACAACAAAACCTGAAGGAAAATCAAGAACAAATCAGATCATCTAAGCCTGCATTTGTTCTTTTTCCAACCTGAGATAATGAAGTCAATCTGAAATCAAACATGGTTCAAATGAAAATCTGAAGCTAATCTAATGATCAAATCAAACAAAGCTCAAACCTGAAGCAGTAAATGTTCAAAACCAATACACCAGCTCTGCTCAAACTGCATCTAAGGTGAGTAAACATCACCTTCTAGCCAATTTATCTCAGTTTATCTTGATGCATGTGATAAGGTTTTGAGTAATATAATAGATATTATACTAAGAATAAATTTAAACTCTTGCATGTATAGATAGTTAAGTTTTTCCTGGTTTAAATGTGGTAATACTGTGTACATACTTGAATAAGGAGATAGTCTCTGTTTCAAATTCAAACAGGTTAAGACAAGTTCAAAAAAAAAAAATCAAACTTATCACACTTAATCTTTTTAAGTTGTGAACTGACCTCTGTTTTCTGCAAAACAGTGAGTAAATTAAAGCCTTAAACAGTTTAAAAATTTGATGCATGTGAAATTTCGTGAAGTGGTACTGTAGTAAATCTTTTGCATAAAGGGTTGCATGATGTTGTTAAAATAAATTCAGGAATATAGGTATATAGATATTGTGTGTTTGCCTGTGCTTCAGCATTTTGTGCTGTTCTTATCTTCCAGGTCGTAAATAGAATTCAAAAAATTAAATACTCTTTATCTGTTATTTTGTAGACTTCAACATATAAATAAATATTGGTTGTTATATCAAGTTAACAAATTTTATAGTATTTCTAATTTAATTTTTGGAACTAGTTTAAAAAAAGAAGAAGAAAGATCAGTAAGTTTGATTCATATCAAAATTTTGATTTTTATAATTGGATAATTCAAGTATATCATTTGAATTGTTATCAAAAATGATGATTTTTAAAATTGAAATCATGAATTTTAATTAAGTAATTCATGAGATATTGAAGATGGATGGAAATTTGGGAATTTGAAGAATTCCAGTGATCGACGTGGTCGAGTTGGATAACGTTTGGTCTGGAGGTGGCCAATGTGGTGAGGTTCTCTGGAAAAATGTTGTTTGATTTTTCTATTTACCATGGTGGCCGGAGGAGTGAAAGGTAGGGTTTCTGGTGATTTTTCGATGGTTGGGTTTGACAAGTTGGGTACGGCAACTATGGTACTCTGGGATGGATCGCTTGAGGGGGAATTGTTGCATCATGGCTTGAAGAAGCTCTGGGAGGAAGGGCAGTTTTCTGGTGATGTATTTCGTCGACGTCGAGGGATTCAGTGGATTGGGTTTGGATCCTATTTTGGTTCGATCGAGTTGTTTTTGTTCGCGTGGTCGATTTGGAATTTTGGGTGGTTGAGGAAGATGTTGAGCTTGACGGCGACTGGTTGAAGGCCAGAATGATGGCCGGAGGGAGCTGGGATTGCCGTGCATGTGCACGGTGTTCACCTGAGAAATTGGTAAAGATGAAGGTTAGGGGAGAAGAAATGCGTGGGTATGACCTTATGTGGACTCGGGTTTGTCTCGAGTAGGGTTCGTGTTGTCACGGGGATTTGCTATGTTTTCTTGAGCCGGCACGTGTTGGTTGTGAGTTTTGGCAATACTGTTAATTTTAAAAATTAAGGTACAAACAGAGTATAAAGGAAGAAGAAAGCAAGCTTAAGTTTACAAGTGATTTCAAATTTTAATGTAAAATCAAATTTTTGTTAAAACAAAGTTTTAAGTTTTGATTTTTCAATAGTTTGATTAATAAAAGGATGATTTTAATAAATCATATTCAAGCTTTTAAATCTATTTATTTTCAATGGAAGATAAGAATTAAATGTAATAAATGTTTTATCTTAATTTAACTCAAGTTTTATTTACAAAAGTAATAAAAATAAAAATTACTTAATTAATTTGAGTAATTAAATTAAGATAAATTGATTTGTGAAATTAATTAGGTATAATTGATTTCTTAATTAATAGTTGATTTAATTAAAGTTACTCAATTAAGAAATAATTAAGTAATAAGTAATTAAGGAATAATCACTTAAGGTTAAGAAGGATAATGGTAATTACTTAATAAAGTTCTTGTGCAATTATTTAAGTTATTATGATTAATTTGAATTAATTAATTAAGTTAATTAATTAAGAGGATTACTTAGTAAAGGATTAAATATAATCGCATAAAGTAATTGGTGAAGTGTAATTACTTAGCGAAGGAATTAATGAATATTACTGGATGTAATTAAAAACAAAGAGAGTTACCTGATGGATAGTAATTAAAGGATAATCACTCAAAGAAGTAATAAAGTGATAATTTCTTGGTGTAATTAAAGGATTTATTATTAAGAGGATGATTAATTCATGTAAGTAATCAAGAATAATTAATGACTGAATGTGAGAAATCAAGACTGATTAATGAATATGGTAGATTTATCAAAGGCTAATTACCGAATGTAATTAGAAGAGCAAAATTTGGAAATGAATAATTAATGGTTTGTAATTAATTCATGTTAAATAAGCAGGATTAAAAGAGATTTAAGTATTTAATCTGATTTGATGAAGAATGTGTAACTAATAAATCTTGCTTGTAAATGATTGGTTGATATTGCTGATTTAAAATGTTGGGATATGATATGTTTGTCTTGAGCAATGATTATGTGGTTGTCTGATGACAATAAATTGTTGAGTAAAGGTGACATCTTTATTTAAAGTTGAATTGTATTTTACTTAAATGACTTGAGTTAAGATGGTATAAGAATTTGACGAGACCGGAGTCGGGTATTAGGAAATGCCCGAAATCACTTCGATTGATATGTGAAACCAATAAGCTGGTTTGGAATGTTTAAAATGAATTGGATCCTTTAATCTAAGTTTTGACACATAGAAAATTGATGAGTGAAATATATGATGTCTATAACAACTTGTGAAGTTGTAAATTGATATAAGTTACCCGGGTTCATATTTGTTGTATGCTTTTGTATTTCGTGTTAGATGGGTTTACTCACGCTGGTTTCCAGCTTGACCCGGGTGTTACTTTGATGTAATGCTCGGGTCAGACCGAGTATTACAGATTTTCAGGTAAGGACGTTCTGGAGCTCAGGAGGCGAGCTAGATGGCAGGAGCGTATGGAGGGATTCTGATATAGTATTGTTGTTATCTGGACAAGTTGTTTAGCTATCCAGTTTGTATGGGATATTGTAACTCTGATGTAAATGTAAATATACTGATACAGTTCTGTTTTATTAACTGTTATTTATTTACTATTATATTTTGTCCGCTGCGAATGTGAGATTGTGTGTTTCATTTCTGTTCTTCTTCTATTTCTTTCTTCTATCTCTTCTTCTTTTCTCTAACTATCTGGAATTTTCGGGATCGAAAATTCCGGGTCGTTACAAGTAAGGTTTTAGGGTTGAAGCTGTTAGTTAATGTTTCTGAGATGATTTCTCCAGAATGGGGGCATCGCACTCGATCGGAGTGAGGGGAAATGGAGCAAGGGATTCTGGCGAACGTTAGGGCTCGATGATGAGTTTTCAGATGGTCTGCGGTGATGGTGTTTGGCGAAACTTTGGATTGGGTTTATTCCTGAGGGTTCTCGTCACTGTTCGATTTTGGTTTTGGTGATTGTTTCGATGTTTTTAGTGTTCGAATCGCATGAGAGTGACATCATTGACTGGTCGAAGTTAGCGGTGATGGTCGGAGGCACTCCGACCATGTGTTCACGTACACGGTGTTGTCAATGTGTCTAGGTTGTGAGACCTTGGGAGAGAAGGGGATTGCACAGGAGAGAGCTCGAGTAGATTGGGATTTAACTCGAAGTTTTGGGTTCGGGATTTTTGCTCAGGTTCGGTTCGTGGATTCTGGCTTTTGGCTCGGGTTTTTCAAACCTTGATGAATGAAACTTTTAACAAGTTTTCTAAACTAAGAAAACATGGTGATCCGGTTTTCAAGCAGAAATTAATTTTATTAACCTGATTAAATTTAAGTTTGTAGTAACAGGTTCAAAGTAAATCTTTTATAAGTTTCAGATAAATGTTTTAAAATTTAATTTGTTTTGATTTAAAGATTCTATATCAAGTTAATTAATTGAGTTGAATCCTTAGTCCTTCCAAATAAATTAATGATGAAATTTAGTAAGAGCTTAATTAGTGTATTAAGCATTAATCAATGAATTTCTCAAGTAATTAACTGTAAGCATTAAACAAATAATTCAAGATTATAAGTTAATTAATTATATATTAATTAATTAATTAATTAATAGTTAGAGGTTAATTAACCAATGAAATTTCTTAATGGAAGTAATTAAGGATAATTACTTGAGGGAAATAATTAAGTGGTGATTACTCGGTGTAAATAAAAGGGATTAATTAATGAAATTAATTAAGGGGTTAATTAATTAAGGTAAGTAATTACTGGATGATTAATTACTGTCTATGATTAATTAAGTTAATTAAAATGTGATTTATTTAAAGATTACTTGTTAAATGTAATTAATTAAAAGGAATAAATAATTACTGGAAGTGATTAGAAGATCATTAATGAATGACATAAATTAATTAAAGATTAATTTATGTAAATGGTTAAGGCTAATTAATATATGTGTAACTCTGATGTATAAAAATGTAATCGACAGAATATTATCCTTTTGTAAACTGTTATTATTTATTATTAAATTTTATCCGCTGCGAATGTGAGATGTTGGTGCTTCTGATCTTCTTCTTCTTCTTCTCTCTCTTTCTTCTTTTTCATAACTATCTGGAATTTTCAGGATCGAAAATTCTGGGTCATTACATCAAGCTGTCATGACCCATTTTTCTATCTCTAGAAAAACGCATCATGAATTAAGAAAGAAAGGGATAGAAGAAGAAAAGATAAGAAAGAAGAAACTCAACAACATCAGATACTTATTCCGAATGGTCACTTTGTTCAATTCTCGATAGTCTATGCAGAACCTTAGCGACCCATCTGACTTGGTGACAAATACCGCAGCCAAGCCGAACCAAAAACGAGTTAAAACCCTATATCGTTCGAATCTAAACACCATGGCCATTGGAAAAATTCGAAATCATTTTTCCCTTCATCAACAATTCACAAGCTAGCTTCGACCAAGATTTCAGCTTCCATCATCGAGTTGATCATCGGCAATTCGTCGAATTGCCGAAAATGATCATCTCTAAATTCCCAATTGAATAACAAATTAAAAATTATAAATCGCATGTTAAAAATCATCATTTTTAACTACAAACCCAACTATATAATCCATAGAAGAAATTAAGGTTATTGATTTTTGACATGAATCAAAAATTCACTGTATTTCCTAAATTTTAAACTTATTTACTGAAATAAAAATCCTAAAATGATTTTAAACACAATCATCATCTATTAACAAACAACTTTCATTAAATTACCAAAGCCAAATAATGATTGTTTTTGAAAGATTTGAATTAAATTGAATGATCAAACCTGTAATTCAACAGAGCATATCTATACAGTCACATACATACATATCAACTTTGTATACAAACATGCAATCATCTTCACAACACAATTGTAACTAAACTACTATATAAATCATCACACATGTCTGGGTTTATAACAAGTTAAAATCTGTTTTTAAAATGAAGATTTACTCACCTTTCTTTGAAGAGGCAGAGCAGTTTAAATTCTTTTTCTAGGCTTTGAATTTTAATCTGAAAAATGCTTTGATTTGCTTGCTGTTGAAATTAAATTCTTGCATGCTTCAAATTGATGTTTTTTTAAGGTTGAAACTTGCTGAGCTGATCTTAATTCCATTTGAATTGCAATAGATTTGAAGGTTGCAGCTTTAATTGATATGAAGAACTTGTTGTTTTTTTTCAATTTTTACTTCAGATTTATTTTTGCTTTTGATTTCCAGTTTCAGGTTTTAAAAATAATTTTCTGGTTTGCCATTAATTTGAAAGAAGGAAGAAAAAGAAAAGAATGAGAAGAAGAAGGTTTTTGAAATTGAAAGTGGAAAACAAATTTTCTCTTTAAACTATATTTTTATATAAAAACAAAAGAAAATTAAAGTGAAAATGACAATGCACAGAACAAACTCAAACATTCACACTTATAAACACACATGCAAAGCATAATTTTTCCAAGAATCACACGCAAATATCCTAGTTTACTTAAGCTTTAAAATAATGTGCTTACTCACCTCTTTTGATGATGTGCAGAGAATTAGGCTTTTCTTGTTTTTTTAAAATCTGGAATTGTTTTGCTAATCTAAAGATGTTGGATTTGTATGTGCTGCTCTATTTCCTTGGTATAGAGTTTGTCAACAAATCAAAAATTCAATATATCTTTATCTAGACACCATTGGACTTTGAGCTTCCAATACTATGTGTTTGTTCAAATATAATTTAAGGTTTAAAATTTGATTCAAGCAAAATTAGTTTGAATATCTACTGTAATCTAGGTGATGCAGCAGAAATTTTAAAATTCATGTTAAATCAAATGTCATAATTTGTGGATCCAATTATATAACTTAAAAATCCCTTGAAAATTATGTTTTTTAAAAAAAATCATGAATTTTAGTTTGGGTTTGAAGTGGCATTTTCAAATGTAACAACCCGGAAATTTTCATCCAGAAAATTCCAGATAGTTAGGAAAAGAAGAAAACAGAAAGAAGAAGAAAACAGAACAAAACCAGAAACCTCACATTCGCAGCGGATCAAAATATAATATCACATAAATAACAGTTTTACAAAGAAGAACTGTATCAGTACTCTTATATTTTATACATCAGAGTACACAACTATACATCTCAATTTAGACAGTTATAACATTTCTGTCTAATACACAATACAAGAACAACTATCACTTAATTAATTTCTTTAATTTATAAATCCTTAATTAATCAATCCTTTTAATTATTAATTAACAATTAATTAATTATTTCCATTAATTAATGATTTCTTTTATTAATTAAATTTCTTCTTAATTAATTACTTTGACAAGTAATTAATCACAATATTAAATTCTCTTAATCCTTTTTATTAATTAACCATAAATTAAATAATTTAAACCTTTAATTACTTATATTAATTAATTATTTAATTAATAACACAAGTGATTAACCCTTAATCACTTCCACTTAATTACTTTCATAAAGTAATTAACCTCTAATTACTTTGTTAAATAATTTTCTTTTACTTAATTACCTCCAGTAATTAATTAATTCACCAAGCAATTATACTTAATTGACTCCAAAATGATTATCTTTAATTAATCACTAATTAATTACTTAATTAATTATTTAACTAATCATTTAAATTTAATTAAATGATTCTTTAACTTACTATATTATAAAGATCCTTAATTAAAAAAATCATTATCTTATTAATATTAACCAATAACACTTGATTATTAATAATAATTGAATTATTTCAATTATCTTCATACATTTGTTTATCCTTTAATTATTAATTCTTAGTTAATCATCCTTGATTAATTATTACTTAATTACATTAAGTAATTAACCTTTGATTGATTATTCAAATTAATTAATCCTCTATCATTCATATAAGTTACATTCACTCTTAATTAATTACTTAAATTAATTATCCTATAATCTCCTTCATTGATTAATTATCCTTTACTTAATTATACCCATTAATTAACTATCCCTTAATTATCCACTTTAATTGATCCCTCTGATTAATTATCACTTAATTACCCTTTAATTAATCACACTTGATTAATTATTCCTTAATTATTCTGATAATTATTCCTTAATTACAATTTTAATTAATCATCTTGATTAATTACTTCTTAACTATACCAAGTAATTATCTCTTAATTACTTAATTAATTTTAAATAATTAGTTAATTGTTTGTTAAATGGGTTTACTCACGCTGGTTTCCAGCCTGACCCTGGTGTTACTTTGATGTAATGCTCGAGTCAGACCGAGTATTACAGATTTTTAGGTAAGGACGTTCTGGAGCTCAGGAGGCGAGCTGGATGACAGGAACATTTGGAGTGTTTTCGCTGTATTATATAGTTGTATATCTAGGACTTATTGTTTTAAACTGTCTAATGTTGTGTAAATGTTGTAACTCTGATGTATTAAAGTAAAATTTGACAAGTACAGTTTTCTTTTGTATAACTGTTATTACTATTTGCTATTATATTTTACCTGCTGCGAATGTGAGATGTTGGTGTTTTTGTTTTTCTTTCTTCTTTTTCATAACAATCTGGAGTTTTCGGGATTGAATTGCCGGATTTCTGGACATCTGTAATTGATAATATAATTGGGTTAATTAATAGAAATACTGAATTGTAAATTGAATAAATAAATCTGATAATAAATATTTATTTGAAATCTCCTAATATAATTATATAGTGGGAAAACTTATAATGTTCAAACAAATTAGATATGTGTTCGTTTAAAAATAAATATATAAGATTTTAAATTAAATTTGAATTTGAGATTGGAATCCAAAGATATATATCTTAAAGTAAATTGGATTTAATAATAATGTATGTTTGATTTTAAATGGTAGATAAGCAGTTATATAATATTTTCTTTATAAGGATTTTATAAGAATAAATTAAGAAAATGTATTTTACCAAATAGAAATTAAAAATAAAAAGATTTTCAAAAAGATTTAAATAATAAATGCATTCGGAACACAAGTGTAAATATTTTAACACATGTATAAAGACAAGTGTAAGCTTAGTAAAGCATGCAAATTACAAATGGCAAATTTATTTACTCAAAATTGTAATATCGATATAAAAGTGTTTTGAAGAAAAAGAAAGAGAAAAATTAAAGTATATGTATATACATGTATACAAGTGTGTGTGTGTGTGTGTGTGTGTGTGTGTGTGTGTGATGATTAGAAAGCTATTGTTTGGATTCAATATGGTAAATTGCAATAGCTATTTAAAGTAAACTCTATATTTTCAAACCATAAGATAAACATCTATTTAAATATATGATAAGTTTAAAATGGAATTAATAAAAAAGTTCATTTTGCTTTCTTTCTAATTTTCATGAGACACTAAAAGATATACATTTATTAAGTTAAAATACAATAGCAAAAAGTTTAAAAATAGAAATTTATAAAGGCTAATACTTTCTTTGAATATATATATATATATATATAGAGGAAATGTTTATATATAAAAGAATTAAACTTAAAGAAAAAAATAATAAATATAAAATATTTAAGATATAAAACATTTGTAAACATCTTATTCTTGCATTCCTACGTTTGTAAGAAAATAATCATTTACATTGACATTTGTAAGCTTTGTATTTACAAGTCGCATTTGTTCATATTTTTTTAAAAGAAATATAATTATCATATTCAAAGCATGGCTGAGAAAAAAACGAGAGAAGAAAATGTAAAAAGAAAAAAAAAGAGGAAATCTGAAACTAAAACCAGAGAGAAACCATTGCAAGAAATCAACTGTATCATCAACAACATTTTTAACTTGGAGATCGACTTCAGAACAAATCAACAAATCAAAACAAGATCAGTTATCATATCAAGTTTCAGGAAGCAAAGGCATTTCCAAATCAAGATTTAATTCAAACCAGAACAGTTTTCCAGCTTTCAGAAATCAAACTCAAACATCCAGGTCTCCTCCGTACATAGTTCAAGTGAGTACTCTAACTTGTTTTCCTCTGATTTGGTTTGAAGTGCTTGTGAATAACATCACCATTTAAATGTCTAAGTATAAGATTCTTTGGTATGCCCATCTCTGAAAAATAAATTTTTTTGGTGAGTATGTTTTTGGTAAATCCCTGTGTGTCATATGGGTGTATGCATTGCTGTGTGTTTGTAATTTATCTGATTTTGGGTTCCAGGCTCAAGATCAACTCAAATACCATCTGCTCATGATCCAGTCTTTGTTAAGACATGTGTGATAGTGGATTGTTTGTTTTCGTTCGTTGCAGATGTGCGCGAGTACTGTCTCGAGTATAACTCGAGAATGTGGATCTTGGGCTCGGAAATATTTTATTTCCAGCACTTTATCTCGCTCAGGTCTTAAACTTAAATGATTTTCAAAATTTAAAAAGTAAAGTTAAGGTTTAAGCAAAGCTTTAACTTGTTTTGAAGAAAATATGAAATGTTAAAGTTAGGAAATAATGTTTAAACGAATTTAAACTTTGAAGTTATGGATTTTTATAGTTTTAAATCCTGTTTTAACGATAGTTTCGATTTATATAAATATTTCATTAGTAATTAGTTTTTAAATGTCTCAACTTAAATATAATTGTTGAAATTGTAGTGTGAATAAGGTAAAAAAAGTATTTAACTTTAATAAGCTAAGGAATGATGATTTTAAATAAATCAAATTCAAGTTTTTAAATTTAATCTATTTAAAATGGAAGTTAAGAGCTAATGTAATAAATGATTTATTTCAACTTGATCATGTTTTATCAACCAAAGAAATTAAAGTATAATTACTTAATTAACTAAGATGTTTAATTTGAAAAATTAAATAAAGATAAATTAATTTATGTAATTAATTAAGTGTAATTAATTACTTAATTAATATTTAATTAATCAAGGTTAATCAGCTAAGGAATAATTAAGTAATAAGTAATTAAGGGGTAAATCATTTAATGTTAAGAAGATTATTAAGGAAATTACTTAATGAAGTAATTAAAGTATTTAATTACTTGGTGTAATTAATTTAATGTGGTTAATTTTAATTAATTAATTAAGTTTAATTAATTTAAAAGTAATCATTTGATGTTGGGTTAAGTATAATTACTTAAGGCAATTAATGAGGAGTAATTACTTAGTGAAGTAATTAGTGGATAATTACTGGACGTAACTAATTAAAAAGGGAATTACTTGATGAGAAGTAATTAAAGAATAATTATTTGGTGGAAGAAATTAAGTGATAACTACTCAGTGTAATTAAAAGATTAATTAATATAATTAATCAAGAAGTTGATTTATTTGATGGAGTAATTAAGGAAAGTTAATTTCTGATTTGTGGTAAATCAAAGCTGACTAATGAATGTAATAAAGGGTTAATTATTAAATGAAATTTAAAAATAATTAACTAATGAAAGTAATTAGAAGATCGTTAATTAATGTAATTAATGGAAGAGATAAGTCTTGCTTATGAATGATCGAATGATGATAAGTGCTTTGGATTGATTGATATCTCTGATATGAATGGCTTTGTAATATGATATGTTGAATGGGCAGTGATTATGAGATTATCTATTAATTATGAATGGCTGTGTAAAAGTGTTATCCGGTAATTAAAGTTGAATGGTATTTAATAGAAGAACTTGGGTTTAGATGTCATGGGACTCGAAGAGACCGGAGTCGGGTATTAGTAAATACCCGAATCCACTTCGATTCTTTATAAACTGATTTGTGAAATCAATAAACTGATATGGAATGATTTAAGTGAATTGGACCATATAATCTAAGTTCTGACACTTAGAAATTGATGAGTGTAATAAGTGTTGTCTACACTAAACCTGTGAATTTGTAAAATTGTTATGAGTTACCCCGGGTTTTAAAAAGGTTATTGTTTTCGTGTATTTCATATTAGATGGGTTTACTCACGCTGGTTTCCAGCCTGACCCGGGTGTTACTTTGATGTAATGCTCGGGTCGGACCGAGTATTACAGATTTTCAGGTAAGGGTGTTTTGGAGCTCAAGTGGCAAGCTAGATGGCAGAAACGTATGGAGCATAAACCCCTGTATAGTATAGTTGTCTTGGACATATTTTTTTAAACTGTCCAGTGTATTGAAATGGTTGTAACTCTGATGTATAAAAATATAATTGTACTGATGATGTTCTTCTTAGTAAAACCGTTATTTATGTTATATTATATTTTGATCTGCTGCGAATGTGAGGTTTCTTTGATTTGTTTCTGTTTCTTCTTCTTTCTCTTTTCTTCTTTGACTAACTATCTGAAACTTTCGGGATCGAAATTTCCGGGTTGTTACATTTGGTATCAGAGCTGAAAGGTTAAGCGAGAACCTTGGCTCTGGTGGGTGTACTCATTAAGGATAAGGGTCAATAGTACCCTAAATGAGTTGAGTGTGTATATATAAGAGAGTGTACTTGTTATTTTCTTATATAAAGATTTTAAATGATTTTACATAAGAATATAATTTGATATATAAAGCAATATTTCTTTCTAATAAATATTAGGATAATTGGTTGTTAAATTATTGGAAGTAAATTAAGAAATAATGGAAATACAACCAAACTAAAATTGAATAGAGAGAAGTTTGAAATGGATTCAAACTAAAATTAAATCTTGAATTTGGGAAAGAATTTTAAAAATAAGATAATAATGAATTAGTTTCCAGATATGATAATCTTGATTATTATCATAAACGATTGTTGTGTTTAATAATAGAATGTGCATTGATGAGCAAGTAAAATGAAATTTTTTATGGAAGTAGAACATTTAATTAAGTATGACTTGTAAATTGAAGTGGTTTTAAATTGTGAAGTTTTAAATGTGGGTCCAGAATTTGGAAATGTTTCAAAGTGATAAAGAAATAATAAATAATATTATTTAATGTATTTGAATAAAATGGTCCTATTTCAAACAAGAGCTGTTTGAAAATTTAAAGGAATTCGTTTTGAATTAAAACCAGGGTGGTTTAAAATTTAAAGTATAACTTGGTAAAGGAAATTAATATATATATGTGAATATACATAATTTCAAAGATGGTTTGAGATAAACTTAAATGTTGATTTTTAAATTTGGAATGTGATGTGAAACCCAAAGTGAAGTAGGTTTTAAACTTCAGTGGGAAGGATAGTAATCTGAAGTTTATAATTTGAATGGGAATTCAAATTGTGTAAATTTGACTGGATTAGGTTAATTGAATTTAACTTGGAAGAAGTTAAATAAGTTTGAATGATCAACCTGATTTGGAAATTTCAGGATGAAATTAAGATTTAACTTGGAAAGTTAAATGGTTGATTTGAATTGGGAGTTTGAGTGATATCAAAATGGATTTGAGATCTATAAATTTAAATAAATCGAATAATATCATCCTATTATTATTAATAATCTTTAAACTATGGAATGAATTTGTTTAAAAGAATGAAGAATTGGAGTATGGTAATATATCCAATATTAAGATAAAATGGAATCATCTTGGACTTAAAATTTGAATTGGATTGATTTGAAATGAAGTTCAAAATGAATGAGTTCAAATTCAAATGAGGAATTGGGATTAATTTAAACTAGAACTGAAATGATTTGAAATTGAAGTTGGTTCAATTTGAAATTAATCCGAATTGATTTGAATAATTTGGAATTGTGATTAAAGTTGAATAGGTTTAAAATTCAAACGGAATTTGATTTGAATTCGGAAATAAATTGAGGACTAATTCAACTTGAATTGGGGTTAAATCAATTTCAATGGAAATTGAAGTTATTGAAATTGAGTCAATTTAAATGGAAGTGGAAATTTAAATTGAATTGATGAGAATGGAGATTGAGAATTGAACAGTTTGGCTCTGGACTATTTTCAATATAAATTGTTTTAATATAAACTTATTTTTCCAAGTTATTTATGTATACAACCTTTCTTTTTAAACCTCAAACTATTTTATACTTATTCTATGGTTATTTTTGAAACTATTTAACTATTTTACAACTGTTTTATAAACTAGTTACTGTTTTTCAACTACTTTATAACTAATTACTATTTTACGACTATTTTGCAATTATTTAATTATTTCCAACTATTTTGCAACTACTTAACTATTTTACAGCTATTTTATAAACTAATAATTATTTTTCAACTACTTATCTATTTTCAAGATATTTTCTAAACTCAAGCTAGTCAGAGTACAAACTGTTTATAATTAAAGTAATAATCCATTTGGGATTGAAGAAACTATGGATAAGTGAATAGAATTAAAGGAAATGTGAATGGATAGAGGAAATTGATTTAGATAATAATCGATGGATATAAATACGTAGGATGTACGTATATTATTCTATTCGCATAGTGATTTGATCCAGATTCGAGCATAGAATTTCGAAATAATTATGTCGGTCCGAGTTAGGATTTTTCACTCGATTTTCGACGGCGAACCTGGATATGGATTGTTGATTGGTTCTAGATATTCCCTATCATAGTTATGACTATGCAAGGAGAATGACGGTTTCTGATCAAGAAACCAGATCTGTGTCCGCACTAGGAAGTTGGGTGGACGATACTAGTTCGGAAGTGAAATTGTGTGATCGAGTGAGCGATCAGATTGGTATAGCGTACGGATGATAAGTGTACATCGTACAGTTTTAAATGAAATTGATATTGAAAGAGTAATCAAATTTGAATATTTGATTTTTAATAAACAAAGTTATATATCTTTGTTATATATAAGATAAATCTTCCCTTGTTGAATCTATTGCCAGAAGAAAATGGATTTTTGGAAATAATTGAAGTATAAAAGGAGTTTTATACAAGTTTGAAATGATCCAAAGTTTTTAAAAATTATATATATATATATATATATATATATAGGATCTTATGAGAATTTGGAAAGGTTTTGGGAACCTTTGGATTTGAAAAGGCTTTTGATTTTTGGGTAAAATCAATATTGAAATTTGGAAAGCCTAGTTTGAGAATTATCAATTTTAGGATAATCGATTTTGTGTAAAGGAGGTTTGTATGAGATCGTACTAGGTGTATGATTTGAAAGATACTATATGTATATAGTATAATGTGTTTTGATGTTGGCTCTGGGGAAAAAGGCGCTCCCTTGAAATGAACTTCTCAGGAGTGCCACCGCGTGGTGCTGCCTTGAGCCCAAGGGGGGGTTCTAAAGTTGATCATGTGAGGAGTCCGGACAAAACTAGCTCTTGAGGATTATGAGTAGAGTATACCATAGTGAAAGTCATGTGTGCCGCTGAGAGCCAACAGTCCACTTTTGATTTTATATCGGTAGACTGCGACCTATGGTAACATAGTAAAAGTTGTGTGTGCCGCTGAGAGCCAACAGTCTAAGTTTTATTTTATATCGGTAGACTACGACCTATGTAGGAGTGGAGAAGTTTCATTTTGACAGCGAAAATCGTATGTGCCGCTGAGAGCCAACAGTTACATGGACTTTTGCTGCGATGGCAACGTAACCCTGGATTGTAACCGCGATCCGTTGTGGGTTCCAGGGTGTAATCGAGGGGCGGAGAGTGCCTGCAGTTACATGGACTTTTGCTGCGATGGCAACGTAACCCAGGATGTAACTGCGACCATGGATGGGGGTGATGATTTCTAGAGCATTCTCACCAAAAGATATATCCTCTATTTCCAAAAACTGCTTCCTATATTTTTAATACAATTATTTTTCAAAGTATTTTTACTGGATGTTGGAAATGAGTCTGCCAAATACTTACAGATTTTCAGTCCTATGCCTGATCAACGTATGACCGAATTTCTGTGAGAACAAGGATGGACTTGTCGAAACATCAAGTTATAAAAGTATTTTTATAAAAACCATTTTAGTAATATTATATAGATTTTAAAGTGTATAAAGATTTTTAATAAAGGATTTTATGGTTTAAAAATGTTCAAAGAGAAATTTTACTAATATAAGTATTTTAATAGATTCTGGCTTTGTTTCTTTTCGTGGACGAAAAGATTCTAAAGGGGGAGGAATGTAATAACCCGGATTTCTGGACATCTGTAATTAATAATATAATTGGGTTAATTAATAGAAATACTGAATTGTAAATTGAATAAATAAATCTGATAATAAATATTTATTTGAAATCTCCTAATATAATTATATAGTGGGAAAACTTATAATGTTCAAACAAATTAGATATGTGTTTGTTTAAAAATAAATATATAAGATTTTAAATTAAAGTTGAATTTGAGATTGGAATCCAAAGATAAATATCTTAAAGTAAATTGGATTTAATAGTAATGTATGTTTGATTTTAAATAGTAGATAAGTAGTTATATAATATTTTCTTTATAAGGATTTTATAAGAAAAAATTAAGAAAATGTATTTTACCAACAAGAAATTAAAAATAAAATTTTCAAAAAGATTTAAAATAATAAATGCATTCAAAACACAAGTGTAAATATTTTAACACATGTATAAAGACAAGTGTAAGCTTAGTATAGCATGCAAATTACAAATGGCAAATTTATTTACTCAAAATTGTAATATCAATATAAAAGTGTTTTGGTATATACATGTATACAAGTGTGTGTGTGTGTGTATATGATGATTAGAAATCTATTGTTTAGATTCAATATGGTAAATTGCAATAGCTATTTAAAGTAAACTCTATATTTTCAAACCATAAGATAAACATTTATTTAAATATATGATAAGTTTAAAAAGGAATTAAAAAAAAGTTCATTTTGCTTTCTTTCTAATTTTCATGAGACATTAAAAGATAGACATTTATTAAGTTAAAATACAATAGCAAAAAGTTTTAAAATAAAAATTTATAACGGTTAATACTTTCTTTGAATATATATAGAGGAAATGTTTATATATAAAAGAATTAAACTTAAAGAAAAAAATAATAAATATAAAATATTTAAGATATAAAACATTTGTAAACATCTTATTCTTGCATTCATACAGTTTTAAGAAAATAATCATTTACATTGAAATTTGTAAGCTTTGTATTTGCAAGTTGCATTTGTTCATATTTTTTTTAAAAGGAATATAATTATCATATTCAAAGCATGGTTGAGAAAAAAATGAGAGAAGAAAATGTAAAAAGAAAAAAAAAGAAATCTGAAACTAAAACCAGAGAGAAATCATTGCAAGAAATCAACTGTATCATCAACAACATTTTTAACCTGGAGATCGACTTCAGAACAACTCAACAAATCAAAACAAGATCAGTTATCATATCAAGTTTCAGGAAGCAAAGGCATTTCAAAATCAAGATTTAATTCAAACCAGAACAGTTTTCCAGCTTTCAGAAATCAAACTCAAACATCCAGGTCTCCTCTGTACATAGTTCAAGTGAGTACTCTAACCTGTTTTCCTCTGATTTGGTTTAAAGTGCTTGTGAATAACATCACCATTTAAATGTCTAAGTATAAGATTCTTTGGTATGCCCATCTCTGAAAAATAAATTTGTTTGGTGAGTATGTTTTTGGTAAATCCCTGTGTGTCATATGGGTGTATGCATTGCTGTGTGTTTGTAATTTATCTGATTTTGGGTTCCAGGCTCAAGATCAACTCAAATACCATCTGCTCATGATCCAATCTTTGTTAAGACTTGTGTCTTGATCAAAACATGATTGTTATACCATAGAATTTAGTTTAAAATTTTTGTCTACATTAAAATAAGTTGTATTTCATCTGGAAAATAAAAACAACAGTGCAATCTTTAAAACAAGTCAAGATTTAATTATTATGATTGATGAATTCAGGTTTAAATCGAATACCTAAACTAAGACATGTTTTTTAAAACCAAAATCATAATTTTTTAGTTTAAGGATGAAGAGCAGTTTGGGTATGTCTAAATTTTGTAGTTTGGGTCTTTTCTGGTGATCCTTGTGGTTAGGGAAGTCGCGATCACTTTTGAAGGTGGAGGAAGGAACGGTGGGTCTGGGAAAAATATTGGATAGATGAACAATGTACGATGGCGACTGCGGTTAATCGATGAAGTGGGTAACCCTTGTTTTAGGCATGGCCAAGTTTAGGGGTCGCGTGGGCTCCTCTGATGCATCGAGTTCATCGGAACTTCGGCAATTTGAAGCTTGGACGTCGGCGAAGTGATGGCTGGATCTCCTGATTTTCTGGTGGCCGGAGGAGTAAGTACGAGGCAAAATTTCAGGTGATGTGATGGTCCATGTTCTGGTTTCAGTTTGGTTTGTATAGCTCGATTCTGTTCTCGAACTTGAATCGATAGGATTGGAGTTTTTATGGTCTGAGGTTGGGATGGTCGACCTGTGGGGATAGTCAACGTTGATCGGAGATGGCGGCGTCAAGGGTACATGTGCACGACTGTAGTGTTGGGTTAGTAGTTTGTTTGGGAAGATATGTACCCGAGTTTCTCGAGTAAGTTGTGTGAGTTGCTCGAAGTCCAGAGAGGAACGACTCGAAGACGCGATAGTGGATTGTTTGTTTTCGTTCGTTGCAGATGAGCGCGAGTACTATCTCGAGTATAACTTGAGAATGTGGATCTTAGGCTCGGAAATATTTTATTTCCAGCACTTTATCTCGCTCAGGTCTTAAACTTAAATGATTTTCAAAATTTAGAAAGTAAACTTAAGGTTTAAGCAAAGTTTTAACTTGTTTTTAAGAAAATATGAAATGTTAAAGTTAGGAAATAATGTTTAAACGGATTTAAACTTTAAAGGTACGGATTTTTATAGTTTTAAATCCTGTTTTAAGGATAGTTTCGATTTATATAAATATTTCATTAGTAATTAGTTTTTAAATGTCTCAACTTAAATATAATTGTTGAAATTGTAGTGTGAATAAGGTAAAAAAAGTATTTAACTTTAATAAGCTAAGGAATGATGATTTTAAATAAATCAAATTCAAGTTTTTAAATTTAATCTATTTAAAATGGAAGTTAAGAGCTAATGTAATAAATGATTTATCTCAACTTAATCATGTTTTATCAACCAAAGAAATTAAAGTATAATTACTTAATTAACTAAGATGTTTAATTTGGAAAATGAAATAAAGATAAATTAATTTGTGTAATTAATTAAGTGTAATTAATTACTTAATTAATATTTAATTAATCAAGGTTAATCAACTAAGGAATAATTAAGTAATAAGTAATTAAGGGGTAAATCATTTAATGTTAAGAAGATTATTAAGGAAATTACTTAATGAAGTAATTAAAGTAATTAATTACTTGGTGTAATTAATTAAATGTGGTTGATTTTAATTAATTAATTAAGTTTAATTAATTTAAAAGTAATCATTTGATGTTAGGTTAAGTATAATTACTTAAGGCAATTAATGAGGAGTAATTACTTAGTGAAGTAATTAATGGATAATTATTGGACGTAATTAATTAAAAAGGGAATTACTTGATGAGAAGTAATTAAAGAATAATTATTTAGTGAAAGAAATTAAGTGAAAATCACTCAGTGTAATTAAAAGATTAATTAATATAATTAATCAACAAGTTGATTTATTTGATGGAGTAATTAAGGAAAGTTAATTTCTGATTTGTGGTAAACCAAAGCTGACTAATGAATGTAATAAAGGGTTAATTATTAAATGAAATTTAAAAATAATTAACTAATGAAAGTAATTAGAAGATCGTTAATTAATGTAATTAATGGAAGAGATAAGTCTTGCTTATGAATGATCGAATGATGATAAGTGCTTTGGATTGATTGATATCTCTGATATGAATGGCTTTGTAATATGATATGTTGAATGGGCAGTGATTATGAGATTATCTATTAATTATGAATGGTTGTGTAAAAGTGTTATCCAGTAATTAAAGTTGAACAGTATTTGATTAAAGAACTTGGGTTTAGATGTCATGGGATTCGAAGAGACCGGAGTCGGGTATTAGTAAATACCCGAACCTACTTCGATTCTTTATAAACTAATTTGTGAAATCAATAAACTAATATGGAATGATTTAAGTGAATTGGACCATATAATCTAAGTTCTGACACTTAGAAATTGATGAGTGTAATAAGTGTTGTCTATACTAAACCTGTGAATTTGTAAAATTGTTATGAGTTACCCCAGGTTTTAAATAGGTTATTGTTTTGGTGTATTTCATATTAGATGGGTTTACTCACGCCGGTTTCCAGCCTGACCCGGGTGTTACTTTGATGTAATGCTCGGGTCAGACCGAGTATTACAGATTTTCAAGTAAGGGCGTTTTGAAGCCCAAGAGGCAAGCTAGATGACAGAAACGTATGGGGCATAAACCCTTGTATAGTATAGTTGTCTTGGACATGTTGTTTTAAACTGTCCAGTGTATTGAAATGGTTGTAACTCTGATGTTTAAAAATATAATTGTACTGATGATGTTCTTCTTTGTGAAACCGTTATTTATGTTATATTATATTTTGATCCACTACGAATGTGAGGTTTCTGTGATTTGTTTCTGTTTCTTCTTCTTTCTCTTTTCTTCTTTGCCTAACTATCTGGAAGTTTCAGGATCGAAATTTCCTGGTTATTACATTATTTTACTTACTCATCGAAATTTTATTTTGAGATGCTATGTAATGTGGATTTAAAATTTAATTTCCAACCTCCATTCCCATCAATTCAATCATCCATAAGCAATATTTATTAGATATGTAATTCCCTATTAATTTAATTTATCTTCAATTAAATTAATTACCAACCTCAATCACTTGGATTACTTTAATCCTACTTACCTATCATTAATTAATTTCAACCCAAATAATGATCCATCTTAATTAATCCTCCTTGATTAATTATCTTATAATTACACTTAATAATCGTCTTTTAATTAATCACATAGATTACTTAGCCTTAACCATTCACATTACTTAATCTTTAATTAATAAATGACATGCATTAATGATCCTCTAATCACTTCCAGTAATTAATTATTCTTTTAATTAATTACATTTAACAAGAAATCTTTAAATTAATCACAATTAATAATTAACCTTAATCCTTTAATTAATTAACTATTCTTTAATTAATTAATTAACCCTTGAATTAATTAATTTAATTAATCCTTAAATTAATTACACAAAATGATTAATCCTTAGTCACTTCCATTAATTACTTTCGTAAAGTAATTATCCTCTGATTACATCAATAAGTGATTCCCCTTTCACTTAATTACATTTAGTAATTATCCATTAATTACTTCTCTAAGTAATTATACTTAATTGATTCATAAGTGATTTTCTTTAATTAATTTATTAAAGAATATTTAATTAATTAAAGGATTAAGGTTAATTAATGATTGTGATTAATTTAAAGATTTCTTGTTAAATGTAATTAATTAAAAGAATAATTAATTACTGGAAGTGATTAGAGGATCGTTAATGAATGTCATTTATTAATTAAAGATTAAGTAATGTGAATGGTTAAGGCTAATTAATCTATGTGATTAATTAAAAGACAATTATTAAATGTAATTATAAGATAATTAATCAAGGAGGATTAATTAAGATGGATCATTATTTGGGTTGAAATTAATTAATAATAGGTAAGCAGGATTAAAGTAATCTAAGTGATTGAGGTTAGTAATTAATTTAATTGAAGATAAATTAAATTAATAGGTAATTACATATCTAATAAATATTGCTTATGGATGATTGAATTGATGGGAATGGAGATTGGAAATTAAACAGTTTAAACTCTGTCCAGCTTAATTTTAGAAAATAGCTTGAAAAGTTAAAAATAGATAAGTAGTTGAAAAATGATTATTAGTTTGTAAAATATTGTAAAATAGTTAAGTAATTGTAAAATAGTTGGAAAATAGTCAAATAGTTATAGAATTTTTAAATAATAGTAAAATAGTTTGTAAAATAGTAATAAGTTATAAAGAGTTGAGAAATAGTAATTAGTTCATAAAACAGTTGTAAAATAGTTAAATAGATTCAAAAATAATTATAAAATAACTATAAAATAGTCTTGGATTTTAAAAAGAAAAGTTGTATAGTAAATAGTTAAGAAAATAGATTTAAAACAGTTTATATTAAAATAATTTATTTGAAAATAGACCAGAGTCAAACTGTTTAATTTCTATTGAACTTAAATGATAATTAAGTAAAATGGTTAAGATAAATGGGTTATACTTTTAATTAATTAAAGTCTTAAGTAATTAAAAGATAATTAACTAATTCCAAAAATTAATTAAAATAAAATAAATGGCTTGCAATTAATTAATAACAATTAAAAAGGGTTATAAGTAATTAATTTATTTTGTGTTAAATTAAATTAATTATAAATTGTGTGGTTAGTTAATCTTGCTTATGGATGATTAAATTATATTGAATGCTTGGATTGATTAATATCTTAGTTTGTTAATCTATGATATTCTACAATATGAAATGCTCTGAATTGAACTGTGATAAATGTGAGTTATTTATCTGTGATGAAATTGTTGTGTGAATATGATATTCTGAATTGAATTAAATTATTTTACTTAAATAATTTGGCCTTAAAAGACGGCGTTTGGATTTCGATGAGACCGGGATCGGATATCAAATTGTTATCCAAAAACCACATCGATCCAAATTAAGTGATAGGTCGTGAAATCCCAAGTGAAGATCGAGAATGAAGATTCAGAATGCAATGGCTATTTGTTGTTAACTCTGAGGGTGATTCCAAAACGAATGCAACAGAGATAGTGCCTTCGGTTCTGTTCGGACCCGAAACGGACTTGTATGGACGAATGTTATTTGACCATCGTCAACGGAGGACGATGAGCATTCCAAGATATGTGTGCTGTAAAGGTAATCATAGCCTCAAGCCTCATCAACCGGGAATGGCTAAAATAGGGAAGGTGCAGCAAGGCTAAGTGGGTAGCACCCAAGTAGGATAAGATTTTCCTCTGTCTAGAGGTCCCTTTTATTCGGCTGTGTGGGCGGTTGTTGGCCACAACCATAGGGTTGTCTTATTTGGACTATCCAGTAAGGGATAGCTCCAGTTTTGTGTTGTAGGGGATCAGGGTAGATCCTCGGTACTCTGATCTAGACCAGGTACTGTGATGGGCAGTACCCCAGTAGCCCTGCAATTGTATGTAATCCAATCTCCAATAAGCGCCTGTACGAATTTGATTGTGCCCAACTATGTTGAAACGTGAGATGCAAGCATTCCAGCTATTTCCTATTTTATATTGAAAACTCTAGACACTATTATAATATAGCTAGATTTCCTATCAAATGTTTTGGTTATCGTAAGGGAAAAACTTGTCCGTGTTTATTTGCGGAGAGTCTTACGAGATACCTTTTATTTCAAATGATTTTTCAAGTTAAACAACTTAAACCGTTTACTCACACTAGACCCATGTTTGACCCAGAGTTTATTTCTGTTTTTTTTCTTAAACTCTTGGATACTCAAATTTTTATGAGTAGCCAAGTGATCAGGTTGGCTTGACGTATTTTGGAAAAGACTTGGAGCAGGAGACTTAGCGTATCTACATATCTATTCCGCTGTGTTAATATCTCTGTTTGCATTTTGGGTTATAATGGATAGGCAGGTCATCAGGACTGTCTAATGTGATGTTGTAACTGAATGACTCTGATGTATGATGAATATTATGTAATATTAATGTGATGTAATATATTTTTCCGTTCCGCTGTGAGATTCTGATATTATTTAGTCATTTTTTCTATCTATTTTCTTTTTTACCTATTTCTTTCTAAATTATGATACTTTTTTCTATGGAATGAAAGGCATGTCGTCACATTTATATTCATTGTTGAGTTTGATTTAAAGGTTTTAAATCATTTTGAAAAGGATTTCAAGGAAAATTTTGGGAAGGGATCTCTAAATAAAATGACTCAGATATTAGAATACCAGATGGGACAGGTATAGGGTCGTGTCATATACATTAGCTATTAGCCCCAGCCAATTTTGTCCATAATTCCAGTGTGTAGGGTTTTTTCCATGTGTAAGACTAAAATTATGAATACACACAGAAAGAAATATATGTTTGTATATAGATAGGTTATTGGTGAGCCCGCAAAACCATTCGGATCAGGTGACCTTGTGAGATGATAAGTTAAGGATAGGCCATCCAAAAGAGAAGAATTTAACAGATATTAAGGACAAAACGTGTAGAAGAAGAGGAGTGTCTAACAGATGTTAGATAAATTTTGATATAAGCCAAACAAAACTAAAGTGCATGAACAGATAGTTCATTTATTATTTGATATTTAGGTTTACATAATAATGCTTTATAGATTTTAACCCATTTTGGTTGCATGAAATGATTTGAAAACGATATGTTTTGAAAGAATGTTAGTGAGTAAAACTCATTTCCGCTAAGCGGTATGGTCTCACTTAATATAAAATAACAGAGATGAACAGTATTACTCACACTAGGCTTTATGTCTAACTCGAAGATTTCGTTTCCCCTAAAACTCTCAGGTGCTAAAAATTGATTTGAGTAGGCTGAGGGTTGAGGTTTTTAGATTTTGTTGTTTTGGCGAATAAAGCTTTCCGGAGATGAGCAGGTGGCTGTCAGATAGCTAATTAGGAATTGCTGTTTATTTTATTTTGATTTCGCTATGTATATTAAGTCAGATATGACTATATTTCTCTGATCAACCAAAGGGGCATCGTGATATGTCGCTCTTGGTGTATTTTTATAATGATTATAATTGATCTTTACCTGGGAAACGTTATTGGATTATATAACTTGGATATGAATTATTTTGAAATATAGTTAGTGAAAGGTTGTTTTTTTTTTAAAATCTGTGATTTTTTTCATATTCAAGTGCTTCTGATATTATGAATACCATTAGCATTATCGTATTTTTTCATCAAAAGTAAATACTATGGATGACTACAGCATCTGTAGCGCTTAGCTTTTGGCCTCTACATACGGGATGTAACAACTTGGTATAAGAACATAGGTTTATGAAAAACTTTAACTAAAATGGTTTTGAAAACATAATCCTAAGAAATTTGAGTAAGATTGGGGTATGGGATAATGTCATGGTAACGTACTTGTATTTGCTATATGAAAGTATACATTTAATCTCTAGTCTCCTACCTTTGTTAGGTTATTTTCTATATCTCATGAGATTTGAATACATATATGGATGGTAAAGGAGGAAGAGTTAACCCAAGAGGGAAAGGCACCGATGGGAATGCCATATCTAATATGAGGAGGGCTCAAGGTCAGGCACAAGCAGAGAATGTGGGTGTCGGAATCCCACAAGTTAGAATGGATGATAATATATCAGTTTTCATAAATATGATGAAGGCGGGAGTTGCTACGGGAGTCATGGGAGGAGGAGTTCAGGAAGCTCCAGTTGCTAATGATTATGCTAAGCTGAGTGGAGATTATACTAAGCTTGGAGGGAAGCCATTTATTGGAATAGAGGATGCTATCGAGGTGAAGTACTGGTTGTTGCACTGCGAAAGGATTTTTGCAGACTTGAGGCTCAATGATGAGCAGAAGAGGAGGATGGCATCAAGAACGCTTCAGGGAGCTGCTTTATTTTAGTGGAATAATGTGACCGTGGGAGTGGATGTGGAGACTATGGCCTGGGTGGAGTTTAATAGGAGGTTCAAAGAGAGGTCATATCGGTAATGGCGCAGTCTGTTTTGATTAGGAAGTTTGCTAAGCTAGAACAGGGAGAGATGATTGTTCTAGAGTATGCCAGTAGGTATGAAGTGTTAGCCATATATGGTTATGCTTAAGAGAAACGAGAAGTTTATCAGAGGATTGAAGCCTATGTTGGCCAGGGCTACTTTACCGCATATCAAAGATCACTGTGATGTGGTTGTGGAGATGGCTTTGAGACATGAAGAGATGCTTGCTTGTCTAAAGAAGAATAATGTGAAAGAAGTCCAGGTTGGGTAGAATCAGAAGAGGAAGTTCTTTCACAAGAAGGGTGTTCAGAATGGTGGAGCAGCCTAGAGAGGAAAGTTTGAGGTGGTCTGTTTTAAGTGCGACAAGAAGGGGCATTTCGCCAATGAGTGTCGTACTGGGAGGGCGAAGGTAGTGATCGGGAAGAACAATGTTAGGTGCTTCAACTACGATTAGATAGGCCACTATAAGAACTAGTGTGAGGATCTCGCTAAAGATGAAAAGTGCAAGGTATATGCATTGGAGCCTGATGCTTTGAAGCCGACGGCTCAGGAGAAAGGAAAGGCAGTTTTGAGAGGTACATTTCAGATTCTTGGTATGTTTGTTAGTGCTCTATTTGATACCGGTGCATCGCATTCTTTTATATCTAGATGTTTGATAGATAAGCTTAACATAGAGCCTACATATTTTGTTACTTCTTTATGGGTTGTGAATCCAATAGGATGGTATGAAACTCTAGCGTTGAGATGTGACCAGTTAGAGTTTGACTAGTTAGGTCATGCTTTTTGTTTGCATTTTGCATGTGTTTGATTTTGTGGGGTTCAGAATTATTCTTAGGATGGATTGGTTAAGTGAGTACGATGCTAGGATATTTTGCTAAGATAGTAAAATATCACTTAGGCACCTAGATTGTAGTGATCAGATTGTTTATATCGTAGAAGGTTCTAGCGGTGAGGTGAATGCTTTGTTGGGTGTTATGGAGTTAGAGGATAAGCTAAGTTGAGTTTTCGTGGATAGAGAATTCGCAGAAGTTTTTGAGCCTATAGTAGGATTGCCACAAAAACGAGCCATTGAGTTTCGGATAGATTTGGTTCCATGAGCAGAACCAGTGAGCATGCCACCAACCAAGATAACCCCTACATAGATGAGGGAGTAGAAGGTGCAGTTAGTGGATTTAGAAGGCAAGAGTTTTATTAGGCCGAGTAGTTCACCTTAGTGTGCAGCAGCAGTGTTTGCTAAGAAGCCAGATGGATCGCTAAGGCTATGTATCAATTTTCATAAGTTGAATGAGAGGACGATAAAGAATCGATATCCATTGCTGAGAATTAACGATTTTTTCGACCAATTGAGTGGAGCCAAGATATTTTCCCATTTGGGTTTGGCAATAGGTTTCCATTAGCTCAGGGTAGCGGAGGAAGTTTACCTTTGACGGCGTTTAGGACTAGATATGGATCGTACTAATGGTTAGTTATGCCATTCGGACTGACTAATGCGCCAGCTTTCTTTGTGGATTTGATGAATCGAGTTTTCCAAGTGCACTTGGATAAGTTCGGTTTGGTTTTCATAGACGATATCTTGGTATATTCTAATGATGAAACTGAGCATGAAGTTCATCTTTGAGTGGTGCTTGAGATGTTGAGGCAGCATCGGCTGAAGGCGAAGTTTTTGAAGTGTCCTTCTGGAAGAAGGCAGTGAAGTCTCTAAGTCATGTAGTCTTAGAGAAAGGGTTGTCAGTAGATTCGACTAAGATTGAAGTAGTGAATAGTTGGAAGATACCCGAGAAAGTAACCTAGATAAAGAGTTTCCTTATGTGAGATGGTTATTATCAGAGATTTATTAATGATTTTTTGTGGTTAGCAACACTGATGGTCAAGCTAACGAGAAAGGATGTGAAGTTTATATGGATCGATAAGCATTCCAGAGTTTGAAACACTTTTTGACCCACGCACCAGTATTGGTTGTTCCAGAATGGAATTGGGAATTGGTGGTTTATATAGATGCGTGTGGAACATGATTAGGAGCTATGCTGATGCAGAGAGGTGAAGTGATTGCCTATGCTTATAGATAGCTTAGGTCGTAGAGGTCAGATATTCGACATATGATTTGGAATTGGCTACAGTGATTTTTGCGTTAAAGGTGTGGAGACATTACCTTTTGGGAGAAAGGTTTGAGTTATATACAGATCATAAGTCGTTGAAGTAATTGTCCTCTCAAAAGGAGCTGAACATGAGACAACAGAGGTGATTAGAGCTTATTGACGCTTGTGATTTTGAGATTGAGTATGCACCGAGGAAAGACAACACGGTTGCTGATGCACTTAGCAAGAAGCATCAGAATGCAGTGTTGACGATGATTGTGGGGTGAAAAAAATTTGAAAGCATTAGCAGATTGCAAAGTGCAGTGGAGATCCGATGCTGGGTCTAACGGAGAAACCGTAGTGTTATCTTGTTTGGAAATTCGACCAATATTGATCGAAAGGATTACTTCTAAATAGATGGAGGATGCAGTGTTAGCTGAATGGATTAAGAAGTTGAGAGATGAAACCGAGAGCGATGACTTAAAGGACTTCAGTCTCGACCTGAATGGGTGATTGAGAAAGAAACGGAGATTATGTGTTCTGAGTGTAGGAAATATAAAGAAGGAAGTCTTGGAGGAATGCCCTTGTTCAATGTTTAATTCGATCGTATGGAGAAGATAACTTTTTTGGACCTTATTATTATACTGTATTTTCGATTTAAATTTCAGCGCGTTTACAATCCGTACGGTCACACATCAACTTCAAACACTACGAAATTTGAAATCCGATAATAATACAATATTACGGATTCAATAGAACTGATTTCGTCAAATTCCAAGATTGTGCCTCGGAAGGCTATTTTTAAACGTCAACTTAAACTATATATTTTTAAAACCGAACAAACTGATTTAAATTTAATTTTAAAAGTTCTATTATCTTCAGTATTATCCATATAGATTTTAAAATATTTTGAAATATTTTTACAAGCATAAAATTTCAGATTCAACAATTTACTCAATTTTCAATTATTCAATTAAACAATTTAAATCACACAATAAATAGTGACATTTGAAATCCAAGTTAGAAATTAACCTTTAAATATTTAAAATCAATTAAATATTCTAGTTTCAAACAACTAGAAATTCTGGGTCATCACAGTTGGAATTTACCATAATCTGAATTAGCTTTTCTAATAATTCAAAGCTTCACATCTCAAATTTATATATTTGAGTTTTGATATATTATCCCTTTTTTTTCTTTTTTCTATTTGAGGAATGCAAACTTATACGCATAATTTTTATCTGAGAACTTTAGGTCTCCAATATTAAATAAACACAAAAAAAACAAGAGAACTCTTCATAATTGTATTCAAATATGAGAATCGTAATACTATTTCTCTTCGAGGAAATAGTATTTACCACATTTGTAATGTTATTCCAGCATATTATTTTTATGTTATATCTTTCGGGCATATCAACATCTTCTTCTGGAATTGTTCGTTTATTTTCTTCATAGCTTTATTTCAGTTTATGAAAAATTTAATCTTTCACCTTTGCACATATGAACTTCAGGTTTCTATTATTTCATATATACTTAATACGATCTTCTAGATACGCATTATCCTTATATTTGTTTCTCTAGAAAACAACGAAATATTTCTTCTGGAAATATAAATCATGTAGCAAAATCATTTCTATAGTTCTCATTCAAACCGAAATCCAAACAAAATAAAAATCAAAAACTCTTTTTTTTTTTTCACCGAACAATGGAATGAGATCTAAAAGTTTAGATTTACGATGAAATGACATTTAAAATGATAAGATTAATAGAGCAAGATCTATGAGATAACACACACACACACACACACACACACACACACACACACACACACACACATACATACATATAATTAAATCTGAAAAATTAGATCGGTGGTAGATAAGATCTAAAAAGAAAACTAATAGAATAAGGTGTGAAATTACATTTTAGTCTATGAAACAATTTTAGTTTCAGACCAAATTCAAAATTATCACAAAAAAATGGATATACATGAACAAAAATTAAATAAGAGATCCGATGATTAAAATCTACAGATCTGAAAAATATATCATTTAAACATGATGGTAAAATCTACAAGAGATCTGAAAAATTAAAATTAAAAGAAAATAAGATCTACAACAAAATAAGATCTGAAATACATGGACAAAAAAATAAGATGTACAAATAGAATCAGATCTGAATAATTAGATCAATGATACAGTGAAATCTAAAAGAAATAAAATTAATAGAATGAGATCCGAAAGCTTTGATTAATCAGATCAGAAAGATAGCTTCGTGCTGATAACGTGTTGTAAAACGAAGAAAATAGAAGTCGTGAGAGAGAAACAAAAGATATATTACGCATTTCTGAAAAATAGACATGTATTTATATTCTCCTTTATATAAAGGCTTCAGACACGATGTCAATGAGACTAAACAACACAATCATTTCATGATCTACCTATACTGTAACAAAATACTGTTTAAGCAGATTTATATTACAAAATAAATAAAAACGTTAATCCTCCCCCTTTTTTGCTCTCCTGCTCCTGCCGGAGATCTCTAACGATAAGCAGCAACTAGAACCTCACGGTGTCTGAAACCTCAAAGACCGAACAACGTCCAGAGATTCTGATGTTAATGCCCAGACAAAAATAAAAATATTCGTCTTCTCCTCTAGCCCTAACTTTAATGATGCGTGGATTCTTGAATTCATGCGCTCAACACAAGATCAGGCTCACTGTATCAAGTAATGTCATACTTTCATCTGCATTAGCAATTGGGATCGGCATCAACTGCCATTCAATTACAGTATGTTGTAATATGTCTTGCCATTCATTTAATTTCTTAAGTTGGTAATTAATAACTGAATTAGTTTAGTTTAATTTCACTGATAGCGCACAAATTAGTACAATATGCATTAATGGATGATTATAATATATCATTTGGTTGAAATGCACTTTGATTGTACTAATTGTTTCGTAAAGTGAATTGATGTGTTTAGTTTATATTAGGTACGCTGTGTTAAATTTGTTTCCTTTATATGTAAACTGTGAAATGAACTATACTTCTTCAATTGCTTGGACTTTGGACACTTGGTTGCCTTTATTTCTTCGATTAAAAACCTAAAAGCTTGTTTTGTGGTTACAGTTGAACAGTTATTGTGTAGATAATACAAAATTAGATGGTGGCCAGCAATGTAAAATTGGTGGAAGGGTTGTAGTATCTGTTGATATTAAAAATATAGAAAATAAGGGACACGTCTCTAAAATCAAACTTAATATGCAAATCGTTTTCACCATTAAATCATAAATTTTATTATCTTTCTAACGAGTGACATTATACATATGTAAAAACAACGGTAGGACAAGCTATTGTGCATATGTAAAAACAACTGATGTTTTTCAAATTTCTGCAATTATATGATATTATTGTAGACATTTCTGCAATTATTGCATAGCTATTGTGCATATGTAAAAACAACTAATGTTTTTCAAATTTCTGCAATTATATGGCATTATTATAGACAATTCAGCAATTATATGCAATAATTGCATAAATGTCTGCAATTATACTATATGCAACAGTTGCACTCTGCAACTATATGCAATTGCAGCCATGTCTGTAATTATAAGCAACAGTTGCACCATGCAACTTTATGCAATAATTGCAGAAATGTCTGTAATTATATGCAATAATTGCAACTATATGCAATAATTGCATACTGCAATTATACCATATAATTGCAAAAATGTCTGCAATCAATAGTTGCAACTGTATGCAATAATATCATATAATTACAGAAATATCTGCAATTATATGCAATAGTTGCAACTGTATGCAATACCATATAATTGCAAAAATGACTGCAATAGTTTCTGATTTGAGAAAAATCGAAGATGTTTAAAATTTGCAGAATTGTCTGAAAATATATGAAATAATTGCACCTTTTCTGCAAATATAATTTTTTTGGTATCAAGAATGAATTTCATTTTAAAGATCGTGATTTTTTTGTTTTTTATGAAAACGGTATGCTGATTCAATGTTTTTAAAGAAAGTTATATGTATTTGAAATGTTAAAAACGTAAAGGATATTTTGGTCTTTGTGCGTGTTTGAATTTGAAAAAAGGACCGGAAACTTATTAAAAAACGGAGGGATATTTGTGTATTTTCAAACCTTATCAAGAATGTATGCCAAACGTGTTATGAAAATAGAAGCGTTTTGCAGAAGCTTTTATCAACGAATCTTTGTCACTCAAATCACAAAGAGATAACTTGGATTGAAAACAAGACGGAATTGAAATTAAAATGCAATAACATAAAATATTCCACCCAACCACCCACTTTATTGATTTACCAAAGTTTTGTTTACAATGAATAGAACAAAGCTAAAGTAAACAAAATATCATTGAATCAATAACCATATTAAGAAATGGAGCAAATATCTATAGGGCTAAAATTGTTGGAGAAAAAGAATAAAGATGAGGAAGAGAAAATTAGCAAATAGATTTTCCACCATACTTTTACTCTCTCTTCTAGTCTTTATTTACATAATTAATTACTTAATGCCCAAGTTAACATTAGATGACAAAAAATAATTTGATTAGCCAATTAGAGAGAGAAATAAACATACTCAAATATGTCTATTAATTAGAGAAAACAAAATATTCTCTTTCTTTTTTTTGCATATTTATTTCCCTTTATTTGTAATTTTGTATCACCAAAATTTAACACTCCACATAGATGCAAAATTACATATTTTCAACATATCAAGCATGTCATATCTAGATTTATCACAAATCACCATATCTCAACCATACTAAACTACAAACCTCAACCACCGTCTGCAAGTGATGCATCTCCCACATGAGGTGCACCACACAAATCCGGCCACAAAAATGTTTGTAATAGCACAAAGATTTCCGTCTTATCTCTGTGGATTTTGCAATTCGACATCCGTCTATCACTCGATCTGAGCTCATTATCTGATCACTATCGATCCCTCGAACATCATTAACATGAAGACCCATATTTAAAATATGATCCTCAATACTAGAATCATAAGCTGTGACTATATTAACCTCTTCATCTTGCTGTGGACTATGTCCTTCAACCGTCACTCGCTTTCTATTGTCGACTACAGAACCAGCCAAACTATAAAAGTTTCTTTCTTCCAATACGCCTCTCATCCTTACACGACCACCTTTCTTCACTCTCAAAACTCCACCTTGAGTCTCATAAGTGCAACCACGGCGATCCAACTGACCGAAAGAAATAAGATTATGCGAACAAGTGGGTACATGTCTCACTCCAGAGACTTCTCTAACCACACCATCATGCATACGAAATCGGATAGATTCAATACCACAAATCGGTAGCTCACTTCCTTTGGCTGTCCTAATCATGCCGACACTCTTCTCATGAGAGAAAAACAATTCACATCTCTACAAATATGAAAAATGACTGCCGAATCCATCTTCCACGGCTTATTTTCACTAAAGAGGACATCATAAAAAACATCACTATCGGTATCTTCAGCAAAACCCTGCATGTGCATCACTACTAGTATCACCATGCGCAACCTTTTTCTGATCTCTTTTATAAGCATAACATTTGATGCGTATGTGACATTTCTTATTATAATAATGACAAGTAATAACACATTTACCATTAGCTTCTTTCTTTCAAATTGTATCTTTCTTCGAGCCTCTTGCCATCATAGCCTCACTTTGAATTGATTTCATACCTGATCCTCTTCTTCTAAGCTCCTCATTCAAAAGACTCTTCGAACAGTTTACAGAGAGATAGTTCCATTAGCATTGGAATTACTCAATCAAACAACCAAAATTTTCAACTTTCTGAAAGCGAACTCGTTAATAAAAGAGCATGTAACTCATCATCAAAACTGACCTTCATATTTTCTAATTGATTTATTACATTTTGAAATTCATTCAAATGCTTTACAACAGACTTCTCTTCATTTAATCTCAGTTGTACAAACTTTCGAACCACAAAAGCCTTACTAGTAGCACTCTTTGATTTATAAAAGGTACTAATTTGTCCCACAAAGCCTTCTAGCATTCACAACCAGCCACATGATGGAAAACTGAATCATCAAGATACTGACGAATCAAAGCAATCGCCTTCTTATCCATCTTCTTCCATTTTCACTCGTCTACATCAGAGAGCTTCTTTCCATCTCCATCAATCGAATCATGAAGATCATTGAGGTACATAACATTCTCCATCTTAGCTTTCAAATGCCCCAATTTTTCTCATTCAAGATAGCAATTTTTGAAAACGAAATAATATCCAACATCAATAATTTTTCAAACTAAAATTACTCTAAGCTTTGCGATGATCTGTGCTCTGATACCAAACTGTTATGAAAATAGTAGCGCTTTGCGGAAGTTTTTATCAACGAATCTTTGTCATCCAAATCACAAAGAGATAATTTGGATTGAAAAAAGACGGAATTGAAATCAAAACGCAATAACACAAAATATTCTACCCAACCACCCACTTTATTGATTTACCAAAATTTGTTTACAATTAATAGAACAAAGCTAAAGTCAACAAAATACCATTAAATCAATAACCAAATTGAGAAGGGAAGCAAATATCTATATGGCTAAAATTGTTGGAGTAAAAAAAACAAAGATGAAGAAGTAAAAATTAGCAAATAGATTTTCCACCATACTTTTATGATCTCTTCTAGTCTCTATTTGTATAATCAATTACTTAATGTTCAAGTTAACATTAGATGACAACAAATAATTCGATTTGCTAATTAAAGAGAGAAGTAAACATACTCAAATATGTCTATTAATTAGAGAAAACAAAATCTTCTTTTTCTTTCTTTTGCATATTTATTTCCTTCTATTTGTGACACCAAAATTTAACAAAACGCACCTTAAAAATATCCATTATCCCGGGACCAGCCATGTTGGGTGGAAGCTCCACAAGTGACTATTGATGGAATTCATAATGATCCCTTGTATCCAATGATTATATGAATGGAATAAGTTTAAGAATCCATGGATATATTACAGAAGTGGCATGAGATACTCTTCAATTCACAACCCGTCACAAATTCATATCTAAAAAGGAAGAAGACCTTTGTTTGCTCTGCTATACTCCGAAGTGTGAATCCTGAGGCCTTAGTAGCTCAGGCTGTTTCGTGAAAACGACAAAAAAAAAACTATCCTAGATGGCCACTGAGATAGAAATTTTATTTAGTCACGTGATTTATCTGACTGTTTCGTTGAGCTTGTAAGATTGATTAATAAAAAGAAAGATATTTGAGTTTACAAAGAAAGAAAACGGGGCATTCGAAGAGGGCATTTGAGTGAATGAGAAATGCGTTTGAGGCTACGAATGGAGTATTTGAGCAGGATATTTAAGTTGTGATTTTTTTATTTAATTGATTTATAGTTATTTAATTATTTGTTTTTAATCGTGTAATATGCATTTAATAATTGCAAATAACACGTAATAAACTGCGGAATTTCATTAAAATAAGCAAATACATTTTTAAATTCAAATAAATATATTATAAAAATTTAAATTGTTCGGATTCAATTCAAACCAACTTCATAATGTAGAGCATTTCGATACGATCGCAACGCAAAAAAACGCGTCTCGGATGACTTCTTTTGTACAAGCTATTAATTTTTGAAATTTATAAATTGAAATTTATTAATTAACATTATTAAAATAGTCAAACGGCGGATGTGTCCAATGCATCGGATGTCAATGTACATTCACTCAACATTCCAACAACGAGACTGGAAACGGGATTTACACCGTTAGGGCTGGGGACGCGTCGACGCGTCTCCATGAAGACGGGCTATTTTTTTCGTGCGAACGGCACCATATAGCTTCTGGACAAATCTCCATGGAGAGAGGATTAATTATGACACTTCAAGCTAGTGTAGCTCTTTCGAGTGCTAGTATAGTGTGGGTGCTAGCATGCTGCTACTAAAGTAGTTGGAGTACTTCACTTCTGTGTTTGTCATGTTACTTTCAAATATATTATGTCTGAGTAGCTCTTTCAAACTAGTAATCCTTCATCTAAAAAAAGAAAACGAACAGGGACAAAGAGATATCCAGGGATCTAATTGAGCATCGGCTAAAAAGAGTTTGGTTTGAAGAAGGTTGAATCTTACTGAACAATTTGAATGAAATAGCTTCAGTATGTACCTGAATATTTAAAAGAACACGTTAATCAAGCACGATATAATTGGCGAGGCACAAATTGGTGATGCCTGAAAGCGTTCTAGGCTATCAAAATGGTGCACGCAAACATTAATATTCGATTGTTGTTAAGAACCAGTCTTGGCTGCTAGTGTGGTATCTACCACCAGCTTAAATTCTTTCAGATTTTATAGTTTGTGAAATGGAAGGATTGACCAGCACATAAAATATTGATCACATTTGTGGGTACTGAAATGATTTTATTGGGATCGTTATTGTCTCGTGCAAAGATGTAAAGTGTAAATACAGTAGTAGAATACACAAATACACATGTATCTCAATAGGTTTATTCTTGCTGTGCAGATCGGTTTGATATTTGCTAATTTCAGATATGTATTTGTAGTTTTTAACTTCCTGTCATTTTACGAAGTTGGAGCATTACTGTGCTTGTTTGATCATCTTGGTTTTCATCTCTTCATTTCTTTGGAATGGAAGTAAAACTGCTATATTTTATTATGAAGGCAAAAATTGTGTGCCAAAATGAATAGAATTAAAAAAACAACTTATATTCACTTTTATTAAGCAACTGTAGCTGGTTTATAATATATCAACCTGAAAAGAATCATATAATCTCCAACTTTATACTTAAAATATAAACAAATCATGCAAATGCATCTTATTTGACCTCACACACACATAATCAATTAAATAGAAACACTATTAGGAATTCCTTGCCCTGTAAGTCCAGCTGAGCTTGTTGGAAACAGCAATGTGTATGGTACATTAACTGGTCCGATCCTGTTCTTCAAACTTTTATCTGCATTCAATTCTGTAATCTTCTTCTCAATCTCTCCCACTCTATCTCCAAATCTCTTGAAAGCATCCAGTGCATTATTATCAGCAGTCCATTCTTTCGAGTCTCTAGTTCCTAAATAAACCTCATCCGAAGCATGTGATGCTAATATTTGCATAAGTGATATGCCAATAATACTATCAAGTTCATTACTGATAGTCTCCAAAAATACTTTCTCCGGTTTGGTTTTTAGTTTTTCAAATTCAGGCGTGTCTGGTTCCGGCAGAAACTTGCGGCTAGTGGTGGGGCGATTAGGCACATATGCAGTGTAAGTGTATTGACCAAAATTGACTGCAGCATGTAATGCTGATGCTATCCAAATAATTGTAGTGCAAGATTGGGCTAACTCCGCTACTGTCTGCATTTTTGGCCACCATGGCTTGTCTTTTAGGTCCCCATGTCCGACTTCTCTTACTTCTTTCCACCATGCTTGAAGTTCTTTGTCGGATTGTACTGTTGAGTTGTCTGGATAGTAAATGGAGCAGTATTCTTCGACCCATTTTTCAATTGCTGACCAAATTTCTAGTCCATCTACTGCGTATGGGTAGTCTTCTATCAGTAAGCGGATTTTATTTGGGCTTGTTGGGTCCTCAACTGCAACTCCCCTGATACGAAAATGAATGCTGATTGTATTAGTTTATCTCATGTAAATGAATTAAAAGAAGGTTTGTTGTTTTTCTTTTTAGTTACTATATCTCCTTGCAGTCGATATTTTTCTTCTTCTAAAGCATATCTAATAACAAATTTGTGCTACAATATTGTATGTATAATGTAGAAAATTTGAATTCTTGGCAGAATTGGCAATTTACCTTTTGAGGAGATCAGCGGGGAGCCCTTGTTCAGTGAAATTCCAGTTCATGTAGATTTTGGTTGAGAGTTCCATAGAGTATTTTTCTGGAAATACAATTGATTCTAGGATCCCACCACCATTGATCAGAGCTTGTCGTGCATACGCATTAATGTTCATTGTGTCTCGGTAATGTGGTAATAAAAGCTTGTTTATTGGATGCATTGCACTTAAGTGTCGGTTTGTTGCAATTATAAATGGCTCAGTGACTGCGTGACATCTTAGCCTGTAAGTAAATATATTCACTTAGAAGTTAGAACACAACTTCAAAGTTGTTTCATAAGAATATCACATTTGTATCTGTACAGCATTGGTGTATACACAGAGTTTAATTGTCATACACCACAAATATGATGTTGGGAAAATTAAGTTGTTGGATGTCATATCTTTACTTTGTCATGTTTAATTGTAGTCAGTGACCACAAAGTATACTAGTGGATATTTCCGTAAGCAGAATATGCTAAACATGATAATTGCAATTCAGAACGTCAAAAGGAATGCAGATCCAGTTATACTACAATTGTTTTGTCTATCTATCATCACAACATACGCCAAGAAATTGTAATGAAAAAAACACGGAAGTAGAAGTACTAAACTTTCAGTGAAATATATAATATTTTACCAGTGGCTACTCAGTTGATGAATGCCATAGTCATTGACTGCAACATATGCTTTGGCCATTTGCCATAAAATTTGACCAACGCCAGTGTCAGATGGAGTAAAAACTTTATTGATTGCACCATTATGTTCTCCTTCTGGATGTGGTAAACTGAGCTCTATAGCTATTGGCTTCAGGGTGCTGTCTTCTTTCAAGAAAAGAAGTGTTCTAGTGGCATAAACTTTGTTCTCTGTTGAGTTAATTCTGTTTAAGTAAGGCATTAACCCATCATGGTGATCTAATATGTATAGCTTATTCGTGCTCAATGCCTACATGGTAAACGTGAATTGTTTTTAGTTAGTAAAAACTGATTGATTTGTTATTCAGCATGAATTTAGTTACCTGTTCAACAGTTAGACCTTCTAGGTTAACTTTAAGATGTTCTTCAGTTATTGAACTAATCTGATTCCCATATTTGCTAGAATCAAGTGTGCTTGTCGGAGGAAATTCCTGCAAGATTAAATATTTGTTATACCTGATTACATGAATTGTATGAATTTCATGATTGCTTATTATTCAAGTCTGTCTAGGATGAGTTGCCCATCGGACAAAGAACAAGATGGGATATGAGAAACGCATATGTAGTAGTTTACTGGTCTAGACCACTTTACATAAATTTCAGTATGTTTATAACCTGTTATATTTTGAATTCCAACTGAAATGCTGTTGATCATTGATTTTTACCTTGAGCTTGCATATCATGACCGGATTCACACCAGCCAACATTTCTCTTGCAAATTCTTCATCTGTTCTCCATGCATATTTATCGTCTACGAGGTAAAATATATCGAACAATTAGAAAATGCATGAAAACAATTTTTTGGAGTCAAATGAATGGACCTCTCAACGAGGAGAGCACTCATGAAAATGCTTGAAAACAATTTTTTTAGTAAAATGAGTGGACCTCTCAAGGAGGAGAGCACTCATGAAAATGCATGAAAACATTTATGTAAAAAATGTATTTCATGAGCTTTGATTAAGATGTATATACCTCTCAAAATATCAGGTAAGGGGAACTTCAAGAATTGTTCGCCGTCTTTTTTACTAAAGAAAGCTTTGATAAGCGCAAATGGATCATTCTCGTGGATAAAATCAAGAAAAGGAGTATTTGGAAGAGGAAGACCGCCTTCAAATAGTTTCATTACATCTTCCATTGAGTCAAACTCGTTAGCTGTGTCATCAAATTTTGCTCTAAGTTTGGGGATTGTAGATAGAGCTAAGGATTTGAGTGAGTAACCAAGAAAATCTGACATTTTAAGATGGCCAAATCGCTCATCTCGAGGTACATATATGTCGAGTGCTACAATGTCATTCAATCTGCTCTCAGTTTTTGGATCTGCAATTGAAGAAAGACACTGAAATTACGAGCACAAACTATAACTTTTTTCCTAGTTTCTCTTTGCTCAGATTCACTCAGCTAAACGGCATACTTTCGCAGCTTATAGGCCTTAAAAATTTCCGCATGTTAGGTGATGGGTTTATTTATATATATGGAGTACTGAATCTAGAAACTAATTTACCGATACATGTAACTTTGCTTATGCTCATTTCTATACTTGCTTGATCAAATGAAGGGTTGCACAGTAGTGACATGATCAGTCATCTGTGTATAACGAATGCTGCTAATATATATCTATTACCTTTTTTACTTGGGGCTCGACCGGTCTTTCCTCTGCGTGGATAAGGATATTCGTTAGAGCCACCTAGAACAGGCCTGGTAATGCCTTTACCGGGATCAGCAAGGTCGTTGTAGTATGCATAATTGTAGATGCGATCCCACTCTTCCAGCTTACGATGGACATCGTTGCCTTGTAAATGGATGAGCTCGTCTTCTCTGTATGGTTTCAATGGCTCTGGTGTGTTTTCTGGAAGGTACACCTGCATAAATAAGATTTCAATGTTCAGTATACAATTTCACATTTTATGTTTCTAACTTGTTTTGCAAGGAGTTGCTTTTGCATCATTATACTTTAGGAAATTAGTTTTCCTCTGTCTTTCTATAATTATTGAAAGAGGAAATTTTGTATTTAATCTACTTAGCTGGCCTTTTTTGATATTTATTATTATTATTACATTGAGATACAAGTTGGAAGTGAAATCTAATTAAAAAGGATGTCTTATGTCCATAATTATAAATATGATCACGTGCAAAGTAAGAATCTATAGCTCAAGAAGGATATAAGCTTATTCAAAACATATTGGTGAAATCATGTACAAATACATACATATATGAGATTAAAATATAGGAGAGGCTTTTAAGACCCAAAATAAAACACAATTTGACACGGCAAATATTAACCATTAGACTTTTTTTATTATTACATGGACGATAGAAACAGAATAGAAGAAGATCTAATGATTAAGATATCTTGTGTCATAATTTGTGTCTCCATTTGTGCCGGATTTATTTTACCTCCAATTTTCCTTCAAATATATTGTTTTCTTTTTTTGCTGCAATAGCTACTCGTGTGGGTACATATATAGTCAGATATCTCCAAGTCATAAAGTTATAGATTTGTGTACTTACACATCTAATTATTCCTCCAAAAAAGCTGATTGTTTTTTATTATTCTTTCATAATCAAGAATAATTTCATGTACTGCCATTCCTAATCTTCGAAAAGACGTAATTGTACTATAATCGATCTAGTCAAGACTAGTTTTCCATTCCGTGGTCAAAATTCAACGATGCAATGTTCCAGGTCGTGTTATACATTATTATTATTGTTGACAATAAATATTCTTATTTTTTATGTCCATTCTTGTTCAGAGACTTTGACTGGGTTAATTTTAGGGGTTAGAAATAACAGTTGAACAGATTACTTAAATTTGTTTTCAGGAATCCTGAAAGTTACTTAACTTAATTCAACCATGAAATCAAATTGCTTGTATTATAGTTTGTGATTTATTTATCACTCTTTCTTCCCTGAACTTGTATTTACGCATATCTAAGTGGAAATATATATAGTTATTCTTATCTACCATCGTCATGTATATTTGTAAGCCAACTACACAATTAATCTATAATTTCCCACCAACTGTGCATATAAGTCAATCAACTTCATACCAAACTACTTATTTTAATGCATGCATGCTTATTATTTTAGCTGCAAACTATAAATAACATGCCACTTAAGCAAGTTGTGATGTTCATGTTATCTATTAAATATTTTTCTTAGGTTGTCAACATTAAAATTTTGATCATGAACAAAAAATGCTTAACATAAGCGAAAGGCTCCTTGCAGTTTGGGGCTCTGTGAGAGATCTATCTTGAAAACTAGCTATTTTTTCTTGAAGTAAACACTATAGCCCTCTTTAAGTAGAACACATTGTTCCATCTTTAGCTTGATGCCAAATCATATATAGGAGCTTAAAAATTTTGTAAAAAGAACAACATAATATGTGTGACCTTACATCATTTGCAAAGAAGATCCTGTCATAATGATACTTGTTGACATTGTAAACCCAAGAGTTGCATGCGAAATGAATACGTCCTTTCCCCGGGAAGTCTTCAATTGTGACACTTTTGAGATAAAATTCATCTGAATGATTGTTTTTCACAATAATTGCTCCTGGGATCCCATCGGTTTCGTTAAATTTGAATTTAATTTCGAATTCAGTTTCTCCGGCAACAAGTAACGGTAATCTGAATACAGAGTGATCAAATGTAGCTGGCTCTCCAATGATTCCTCTATTGCCGTTATCTGTTCAAAATTGAAAACTTTCTTTATAATGAAATCATAATGGTATTATATATATATATATATATATATATATATATATATATATATATATCTTATTTATATGTTTTTCGCTGGACTAAGCGATTATATGGATGTTTCATCATTATTGTTACAACATGTACATTGTGTTTGATTGTATATTTTATTAGCTGAAGTGAAATTGTGTAGACTCTGGGAATAGTAAGAACTCTGTTGACATTATTTGTTTATATATATTTGGTTTGTGCTAAGCAACCGAAGTCCAAACTGGAACAATATCTTAATGAGCTAAAACCAAGCTGTTTAAAGCTACTTAACGTAGTTTTTAGTTTTTACTTTGATAATTACATGGAAACAGACTTATAAGTTTTATGTTAAAACTTAAAAGGTTGAAGTTCATACTTATGTAGTTTATAAATTTGATGTTTCAGACCAGAAGATTGGTTGAAATATAAGTTTAGATTTTTTTTCCCCCAGTTCTGCTGCATTGTTATGTTTTCATGAAAAGTATCCTATAACTGATACACATGAGATTGGAAATTATGGATGATGGTAATAGTTAGTTCCAAAAGTATGAACCTACTGGGCAAAACTCCTCCTATAGGAGGATCGAGTCACTATAAGAAGGTTTCACTTTCACATGATAGTTATGCAGCTTGTGTCATTATGTGCAGAGCTGGGGCTCTGCGTTAAGGTTTTCAAAAGAAACAGGGTGTCCAAATATAAAGCATGTTGTCAAACACAAATAAAAATGGACCTTAGGCAGTGCCTAAGTGGAGCTGTTGATAACAAAGTATGATAAAAGGGTTGCTAAGAACCACGATGTAAAATTATAATATGTCTTGCTCAGAAATTAAGACTGCAACTAGTAATAGTCACAGTAAATTGTTGAGCAAAGCCTTTCGGCAAGAACTGAAAGAAGAGGAAAGCTTACTCGAGTCACCAACGGTAGCACTAACAAGCTGAAATGAAACAGATTTTCCAACAATGTCTTGAAATCCGTCAAATAGTGACGCGCGGAAATCATTAAGATCCAGTACATTTTTGTTCATGAATATCACCTTAGCTTTCACCTCTGCATCTTTTCCTGCATTTGTTATGCACCCTAACACGTTGCAGATGGCATCTTTTATTGACATTTTTTTTATCTGCCTCAATCAGTAAAGGTTTTAGCTGTTTTTTATTTATATGAATGTGGAGTGCAAAGGAAGAGAAAAGTAAAAAGTTTTAATTGTGAGAATTTGATCTTGACAAAGTGGCCTATTTATTGTGAACATTGTGGTGGGAATGTAAGGATGAATATTGGGACAGCCAGCTGGCCGTATCTCACAATGATATGATTTTAAGTAAATTAGTTTTGACTATTCCAATTTAGCTATCATACAATATGATAAATGCAGATATATTAACTAGCTGTGTCATTTATTATGCATTTTCTGCGCGATCGTCCATATAATCAATGTTTGAGTCATATTTCTGGCTCCGTGATATGATTTTAAGTAAATTAGTTTTGACTATTCCATATACAGTATGATTGTGGTATTAAATACAGATACAATTCAAAGTTTTTGGTACAATTTTCGTTGAAAATATTTGTAATAGATATGTTACTTGTAGATTGTAACTTGTTTCTAACAATTTATTTTGTATTACGTTTTGGTTAGGATTACTATGCTAATCTACATGGAGTCTTAGACGCCTAACTTGACCAGTATTTACTTGAATGAGTCCATATATTTTTTTGTTCGACTTGTTCCAAATATTTATTTTGTTTTGTTTTTACGTGGAATTCTGGTATGTACCACTGAAGAAAGTTATGTATATGCCTAACTCGATTAAGAAATTAACTCGATGTTTCCTTCCTAAATGTGGCAATAGTATATTTGAAATTATGGAGATCCATTGTGCTAAGCCTAGCACTCTTGCTAAATTGAAGTTGGTGTTAAAACTTTTTATATCAGCATCATGCAGGCTGCCATAACTTTGAGAAAAACACTGATTTATTTTCACCTTTCCGTGTTTAATTTACCAGGAAATGACGCTTCATTTTGGTATTTAATTGTGCTTGAATATTATATGATACAACAGAAGAATTACTATTGTTGAGAAAGGCAACTGACTTCTTATTCCGATCATGATAACTAAAGTACAACACCTTTTTTTTTCCCCTTTTTTCTTTCTTATGGTATTAAAAGTAGCAAACACGAACAGTTATTTGCTTGTAGTTTTAAGTGGATTTATCTATTTAAAGACGTTAAGCCCACTAGCAAACACGAATAGTTACTTGCACGTGCTCGAAGTAAATGAAAAAGCAATTCAAATTAGTTGATATTCTCTTATGTGGATAACATTTTACGCAAAATGCAAAAGTTGGTGGTGCAGTGAAAAAATTCTTTTTTTGGCTGATGCAGAACAATCTAACGCCAAGATTTAGATTTGCCGATTGAAGAGCTTTTAATCCAATAGCAATTACTTACTACTCAACAATAAATAAACAAAACAGAAAATAAAGAAAGACGATAAAATTTAATGTGGTTCGATCTAATTGGTCTACATATATAGACCAACAACTTACTATAATTTGAAGAAAGTACAAGAGATTTTTCTTATTACGTGATTATAGCTACCAAAGCGGAGCAAACAAACTATAATATCTGTAATAAAAAAATTAGAAGAGATGATATTTTATGATAATAAAATGTTAGATTTTACTGTCTTTATATAGATGCTGATGAAGCATGTATTTAGACTATTCAAACTTCTTCCAAAGCAAAATATGTTGTTTTTTATTTTGATTGGGTTACCATATCTAGTATATCTCCACATCACAAGCTTTTGATATTTCTCAATAATGGCTTTGATTTTGAATGCACCAAACTTTTGAAATTAATTAATTAATTTTGAATTTATTTCAAAACACTAATTTGCTTGTAATTTTCACATATGAACTCTTTTTTGCAAACCGTCTTCTTCATTGCATCTCACGTCATCTCCTCATCAAAATGAATATGATATCGTTCGCTTATTTTCAATACTCCAACTCGATACAATATTACTGCATCTCTTTTAATCTCGAATCAACTAGTGACTATTAGTTGTTGGGTCAGAGCCCCATGGCACTGAGTGACTGTATACAAATTAATTATGTGTAACGACCCGGATTTTTAGTCGGCTAATTTTGAACATTTAATTTATTTTAAATGTTGAATTTGAATTATTATTTATTTTGAGTATGAAGATCTTGGTTGAATTAGTGAAATAGTTTAAAATTTTCAAATATATTGATTTAACGAATTGGGTGAATAGTAAATTTAATAATTCAAATTAGGATAATATGTGAATTTGAGGTAAACGTGCACAGAAATTATTTCTAAAATTGATTTAAAGTCCATTTGAATTTGAATTTTGATATTGGACTTTTGGATGGAATTAAAAGTCGATAAATTAAAATTAGGAATTTTATACATTAATTTATAATGGAATTTAATACTGGGGATAGAGTGAAAAATTGAAGTTATGATTTTAGATGACTCGAAATTGTTTCTAATATGAACATAAATTCCATTTGAATTATAATTCGGTTAGTAAGTTTTTTAAATTGGGATTTTAAGTAATATCGTCGATTTTGTAAATCGCTCAATCTAATCAACGCGTTAAAATAGCCTTTCAGGGTACAGTCTCGAAATTGGACGAAACTGGTTCCATTGGATCCGTAATAGTATATTATTATCAAATTTCAAATTTCATAGCATTTGGAGTTACCGTTTGAGCGTACGGGATAGAAACGCGTTGAATTTAATATCAAAAATTAAATATTTTAATTCGATTCGAAAAGTTATCTTCCACATACGATCAAATTAGGCCTCGAAACATGTTGCATTGTGTTTGGAATGGGTGTAAAACATTATAAATGCTAGACGGCACGCTTCGTTTGGAGTTCGTCAGAAAAAGCACGTGAATAATCGAGATAAAACTAAAATATTATATATGTGTGTGTGTGTGTGTTTATGCGTAAACAGTGACCCTAACCCTAATATCCTGTAGCCGCGCCTCCATCTCGTTTGAATGACCAAAAACTTCATATGCTTTCCTCTCATTTTCTGATTAATCCATCAAGTACTAACAAAACCTTCCTAAACGATAATCAAAGAGCTCGACGAGAACTTCCCATCCGTACGGTGGTGATCATGATTGAAGCAGGGAAAGAGGAAAGGAGTCACGTTTGTGCAGCTTTTGGTTGCATTTTCACGGCGATAGGGGGTTCGAGTTCGTCATCGACGCGACTGGTGGCGAGCGACATTTGTGGCTTTGTCGTAGAGCTGTTGGATCATCTTCCGATCGAACGTGGTCGTCGCGATATGTAATTGATCGAGGCACATATGGGGTTTGAGCATCATGATTTTGCTAGAACGTTCGTGAGCAAGGAGATGATGAGCACAATCCAGATTTTCTCTAGTATGAATTAACGGCCAGGATTTTTCTGCAAGGTTTTATAAAAAAAGTAAATTAAATTATTAAAGTCGCGAAAACTTATAAATTGTATATCTTTGTCATACGTGGTTGGAATTGGACGAAACAAGAGGCGTTGGAATCATGGCGATGAGCACTATGCACTAGGATAGATTTGGAGACGTTTGGAAATAGCTAAAATTTTAGATTAATCGAACGTTGTTCGATTTGATTTAAAATTTTGATAAAAGGTGAGTTAATCTCACTCATTTTTGGATAGCTGGTTTAATTTAAAAAGTTGAAATTTAAATTATTGGTTTATTGAATGATTTGATAATTATTATTACCAGTGTTATAATATTAGTAGTTGGATTGATTATATTTGCCTATTGGAATTGATGAGACCCTATGCGCCTCGTATAATAACGGATGACCATATACCGCGATATCCTATCTCGAAGTGGGATTGGTATTTTTATGTGTATTAACATTTGTGGATGTAGGAAAACAGGTTGTAGGGATCCAATTGGATTCCTCAAAAGTGTTGAATTTAATTTTATATATATATATATATATATATATTGATGTCTGTGCAGTTAATGCCCCGCTATAACAACGCAATATCTCATAGCGGATTTTTATGGCTATGATTTTTCCATATAGCCCCAAAATATAGCCTTTCCGCTTTTATCCCCGCGATTTCCGCTATGTCCCGTTATTCCCGCTATATTTTTCTATTTCTGCTATATCTTCTTTAATAAAATGAACTAAAAAATTGCATTTATACATTATAAAAATTATGAAACTAATTTATTTTATTTAATTTTTAATATATTTTCAGAAATGAAAATACTCTAATATTCTACTAAATTCAATTATGTTATATAACATTTTTACGTTTATTTAAAGTATATTCGCACGTGTTTTTTGTTTAAAATCATTTATGTATTAATTATAATTCAAAATGATAATTTTTCATTTAATTACCATTTATATATTTGTAAAAACATTAAGTACGAGTTTTACATGCTATTTTAGAGCTATCCGTTATATCCCGCTATATCCTCGTTGTATCCCCGCTATGACTTTTTGCACCTCCACCGCTTTGAATCTGTCGAGCGCTTTAACTACACAAATTGATGTATAGTCTGTTTAAATAATCTGTGGTAGCTGTCATTTGAATTGATTGAATGCTATGGCAGCATTGACCTTGGTTTTTGGTATTTAAGACGCCATAATTTTTTTTTGAATTTTGAAAGGAATTAAAAAGGGATTTTTAAAGTAAAATATTTATATACAATTTTGGATTAATTGATTAGATAAAGTAAATGGTTTTAAGTTGTACTTAACTATTTCAGGATATTGTAAATAGAGATTTGGGATAATGTAAATAAGAGGATTTTAAATAATAAAACTTAAGCGATATTTGTTTAAGTGTAAATTTTTTTTTTTAAAATCGAGATTTAAAATAGTTTGGGAAAATAAAAAGGGAATTTGAAAATAAAATATGAAATTGTTATACTAGATTTTAGGTAAAATTTTAAATTATGAAAAGGAAGTGGAATCTGAATTTTGGGTTTTGGAATACAGTAGGGTTATTTGGGAAATTGATTTAAAAATGGAATTCAATTTAGAAATCGATTTGCAATCGATTAAATATTGTGAAACTGTTGCAAACGAGAAAAGAGACTTGGAATTTATAAACAAGGTTAATAAATAAAGTGAAGTGATTATCAGTGGATAAATTGAATTATAAATTCATGGTGAGGATTTATAAGGAGATGGGTAAATCGGCTTAAAAGTAAATGGTAGGTTTATTTTTAGAAACGTGGAAAGGGGATTTACGAAATTGGAACGTAAATCAATTAGTGATAAATCGAGTGGGATTTATAAATGTTTGACTGTCTATATTGGAATTGAAAAATATATTTTTCTGAAAAGTTAAATTTGTTTTAAAATAGATGATTTTTAATTATTAATTGAGTAATTTAAAAAGGTGTTTAAGAATATTTCAGAAAATTAATTATTAGTTGTTTAAAATTGTTTTAAGTGTATTTAATTATTAATTAAGTTAGTTTATATTAAGTCAATTATTATTAAGAATTAATCAGTATTATTATTTTAAAAGGATAAATTATTCAATATTGATATTATTAATAACTTTTATAAAAGGGTATGTGCCTAAATAAACTTGGAAATTTGTATCGGAACATTATAAGTATTATTTTGAAAATTATTTAATAAAGTTTTTGGAAGGTAATGGTATCTTTCATGTCAAAATCGGAGGAAGTGAGTATATGTAGTTATGTTTTGGATTTATGTGGAATAGAGACGTAACCATTGAGCTGTGAATCCATGGCTGATACCGCGTGGTACTTTCCATATTTATTTTAAAAAGTTTCAAATATTTTGAAAGAATGGTTAGTAACCGTACTTACTTTGATAAGATAAGTACATGACTTTTGATAAGAGTTAGTGTTTTCAGTGGGAAAGGAAATATTTGGTTGAATGATTATTTTTTTGATAGTTAAATAACCGACGAACAAAATCTAGACCTAAAAAATATAGCTTTGGGAACATCTAGAAGAAACAAGGGGATTATATTGTATAGTTGCCGTTTGAGGTGCTATACTGTACATATAAACTCATTTCGTTCTTCTAGGACAATAATAAGAAATTCTGTCCACTAATGGTTAGGAGTTGATCTCCGATCTTATTTTCGTCTGTTTATTTCCTAAAGAACTGAGGTTGAGTTTACCGGAAATATCGATGTTGTTTCGAAGTGACCGGGATCAGATAGATTATCCGAAAACCACTTCGATCCAACGAGTACATTTTCGAAATGAAAATAAGAGCATGGAGTCAAAGTTGGAGCAGTGAAGTGCAAGGGCTAACCGCTACTAATCATGAGGATGATTCCAAAATGGATGTAGTAGGAATAGTGCCTTCAGTTTCGTTCAGACCCAAAATGGACTTGTATGGATGAATGCTATCAGTACATTGTCATTGGAAGACAATGAACATTCTAAGTGAAAATTACTTTAAAAGGTAATCATAGTCTCTAGCCTCATCAACTGGGAATAACTGAAAATCACGGAAGATGCGGCAAGACTAAGTGGATCGCACTCAATTAATTAGGGTATGTTCGTCCAATTAGGGTATGTTTAACACCTTTCTAGATATCCTCGGATATTATTACTACGATACATGGAAGGAGCTCGGAAAAGGTGGGAACACCTGAGGTGATAGCATATTCAGTCTTTCCAGGCTAGGGGAAGTCCGGTCTTGAGTTGTAGGGGTTCCGTCGTGGTCCTCGGTACATGTTTCTAGATGTGTACCATGAGAGGTGTTACCCCAGTGCCTAGTCATTCGTATGGAATCCATTCTCCATCACGTGCCTTTACGGTTTTGGTTGTAAAGCCTAGTATGCTGGAATTTAATTAATATAACAATTTCGGCTATTTGAATAAGTATTTGTACTTAGACACTATTATAATATCAGATGATTTTGATATAAAATATTTTGGTTATCGTAAGGTAAAACCTGTCGTGTTTATGTGTGGCGTGGTCTTAAAAGATACCTTTGTTTTCAAAGGACTTTGAAAACTTTAATAATTCAAATCGAGTGTGTTTTCTCACGCTGGTTTTCTAGACTGACTCGGGTGTTTTTTTATTATAATGCTAGGGTCAGACCGGGTGTTACAGATACAGAATAGGATGCTATGTAGCTCAGGAGATGAGATGGATGACGAAGACATATTACTCATATTTGATTTTATTCCACTGTGTATTGTATATTGTATATTCAGCATTTGTGAGGACAAGTTATTATAACTGTCCATTATTGAGTTATTGATTTATTATACTCTGATGATGTAATGTATAAGAAATGTTTTATAGCTCTTTTTGTATAGAGACATGTTGATATATACTACATATTGTTCCGCTGCGATTGCGAGATTCTATGTTGTAGTTTTCTGTTTCCTCTTCTACCTCTTTCTTCTCTTTCCCTAATGATTTGGTATTTCCAGCATGCAATTGCTCGGCATTCTATACAGTGGACGTATTAATGTCGATTTTAGAGGGTCAAAAAACCGGCCGTCACACTTGGTATCAGAGCTTAGGTTAGCGATATACCTAGGCTTTGGTGGGGATTACTCATTAGAGATAGAGTCAGTAGTACTCTAGAATGAGTTTGAATGTATTAATGGATATGAGCGCCTATGTGTTAGTGAATATAGAATTTTTTATATGGTGTTGACTTGTCGGTTGAGTGTTTATGATTCTGGTCAGTACGGGAAGTACAACCGTATCGATAGGGGTTTCTAAACTCTTAGACAACGTAACTGACACGGTATTGTTTTGAAAAGGATAAATGAAATAATTTTACTCAAACTATATTTCTGATATAAGAGAATTAATTTTCTAAGATTATTATACATAGTATATTTGGATGTTTGTTGATAATATTATAATCAAAACAAGATTATAAGATTTGAAATGGTTTATGTAACCAAATAGAAATTGTATAAATATGATATATACAAAGGGGTATAACCAGAATTGGATGCAAACCAGAATTTGAAATTTTAAATCTTGAGAATATTTTAAATGGATTTGAACTAAGCATTTGTGATTTCTTAAATCATGGAGATTTTGGAAATGTTTTCCAAAGTGTTTGAAAGGAAGAATGGTGATATTATTTTTGAGATATTTCTGAATAGAAATTGTTTAAAAAGAGTTTTGGAAAGTAAGGAAGCACTAAACTCACTTCAATCACTGGAAAATAATTCGGGCAATGACGGTCGTATCACTAGTATTCATTTTTGAGTTTTAAATGAAGGGTTGCCACCATGGTCAATGTTTTTGGATTGTTTTGAGAAAGATAAGTTTGTTTAGAATTCAAAACGGGAATTGTTTTTAGCAAAACCAAGTTGTTTTTAAAAAATTCCAAAAGTATAATTTGATATGCAAAAGTGAATATATGTATATTTATGATTTCAAAATGATTTGAAATAAAACCATGTGAGTGAATTCTGGGATTTCCATTTGAATGATTTGTGAAGTCAGGATAAAAATTAGTGTTAGACTTATAATTTAGAGTTGATATAGATAAGAAAAGGAAAGTGGGAAATTTAATTCTGAGATTCAAGTTAACTTGAAAAAGCTAAAATGAATGATATGAGTTAAAATTGAACCTAGATAAGTTAAATAGAATTGAATTGGATTTGAATTGAATTGAATGTAAAGTTTGAAATGTAAAATGATTATATAACTATAAGTTATGATTATTTAATGGAATGGATACACTTAAGCTGTAAAGTGACATATATAATCCAAAGTTATGATTATAAGATGTGAATAAACCCAGTAAGCAATGTGAGATTTTAAGTGAGTAAGTTCTTGAACTTATGAATTGGGAAACGAAGTGGTAAAAGCAAGATGAAAATGGTTTGGTATTATGGTAAAGGGATGGAAATTTAAAATTTTGAATTATAAATGGAGGACGAATTGGAATTGAATATAATCATGAATTGTGAAGTGATTGTATGACTATGTGATATAAATATAGAATGTGAGAAACTTAGGTGGAAATTTAGGGAATTGTGAATAAATAAGTTTACATAACTTATTAAACCGAGAAAATGGAACAATATGGCCAAGTTAAAATGGTTAAGTATATGATAAAAAGAAAATGAATTGAATATGATTTTGGAATATGGGTTGGATACGATTAGGTATGAACTTAAGTTGTAAAGCCGAATATGAACTCAAGTAATGGTATGGAATGTTATAATAAACCTTAGAAATAAATTTATGAATTGGGTAGTGATTGAAATGAAGAAAATGGAATGATTCCAAAGGGGTATTGTATAAAAATACTAAGTAAATGAAAGCAAATAAATTGAATAGGAATCGATTTAAAAAAATGAAATAGAATTTGATTGCAATGAAAACTTAACTAACGTGATTATTTATGAAATGATTCGTGGATAAGTTAACATGGATTGGAATGTTGTTTAATTTAAAATGAAGCGAACAAAGTTTGGTGAATAACTTGAATGGGAATCAATGGAAAATAGATGAATTGATTTATAATCAATTTAAATAGATAAATTGAAGCTTAATAAGATGGATTTGAGTATAATGAGTATGAATGTGAATAGAATGAAACTGAATGGATTGCGAATCAAGTTAAAATTGAATAAATGGTATGGAAATCAATTTAGAAGTGTATAATTGAGTGTTTGAACCATGAAATTGCATATGCATTCTAAAATACATATTATGACAAGTTGCTTTGCGAAACTTGTATTTAGATTGGTTAAATGGGTGTAGTGTTATAAAAATTTCATGGTTATGAAACTAATGTGCTTCATTTGAGTAAATACAGCTACAGGAAGCTGTTTAGATATATTTTGAGTGCGTGATTGCGTATAAATTTAGCAAGTTCGCTTAATAATGCTAATATAAGGTACGTTTACGCATTAAAAGCAAAAATGAAATATATATATATATATATATATATATATATATATATATATATGATATATAATTGTGTTTCTGACCGTGGAGGTCGATGTATATATATGTATTATATTTGTGATATTACAAAAGGCTCTCTGTATAAGAAAGACTCTGCTAAAAAAATTCGAAAATTTAGGGTGTTGGAAAATTTTTGAAAATTTTTAGATAGCCAAAAGTTGATTTTTGAGTTTGAAATTGAAATAAAGAGTTTTGGATTAGAAATGGAAACTAATTGTCTGAGGTTAAAACTGAAGAGTTAGAAGAGTGAAATAACAAGTTAACTAAGTGGGTTTTGGAAAAGAGTACTGGGTTTGAAGCATTTTTCTTACCTTAGCAATTTCGGGGACGAAATTATTTTAAGTGGGGAGGAATATAATGACCCGAATTTTTAGTCGGCTGTTTTTGAACATTTAATTTATTTTAAATGTTGAATTTGAATTATTAATTTATTTTGAGTATGGAGATCTTGGTTGAATTAGTGAAATAATTTAAAATTTTCAAATATATTGATTTAATGAATTAGGTGAATAGTAAATTTAATAATTCAAATTGGGATAATATGTGAGTTTGAGGTAAATGTACGTGGAAATGATTTCTAAAATTGATTTAAATTCCATTTGAATTAGAATTTGGATATTGGACCTTTGGATGGGATTAAAAATCGATAAATTAAAGTTTGGAATTTTATATAGGGAGAATTAATTTAAAGGACAAAAATTTCTATATTTTTTGCCTCAAGGACGCAACCTCAATATTTTTACCACAAGGACAAACATTCTTCTAAAAATTATTCACAAGGAAAAATATTTTCCAAAATTATTCATAAGGACAACAAAACTGATACCTAAAAACTGCTACCGATAACTACAAACTGATACCTAAAAATTGCTATCAATAACTAAAAACTGATACCTACAGAAAGTTGTCCTTCATGAGAAAATATTGAAGGTCTGTCCTTGAGGCTAAAAAGCTGTGAAATTTTGTCCTTGACAATGATTTCCTGTTTTATATATTAATTTAATAATGGAATTTAATATTGAGGATAGAGTGAAAAATTGAATTTGTGATTTTAGATGAATAGAAATGGTTTCTAATATGAACATTAATTCTATTTGAATTATAATTAGGATAGTAAGTTTTTAAAATTGGATTTTAAGTAATATCGTCGATTTTGGAAATCGTTCGATTTAATCGATGCATTAAAATAGCCTTGCGGGGCACAGTCATGGAATTCGACGAAACTAATTCCATTAGATCCGTAATAGTGTATTATTATCGAATTTCAAATTTCATAGCATTTGGAGTTACCACTTGAGCGTACGGGATAGAAACGCGTTGAATTTAATATTGAAATTTGAATATTTTAATTCGATTCGAAAAGCTATCTTCCACATACGATCGAATTAGGCCTCGAAACATATTTCATTGTGCTTGGAATAGCGGCAAAACAATATAAACGTCCGGAGGCACGCATCATTTGGAGTTCGTCAGGAAAAGCGCGTGAATAATCAAGATACCATTAAAATATTATATATACGTATATATACAAGCGTAAACGGTAACCCTAACTCTAATATCCTATAGTCGCGCCTTCATCTCATTTCAATGGCTAAAAACTTCATATACTTTCCCCTCAATTTCTGATTAATCCATTGAGTACTAACGAAAACTTCCTAAATGATAATCGAATTCCTAAACGATAATCGAAGAGCTCGATGAGAGCTTTCCATCCATATGGCCGTGATCGTGATTGGCGCAGCAGGGAGAGAGGAAAGAAGTCACATTCATACAGATTTTGGTCACATTTTCATGGTGCTGGGGGGTTCGAGTTCATCGTCGACACAACTGGTGGTGCGCGGAATTCGTAGGTTTTGTCGTAGAGTTATTGGATCATCTTCCGATCGAACGTGGTGGTCACGATATGTAATTTATCGAGGCACGTATGGGGTTTGAGCATCGTGATTTTTCCTAGAACGTTCATGCCTGGAGTTCAGGAGACAAGCTGGATGACAAAGATGTATTACTCATATTTTGATTTATTCCGCTGTGTATTGTATGTTGTATATTCAGCGCTTGTGAGGATAATTTATTATAACTGTCCAATATTGAGTTTTTAATTTATTGTGCTCCGATGTAATGTATAAGAAATGTTGTATGACTCTTTTTGTATAAATACATGTTGATATCTATTATATATTGTTCCGTCTCGATTGCGAGATTCTATGTTATAGTTTTTTGTTTCTTCTTCTACCTCTTTCTTCTTTTCTCCTAATGATCCGGTATTTCCAGCACTCGATTGCTCGGCATTCTATATAGTGGACGTATTGATGTTAATTTCGAGGGTCAAAAATCCGGTTCATCGCATTATGTTTGAGCAATGCTCAAACTTATCTTTAGAAAGTGACTTCATCATCATATCTGAAGGATTATCCATAGTATTCACCTTCACCAAGTTGATCTTGCTTTGTTCTTCCTCTAACATAAGAAAGAATCTTTTGACATCAATGTGCTTCATTCGACAACTGTAGGCTTGATTTTCGACAAGATGAATTGTACTTTAACTGTTTGAAAATAGCTCCATCATCTACTGCACCACCGAAAGATCATCCAACAACTGAAGTAAATACAATCCCTCCTTAGTTGCTTCAACAATCAATATCGACTCAGCCTCGGTATTTTATAAAGCTATTATATATTGCAGCTTTAAACTTCATGAAATCGGGCCTATGTTAAGTATAAAAACATAGGCTGACACCGAATTCCATCTGTCTCTATCCCCAGTATAATCTGAATCACAATAGCCTCTAAAAGAGATCATCATCATGTCCACCATGTAACAAGCCAACTGAAGAAGTGTCTCGAAGATATTTAAGAAACCACTTCACTGCTTGCCTATGCTCTTTGTTTGGGTTAGACATATATCGACTCACAAAACCCACTGCATGTGCCAAAACTGATCTCGTGCATACCATAGCATACATGAGACTACCAACAACACTAGAATAAAGTATATCAACCATATACTTCTTGTCTTCATCCGATGAGGGACATAAATCTTTCGACAACTAAAATTGAGAGCCTAATGGAGTGCCAACTGATTTAGCTTTCTCCATACCAAATTGAGCGAGGACATTCTCGATATAGTGCACCCGAGTGAGTCTCAACTCTATCCACTTTCTACCTCTGAGTATCTCCATTCCCCAAATTCTATGTGATCAAACTCCTTACTAATCTCTGTTTTCAATTCCATAATCTTGACCATACTCCGAGATACAATCAACATATCATCGACATGCAACAAAAGTTATATCATATCTCCATCACACCTCCTAAAATAAACACACTGGTCTTTGAAGCTTCTAAATATACTTATGAAATCATAAATTTATCAAATCTCTTTCTCATACCATAGTCTAGAGACTGCTTCAGTCCATATAGAGATTTGTTAAGTTTACAAACGCAATCTGGCCTGCTTCTATCATTGAACCTCTCTGGCTACCTCAAATAGGTTTCTCATTTAGATCACCATAAAAGAATGCAGTTTTGGCATCTAGTTGCTCAAGTTCCATATCATAATGAGTAACTAATGCTAAGGGAATGCGAATGGAAGAATGTCTAATAACTAGAGCAAAATTACCATGATACTCTACTCCTTTCTTCTGATTATACTTGTTTGCCACTACGCTTGCTTTATATTTAAAATCTTCATTGCTGCCGTCTTTCACTCTATAGATTCAGTTACATCCAATATCTCTCTTGTTGATGGGAACATGCACCAAATCCCAAGTGTGATTTGTCATCAAATATTCAATCTCTTCCTCCGTAGCAACTAACCAACTGGAACTGTCAACTAATGCAATAGCTTTTCTATAGTCATTGGGTTCATCATGGACACATTCAATGCATATGTTGACATATCATAGAGGTCAATGGCTTTGATGCTCAATCCAATAAATCATCAAGCCACTTATGCTTCCTTCTCTATCTAACAAGCGTAGTCTCTAAACAAGCTCTACCTTGAGTTTGATCCTTTATACTAACAGCGGTACTATCCCCATCAACCATGGTGCCATCGGATACACCATTTGAACCTTTATGGAAAGAATTTGAAGATGACTGGCCTTGTGTTTGGTATTCTAAATTTATTCTCACATTGTTATCAGACAAAGAAGACTCCACCTTCAACGTAGCATTCTCATCAAAAGTCACATACCCACTGATAATAATCTTCTTGCTGATAGGACACCACAACCTATATTCCTTCACTCCTCTTCTATAACTTAGAAAGATACACTTGCGAGCTCTAGGTTCCAGCTTTCCTATGCTCTCATGTAGTTAAACTGGACATCCAAGCAATTTGAAAAATGAATAGCTAATAGGTTTTCTTTTCCATACTTCTTCGTGTAAGATCAATTTCACCCTAGAGGGGGTAAATAGGGTGATACTATCAATTATAAAAATTTAATGCGGAAGTATATAAAATAGTCACAGCACGGATATAGCAGAATAATAGTAGCATAGATAATAGCAGAATAATAAAAGCAGAAAATTGGACACACAGATTTACCTAGCTTCAGAAAAACCCTACATTTGTGCTTCTTCTAAGGTTTCTACTTGAAATTAAATAGTCAGACGCTTACATACATAAACTCGTGACACCTGCTACCGACTAACCCAACTTTACGCTCAAAACCCTACCACAACTCAGCCACTAAGTTGCGAATTCTCGAACTACACCATCATATTCGTCCCCTAGTCACACGACTAGAAAAACACAGTTTTTAAAAAGTTTGAAAGTAAAATTACGAATAAAAACAATGAAACCCAAAATTAAAATCTAAAGCTTGGTGTTAATTATGAAGCTGGCCCAAATAACTAAGTGATAAAAAATATCTCTTTTCTTTTTATTTCTTTGGCCCGGTTCCTTCTTCTCTTTTCGTTAACAAATGGCTTCTTTCTTCGATCTGAAATTAGGGATTCTGATAAGTGATGTCGCCACTTGAAAATTGTTCGATTTCAGTGATGAATTTTCTTTGATTTGGCTTGTCAATTGATCCCTTTGCTGGTCGATGCTTGCGGTTGCTCCACTTTGTCGAGCATGTATACTTTGTTGACAAATTGGTACGTGGTATTCCCATTATATTTTAATTATGCTCGACTTTTGATTCGAGTTACTGATTTGATTTCGATTTAAAAGTAAACTTTGAATATTTGTCTTGAACTTGAATGCCTTTTATGCCGATGATGTTAACGGGTTAAATAGGGTTCGAACCCCTAAAATTTTATTCGTATACTTTTGATTTGAATTCTTCTTAATTCTTGCTTGGCCATATGATTTTGATACAATGCTTGTGATGTTTTCTGACTGGTTCAGTTCGTATATTTTTCTGGCTTGATTATCACGGTTTTAATTCTTGGTCACCATGGCTTTGATTCTCTGTTGACTTCGGTTATGGTGGTAATATTTACTTATTCGATTTGCTATTACCTGACTTTGACTTGTGTTCATGCCTGATAGCATTTTCGACCTAGTGCTTGTGTACATGTTTACTGCATCCTTGTACTTCATGTTGTCCAGTCTTGTTTCACTTCACTGTTCAATGTATATTTATGCCTGAGTGTGTTCAAAACAGTTTTGCATGTTTCCTTGGGGTTGATGTCTGTTATACGTTGGAAGCTTCATGTATTGACCATTTTGTTGCACAGCTTACTACAACCATATTGTCACCTCTGTCCTTGGTAGCATGTACTCTGGTTGCATATGAATATGTATACATGTAATTTTTCTTGCATGATTTGTTGGTTCATCACTGTTTGATCGCATTACATTGTTCACTGTCATGTGTCATTATCTGGTTCACCTGAACTTTGAACTAATCATTCTACTTTGTTTTCTTGTGCACTGGCCATATGTGTTCATTTGTTTGCATTTGACTTTGATTGTGCAGTCTGGACTGTAACGTTGTGCACTACATGTATATATATACATATGTGTATACATGTGTGTGTGTGTGTGTCTATATGTATGTTTGTTGCACCCTGTAGTTTGATATTGCATTTCTTTGAACTTTGCATTTCATTGGTTTGAGTCACTTGTATTAGTCCATTGTCATGTTGCTTTGAGCTAGTTTGCATTTTGATGATGAGTTGCTTATGAGCTGGTTCATGAAATCTTCATGTTAGTCTGGTGGCTTCAGTTTGGTATTTACAGTCTTCATTTCTGTTTGGTTGCCACTGAATTTTGGTGTTGTTGCCATTCACTTGTGTACCTACACTTATATACAGCTGAATTTGTGTGGCCTTTTTGGTTGGACCTATACAATTTGGCGATAGCTCTGACCATGTCTTTCATGCGTGTTTATCTGAACCGGCGTATTCAGTATTGTTCTATTGCTGGACTTGCATATTGAATGATGTTGAGTAATGGCTTGTTCTCAAGTCATGTATCATGTGTACTTCATGGTTGCATTCATTATTAGACTGATTAGGTGCACAGTTTTCGTGTGACTGATCTGGTTGCATATATATTACTTGTTGTGGTCTTTTGTACATATGTGTGCTGGTGAGGTATGCACTTTGTATATGAGTCTGTACTTGATTACTGGTTTATGACTTTGCTTCATCTGGTGGTAGCTACAAGTATATGTATACATGTTGTCATGTTAGCATTGATTCATTTCTAAATGCTTGCATACTCCATTGTGCATTGTATATTTCCATTTAAAGTTTATTGATATATTCTGGTCATTGCATTTTGGTTTCTCTGACCAGTCTAGGTTCAAATGTACATTTGAATTTTTGGTCGAGGCTTGTTCGGGTCGTTAGAAACTTGACCCATTGATTTGTATTGCATGCACCAGTGTTGAACCTAGTTTTGGCTCGGGTTTGACCTTGTGCTCGTACTTTGACTTTATTTGTACTACACTCGAGCTGAATCTAGTCTCAGCTCGAGTTTGACCTTGTGCTCACCTGTTCCTGCAGTTTTATCAAGTGTATATCGGTTTGCATGGCCTTGTGGTATGTATGGTGATACACTATGCATGTCACAGGTTATTCATGTTTGATGAATTAAAAATTAAATGATGACGAACAACCAAAATAACTGAGGCAAATAATATTTTCAAAATAAATTTTTATTTTACACTGCAAAAATATTTCATTTTCAATTTTACCGTGTCGTTGTTTATTTTACGAATCGCTCAAATGTTGCATTCAATTTGGAATAGAGTTGAAGATAAAAACGAGCGAATGAGTGATATGTAGTGAGGTGCAACTGTAAATTTAAAATTGTGATGTAATCAAATTTGTATTGTAATTGAATTATGTATATATAGTGAGAGCTCAAACTTGTGCTATTCAAAATAATAATAAATATTTGTTTGAATAAAATATCTGTTTGAATTTAAATTCTGTGTTATTTATTTTATTCAGCCAATATTTATTTAATTATGTGAAAAATAAAATAGTACATTAACAAATACATTTAAATGAATATACATGTGTTTATTATCATAAAACAAAAATCATATACTAGCATATTCAACAATCTTGCCCTTTTGATGATAACAAACATATATTTAAGATTTTGAATTTATTAAATATATTTGATCACTCAATTTTCTCCCCCCATTTGAATGCTCCCTCTCTACAAAAAAGCTTCCCCTACGCATGAGAATAAATAAAAATATGCAAATGAACCTAGATGCAAATAGAAAATAGAAAATAAAATATTTGATCTTTATTTGCCAAAATCTTAACTTTCCTCTCCCCTTTTTATTATCAGCAAAAGAGTAATAGTGTTAGAAAAATAGAGATAAAGTGAAATATATTAATACAACATTAATGCCCAGTCGAGTATAAATATTAAATTTCAAAAAAAAATCAAACAAAAATCATAAATACTCTGTTAGGTGCATATTCCACTTTAGAATGATAGGGATAAATCATATAGTTGTGTCTATTTGTGGTAAATTTATATCAGGAATTTGAATATCTATTAACCATGCATAACCATTAGGACTTTTAAATGAGATTAGTAGTATTCCCAATTTTTATAAAAATTGAATTCAAGTATCTTCTAACCACCTATAACCGTATGGACTTTTAAATGGGATTAGAATCAACATGTCTATTTAATAACCAATTTTGATATGTGTTCCATACATGCATAACGGTGAGGACTTTTAAATGAACATGAAAGCACATAATCAAAAATTCCAAGTAATTCACCCATGCAAAACTGCGAGGACATTTAAATGGAGTGAATGCTTTGGATGTTTTTAATGCTAAAAATAATATAATAGAATGAAAAACAAATAATTTTCCATTTAAAATACCATATATTGACATACTATATTGGATTTTGATGAGTGATGATTGATAGAAATAGAAATGGTCATGGAAGTTTTACCAACAAAAAGTTTTATAACTCTTGTTTAAATTTCTAAAGAAATTTACTAAATATACTATCTCAAGTTATAATATATGATCAATATCAACATTCATCACTTTTTTCATTCATCGTTTATCTTTTTGATAATCAGTAGGGAGTCAGATAGTTAATGTAGTCATTTAAAATCAAATCCAAAAAAAATTATAAAGACAAATTTCTAAAATGACTAATCTGAAACAAGGTCAAGTATTTTCTAAAGGGGTATTTTCAAAAAAATGTCCGCTAATTTGAAAATCAGCTGAAATGAAAAGTATGCAGATATTTTCTTTGAAAACGATGCAATTACTGAATGTCTTAACATAAATCCTGTTCCACCAGTAATTTTTCTATCAACTAGATTACCAGTGTTATATGGATCCAGTTTTCCTTTTAACTCAAGACTATTATATCATAGACCAGACCGTGAAATATGCAACAGAATATCTTAAAATAATTTTAACAGCTTTTAAATGAAATTCTTTTGAATTTGAATTGAAATCATGCAAATAAAAAAAACAGTGACCATAGTGATAGGTCCAGAATAAACAAATATATCCACATATATCATGAGTAATCATCAATCAATAAAACACCATCACTAGTCCAAACAAATTTATATGAAGTAGTTCAAAGACTCTAGAGGTAGTGTTCTCGGTATAAAAGGATGATTAACCAACAATTTTCATAATTCAGAATCTTTATCACATAACTGGCTGATTCAACTCAGATTATGGTGCAGAATTTCACATTTAATTAATTGTTCAAAATAAATATTTCGTTTCTTATTTTACCTTTACGATAATTTTTTATTGTCGCTCATTATGATTCTTCCGCCTTTGTACTAGGCTAAGGAACTTTGATTTGTCACCCATTGTGTGCCTGGAACTGCCAGAATCTAGGTAACACTATTGTTGTTCCTTAGCCCGCCACCACACCTACACGAGAAAAGATTTTTGTGACCTATTTGTTTTTATAGGTCCATGATTGTTAATGGCAAATGATTTTGAAAAATATGTTTGTGAAGACCCAAAAATATTTATATATGTTCCTTTCGGCACCCAGATTTGTTTGACTTGAGAGATTTTATATTCGTGCCTTTTGGAACCCAAATTGGAATAGTCTTCTCGTGTTTGGGTCTCACACTTTTCCCCTGAACAGTGTTATTAGTTTTTTGTTCATATTTTGACAATTTTGAAAATCCAAATGCATTCCTTTTATTCTCGAAGAGTTGATTTTGTAAGAGTATAGTAAATGATTTATCTCTAATGAAAATTTCCTAGTAACCAACTCAAATTTATTAACTTTGGATTTTAAAATTTTATTTTCATTTATTAGCTTTAAACAACAACTAATGGTACTATCTCTCTTTTCAAAATTATTCATTTTTAATCGCATATTTTTATTTTGAAGCTCTCTAGTTTTATTCTCATTTTCAAGCATCTCACTTTCAAAGAGTTGGAGTTTTTTAAATTCAATTTTTTCAAAATTCTTGATTCTTTCAATCTTATTTCCAGACTCGTGATTTAATCGAATATTTTCAGTTTTGCTTAAAATTACGTTTTCTTTTTCAAGGGTTTTGAATTTTTGTTGATCTCATTTAATTTCTTTTCAAAAATCGTACATTTAGAAATTTATGACTTCTTAAAGCTATCCAACTCTTTTTGCAAAATGTTGTTTTTACAATTCAATTTAATTTTGGTTTTCTCCTGCATTAAAATTTCGTTTTCTAATTTGAAAGTTTTCATGAAAATTGGCAAATTATTTTTCATGGTCCAAACACCTTTTTCAGTTGGAACTTTTATTTTTCTTAATATTTTTAAGCTCATTTTCCAAATCATTATTTTTTTGATGAAGTTTAGCTTGTTCCATTTCCAACTTATTATTTTTCAACTCAAGAGCTTTATTATTTTCAATTAATTTTTGGCACAAGAGAACTAAATTATTGAATGAAAAATACTTATCTCATCGGCTATTGAATCTTCATCACTGCTGCTTTCTACCAATCCTGTTAAGCACGTTTCTTTAACTGATTTGATTGTGGAGGATTGCTCATTGTTATTGACTTTTGCCCCATATATTGCATCAAAAGTATTCCAGATTTACTGTGCATTTTCACAATGAGAGATAAAGTTAAAATTATCTTGGTTAATATGAGAATATAGTATATGCATAGCAAGTGCATTAATCGAAGTATTTTTCTCATCTGTTATATCATACCCATTATTAGTAATATCCCAACATTTAACATTAATAGATTTTAAATAAAATTCCACTTTTAATTTCCAATTCAAAAAATCCGTTCCCTCAAAAACAGGAGGAATAATATTGGTCCGACCCACAGCAAATGCAAAATTAAGTCATTTTAAAAATTAAAATTTGTAAAACAAAGATTGGTTTTTGAAAAATCAAAATTTTAAAACAATAATGGCTTTTGTTCCTAGCTCTGATATCACTTGTTTGATCGATTTCACCCTAAAGGGGGGGTGAATAGAGTGATACTATCAATTATAAAAATTTAATGTGGAAGTATATAAAATAATCGCAGCAAAGATATAGCAAAATAATAGCAGCGTGGATAACAACAGAATAATAAAAGCAGAAAATAGAACACACAGATTTACTCAGCTTCGGCAAAACTCAGCCTACGTGCTGCCCCCAAGGTTTCAACTAGAAATTAAATAACCAGATGTTTACACACGTAAACTTGCAACACCCGCTACGACTAACTTAACTTTACGCTCAAAACCCTGCCACAACTTAGCCACTGAGTTGCGAATTCTCGAACTACACCATTATAGTTCGTCCCCTTGTCACACGACTAGTGTGACGACCCGGAATTTTCTAGCAATATCAATTTAATAATCTGCATTAAATATTAAATTGATTTGATATATTTTTATTAATTAAATCTGAATTGATACTTTTCTTTTAATAAGTATTCAATTGGTAAATTTTATCTGTTAGAAATTGATTGTTTGTTTTCTATTTATATGTAACGACCCGCTATTTTGGACCATTCAAATCGACACTAAAACCGTACATGTACGACTTGAATAATTCAAAATACCGAATTGTTAATTTAATTTGGCAAAACTTAAAATATACAGTAAATAAATCAAACACAGATCACAGACACAGAGTAATATAATGCAGCGGAATAGAAAAATAGTAGTTCATGAAGCTACTATATACATCAGAGTTTAAAATAAAATACATCAGAATCTCTTGAATACAGAAAAGTCTTCAGTACGAGCCGATGACTTCTCTGAACCAGTCAATCTAGAAAACTGAAAGCTGAAACGATAGTTGGATCTCCAAATGAAGCTCCAATCTCCAAAGGTGAGTCTCTAATGCTGTATTACTCGGTCTGACCCGAGCGTAAAGCAAAACACAAAACACTCGAGTCAGGATTAACATTCTTATATCAATAAATCCAACTCAAGTGAAATATCAACTGAAATACAAATAACTTAAAGGATGTTTGGGATGACCATCCTCTAAGGGTCCATAGAACTATCTACAGGGTAGAAATATACACTATTACATCGTGGTCATTCACTTAATTTATACTTCAAACCCAAATGTCAAATTCACTTCGAATAATTATATTTCCCAAATAGTATTTATATATATTAAATGCTGTATATGGTAAAGCACTTGCAATTTCCTTAACTTAACAAATCGTTCACATCAACCTGACCTTTCCATTTAAATTAAATTCAATCTCAATTATAAATCTCAAATCTGGATTTGATATCCTAATTACCCTTTCCATTTCAATATGTTTCCATACTTTAAGTATTTAATATTTCCCCTAAATTTCCCAATCTAGTTTTCTAAATACAAATTTCCAGATTTCGTTCAACCTCAATTTCCCTTAAATTCAATTAGTTATCTACATAACAAATTCAACTATCTTGGTCCCAAATACATATCAAATTTCTAAACCATTTAATTACAATACAGTTCATGGCTTAAATACTTAGATGTTAAATTTAACAGTTTCATATAGATTCTTGGTTTTTACATCATTATTATTTAGTTTGAACCTTCCCTTATTCAATACCATTTTAGTGACTTTAAATTACATCTTTCTCAAGATTTCTCAAATTTTATTAAACGTGAAATATCTCATTCGATAAATTTCAAATTGATTTAAATAAATAAATCCTTATCTAAACATCATTTTACAATAACCCAAATTTATCTCCCAACCTTAATTTTTCAATATTATTGCAAAATTTATCCGAATAAAATTTACATAAATTATTTATCATAATTTATGTATTTAATCAAATCTTGATTAACTAGATATAATTAACTCTATATTTATCATTACCCTTTATAGATGTATTTAAGAATTTACATTTAATAAGACCATAGATTTTTTTATCATATGGTCAAAGTGTTATGGCTATTATCATTTCAATACGTACACTAAATGTATACGGGTGGATAGCATTTCAACCCGTAATCCCAAATTTAATTAAACGAAACCCGCTTGGGCCTATCTTTTCAACCCATTTTAATTCAAAAATCAAACATAACAAAGGGAACTTGCAGTGTGATGACAGGGATAGTGTCAAAGTAAGTAAACAAGCAATAACAACAATCAATAACAATTCAATAGATTAAATCAAATAACCCCGAAATAATCGTATTAATTCGCATTGTTATTTTTATAATTATTTCTAAAATCTACACTATCATTTCATGTAGATTTAAAGGTTATTACATTTCAGTTTTCCCTTGTCGTTCCATTTCATTTTCAGTTTAATAATACAACAATTAATCCAAACTACGTTCAAAGATTTCAAGAATAATTTATCAATTTCTACGACAATCAATGGGTCAAATTCAACTAATCAAATTTACATATGGCGGGGTCAGGTTTTAATAAAGTAAGGTCCATCATATATAATCCGTTTAATTTGTAAACTATACTACTCAAATTAAACTAGCAAACTAGTTATCACTTAACAAAAATAATTAACATCCAATTTAAACAACAATCAATCAAACAATCAATTATCAACCAATCTGTATTATTATCACATACATAATTAACCGATAATGGTGTTGGGTGTCATAGGTGAACAGATACAAATAATAGCATATATAACAATTAAAAATAAATACAACAGCATATTTCAATTGTCGTTTCAATTGAAATCAAATTCAATAAATATAAAAGTGTTAATCGTGAGTGATTGCTCACCTTTCGAGGCTAAACAGATTTGACAAGGAAACGAGCTACGAATTCCAAGCGACGCTAGATGGATACGATTCGATGGAGAAAACGGGCACGACGGACAAAGCTGATAACAGGAATCGACGGAATCAAATTAGAACCGGGTTTGATGAAGAGAATTGGTATAAGAGAATTTGAAAACAATATCCATTTAAAGCACATATACATATATAAATCAAAATAAATATATTATTTTCTTATTAAATTAATATTTCTTTTTAAGACCAATATCAAAACAAAATACGTATGTACGAAAAATCACTATTTTGTATTAAAAATCAAATGTAATAAAATTTGAAATAAATATTGTAACTTTCATATTGAAATGTACATAAACACATGCAAGTTTAAAGAAAAAAACAATGTTGAGACCCATTTTCAACATAGCTTATATTAACTGCGACAAAGAAAGCTACAAACACTTGTTATTCAATATATATATACAGTCCAAGTAAAAATCAATGTACAAATGCAGACAGCACTTAACAGCTATATTACCCAATGCAGTAACATATAACTATGGATATAAAACCTCTCTCCTTTTTTTTTTCTAACATATAAACCATACTATATAAAATAAAACTTAAAAATATGTATATAAAAAAAATTCATAAAACTGACCTATACTATATATACATATGAATTTATATTCTAAGTTTGAACACCGCAAATTAAATTTACAAGCGTTTCAAACATATAAGTAAATAAACAAATCAAGCTTACATTTATTAAAAATTAAACATAAACTTAAAATAAATATATTTGTTTAAATTAAATAATTAATCCCAAAACATACTATAAAAAATATATTTGAAAACCAAGTTCTCATCTATAAAAAAAGTATATACATATTAAACGTGATCTTACAAAACAGCAATATGTGAACTTGCCAAACATATAACTATTTATGTTTTAAAACCAAAAGTGAAGCACTACTGTAAACAAAAATCCATAAAATCGACATATTATTTTATATAACTATAGACCTTGCAAAACCAATTATATATATATATATATAGCTTAGTTAGCATTACTAAATGCATAAACCAAAACTGATGAAAATAGAAAGTAGGAATTAATGATGTCCTCGCCTATATATGTTAAACTATCCCAGTTTATACATCATAATTTTGCCTTCCTTTACATAAATTTAAACATTATCTTTTAAATGTAAATACATAGACCCAAACTGTATAGCCAACAATCAAATGCTCCTAGGACCGGGATTGTAAAATATAAATAAAAGTGACAAAATAGTTTAAAAAAAATACTTCTCCAAATACCATGTGACCTTAATATAAAGCGATCCTTTTTAAATATATATATATATACGCTTAAATTATAAACTTTTATGTTACATTGAAAATCAAAACATGTAAAAAAATAAATAGACAAAACATGTTGTGCTTAAAATAAAGGAAAAGCAATATAAACAATAAGAAAACAAAAGAAAAGGATGAAAAAGAAGAAGAAAAAGAAAAGAAATAAGAATAAGAAAAAAAAATGGTGCAGCCATTTACCTACAGAAGAAGCTTCACATGCAAAAGAGGAGAATGGACAAAGAAATTCAAGCAAAGATAAATGTACAGAAAAAATATAGAGTAGTGGAAATTTAAAAGTTAGAAAGCTTAAATCAAGGAAATATCAAATGCAACCGGCTAAAATAGGGGAATGGTAATATAAACAAAAAGGTAAAAGCAACGGTGATCCTTAAATTTAGCTGAATCATTAAGGCAAATAAATATGGAGCATTGGTTAGTAACGCACGAAATTCGGGAAATAACAAAGGAAAGGACCGGTCAAATAAATGAATGTAACGTGTAACGAATATAAAGTTTATATAAATTTGAACCGATGGAAATAGAGGGGTCAATCGCTAGAATTTAGGAGGTATGAATGGTAACGGTTGTTTGAATTGTATACCAAATATATAACTTTATATTCCATTATTAATTGAATAGGAGAAATGAATGGGTGGAGAATGAGCTGTCCATTTATGATATACTGTTACATATAATTTGTTAAAGAAGAATGGTAGAATAATGATAGATTTGAATTATATACTAGTGTGATGCAATAACAACGGTCAAGTTGATAAGGTGGATATTTAAATAATTTATTGCTTGATTGGAAAGCACGTGAGTATGGAAAGGCAAGGGTATTAAAATGGAAAAAAGAATGGAGAGAGAAATTTAAGCGAAGATAAAACGTACAGGAATAAATATAGAGTAGTGAGATTCAAAGCAATTAATAATAACGTGCGCAGCACGCTTCTATAATTGAGACCGAAGAAAAGAAATGAAGTCACAATTTTAAAGGTACCGTGATGTGTACAATAATAAAAATGAAAACGTACACAAATAAATGAAATTGTAACAGTCTCTCATTGATTCAGCTGACACAAAAAAAAGAAATTATGAACGGATAGAATGCAAATTGAAACGTTAGAGAATTAAATATAAGGTGGAAAGGTGTGTCAACGCTCACCCATAGATTTAGCTAAAACCTTTAAAAGAAATTTAATATGGTATGAGTTGAACTTATGGCTATATATGTGCATAACTATGTATATAACTATATATATGAATCAAAATCATTTTCTAAATTCAAACGCAAATCCAATTATATATATGTATGTATGTATATTTTTATTATTATTTTAAAATCATTGTTTAGATCGATACACATAAATAAACTAACATATAGTATTATACTAGTAGACAGCAAAATATACACTGGTTATTATAGAATAAGATGCAAGCCATATACAACTACAACTTATTGGTTTAAACTATAAAATTATACGTAATCCAAATATCAAATTTTTATTTCAAAATTATTATTATTAATAATTTCTCAAAATCCAAATTAAATACGTTATAAAACCAAAAAAAAAAAAAATTAATAAAATTTTATTGGTCGCTACATTATATATGTATATATTTGTATACATTGTAAATAGATGAATTTGTTTTAAAAATTAATTAATAAAATATGTTTAAATACTAATGTATATATTTTAGTGAATTAGAAATTATGTTTTATTTAATATAAACTTTTCAAAGGCTAAATAAATAAATAGTTTGAAAACTTATTTTAACTTAAGTTTAAATTTAATTTACTAACAAAAAGATTTGTTTACTTTTCTTTTTAGTATAGTTTGATTTAAAATATGAAATTAAAATATATATGAGTTTTAAATATATTTTTGTCAAACAATACATTAACATACACTAATAAAATATGTAGTTTATAATAAAAGGATAATCTATTCTATCTATCATTTCAAAGTGATAAATATGTTTTTATAAAATAAATAAAATTAAAATATGCATATAGAAATATAAGTAAATATTTAAGTTAAATTATAATAGCATAACAACTATCAAGTCATTTAGTTTCAAACAACAAACATAGGAATAAAATAAAATATACATAAAGCTATAAATTGGAAGTTAACATACTATATGTAATAAGTTAAATAAAAGTAAACATATAGGATACATTTATAGATTAAAACTAAGTATAAATACATTTCAAATTTACAGTAACTAGTCAACATTTAAAACTAGAAACAAAATCATTTTTTTTTAAAAAGTTTGTAAACTATTAATAAATAAACTGCAGCATATAATATGTTTAAAATATCAAGAACAAAAGAAGAAACATGAAGCAAATGATAGTAACAATAGTGTATGCAGGTCGAATTGTATGAAATAAAACAAAGACAGCAACAAAATGAAAGATATAAAATATCTTTGTGTGCAGGCCAGATAAATAAATAAACTGCATATATGAAGCTTGTGTAGGAAGATAGTGTTAAATATCCTTAAGCTAACAAACAAAAACTAATTAATAAAAAAATCCTTTAGTACACTAAGCATTCATATCAGCCTACCATTAAAGAAAATATCTCTGGAAAAAAAACTGTACAAACAAGATTGTAGACTATATTGTCACTATTTTATGAAACATAATCATATTACCTGTCTGCATATGCTATGTGTATTTGTTTATAAATTAGCTTCATCTGCATATTCAGTTCGAACTAGATAACAATTAAAATGCATACAAACTAAAACATGAAAATGAAAACTATTCCATACTTAAACAAAAAATTCAAGAAGCAAAAACAAAAGTGAAGTTTCGGCTGTTTTCATGCCTGCTTCAACAAAGTACCTCTGTTCTTCCATATATTTGTGAGTAACAAATTTTTTTTTATAAATTTAAAGTATAAGATTGTTGTTTATATAGATGAATGCTTATGTTTGTACATATGGATGTTCTGTGAATAATGATTAGGATTTCTGTGCAGGCTGTTAATCACATATGTTCTCTGTTTTGTGTTTTAAACATAGATTTTGATTTAAATAATCATTTACAATTGATTTACTCGATATTTAAATTTAGTATTAAAACAAAAGTTGTCTGTTACGAGGTAAATTAAGTTTAAAAATTTATTCAAGCCTAAACGGTTTAACAACATCTCTGGAAATTAAGAAAAACTGAACTAAACTACAAATTTGTCAAATTTCGAATTGCTAAATTTATAAATTTAGGTACACAAAGTAAATCAGTGAACTATAACTTGATTTTTAAAGGATAAATCATAATTTTTAGTGGTGTTTTAGGAGAGCAGTTACTGTTTTAATGTTTTGGGTATTTAGTGTTTCCATGGTCGATCAAGTGGATATGGGGGGTTGAGCTTCGGTCTGGAGGTAGAGGACTGTGCCGTGGAGTTGGGAAAAAAAGGGGATGGATGAGAAAATGGTGGTGGAAGCATCGGCATGGGTTTTAAATTTTTAAACCTAATTTTCACTGTGTTTGGAAGTTCTGATCGCCGCGGGTTGTTCAGAGGTTCGAGTGTTGCGTGGACTTGGGAATAGGTAGAGGGAAGGTAGTTGGAGCTGTAGCCGGAAGTGGGCGTGCTCCGGTGGTCGGAGTTTGGTGTGCGGCGAGGTTTTCAGGATCGAGTGGTAAAACTGTTGTGCTCCAGGCAACTCGATTTTGATATGAGGTGATGCAGTGGGTTTGGATGGTCGTGACGACATAAGGAGGTGATCGTCGATGGGAAGCAGTTGTAGTGGATGGCCGGCGATGGCCAGAGGGATGGTGCACGTGCACAGGAACGTTGATGGACTGGGTTGTGTGGGTAGTTGGGGAAGAAGATGTACAGGAGTTCGAACGTGAGTTACTTCGGGGTCGACACGAGCTTTGCGCGCTGTTTTTGTTGGGCTCGATCTTGTTTCAATTGGGAAGACAGGAAGGAGGAAAAGATATGTGCAAGGGGGAAAACTCGAAGCAGCTTGAGTTTTTACTCGGGGAAACCCGCATATTACTCGAAGCAAAACTAAGGGGTGCTCGGGTTTTAGTGTACAGTTTGTAAAACCTGAAACTGTTTTAACAGTTTCAACTGTTTTAAACTTTGTTTTAAAATCTAAAATCAAAGTTAAAAACCTAGATCTAAATCAAAGTTTAACTGTGAATCCAAGTGAGTTTTGAAAATAAAGTTGGTATAAATAAGTTTTCAAAACTTAAACTATTTTAATAATTTAAAAGTGCCAAATGTTTAAGTTTATTCAAAAGGGAGTTGAATTCAAAAATAAATTATAAATGGTTAAAGAAAGTACTCAGACAAGTTAACACCAAAGGGATCAGGACTTAGTTATGAAAAGCTAGATTTGGGAACTAGAATAAAGTTTTATGATTTAAATTTATTCAAATAAATTTTAGGTGTAATTAAATATGTAAGTTTAAAAAAAAAGGTTTTGAAAATAAGTTAGCGTAAACATTTTATTAAGATAAAGTTTAAATTATTTAAATAAATGTTTAAACATATTGGAAATAAGAATTTAAATCAATTATAAGAACCATTGACTTTAATTCATGAAGTTTTGGAATTTTATATGTTTTGATTTTTAAGTTAATTAGGCAAGAATACTTAATGATGAATATTAGTTAATTTAGTAATTATAAGTTTAAAGGTAGTAATTAAAGTTAATTAATGAATTAATTAACTAATACGAGATTAAGAACCATAAATTAGATATTTATTTAAATTAATAAATTTTTATGATGAGTAATATAAGTTACTTAAATACAATAATAATCATTAACAAGATTATTAATACAATAATAATCTTTAAATAAGTGTTAATGAAGATCATTAACAAGATTATTTATAATTAATTAAAGTAATTGATTTTTAATAAATTGGATTAGTTAATACGATAATAATCATTGTAATAGTTTAAATGTGAATTATTTATTTGAAAGGTAATTAAGAAATTAATTACTTATTTACTGAATAAATTGATTTGATTTGAGTTAATTAATTTAGTTTAATTAACTGATATTTTGGAAGTAAATTACTTAGAAAAGTAATTGAAGAATAATTACGGGATGAAATTAATTGGGTGATGTTGTTAATAGAAGTAATTGAAATATAATTACTTAAAATTAATCAGGGAATTAATTAAGAGTGTTATTGAGAAGTAATTAATTATGAATGATTAATTACTGAATATATTAATCAAGCGGATTAATATTTGTGTTAGAAGATGGGTATTCTTAATATAATTAACAAATGAAATGTAATTAGAGAAATTGATCTATTTGAGAATAATAAATCAACAAGATAATTAAATGGAAATAAATCAATATAAATGTAATTAATGGAGCATAATTACTCAGAATAGTAATTGGATGATCATTACTTGATGAAGTTAATACAAGATGATCTGTAAGTAAAGTAATGTGAGTAATTTCTTTTGTAATTAATCAAAGGATTAATTTATGGGAATAATTAATTATGGCATGATTAATTTGTTAATAGGTAATTGAGAGTAGTTAATTACTGGTTTGTTATTAATCAAGGGGTGATTAATAATTGTGTTTAAGTAAAGATTAATCACTTAAATAAGTAATTTAATATAAATTGAAGATCATTAATTAATATAATAAATGATGTAATTAAGAATTGTTAATTAAGAAATAATTAATAGGAAAGTAATTAAATGTTAATCTGCTATAAATGATTTAGAATAATTCATTTAAGGAATTTATTAAAGACTAATTTATTCTTGTAATTAGAGAATGGTTAATTATTTTGATTTATAATCAATGAATAATGGTGAGAGCATGATTTATGGAATGTGTAATTAAATTAATTTATTTTAAATTAATTAAAATGGAAGTAGTTAATTTAATTCATTTTAAATTAACTATAGCTTGTGATTCATAAATCATTGCTGATGGATGATATTGATATTTCATTGTTTGATTGTGATCTCAAAAATGAGTTGGATAATGTCTATGTGATATGAGATGCTTGGTTTAAGTATGATAATGTTTAATTATCTTTTTGGATGATGATATTAATTATCTGTTTATGATGATGATGATGTGATTATCTATTATGAGATGTGAATTATCTATCTGTGCATATTGATAATATTGAATTCACTGTTAAGACTAAATAGACAACTTGGCCCTAAAAGACACGCTTTGGATTTCGATGAGACCGGGATCGGGTTTTCCGCATTAGGAATATCCGAAAACCACATCGTTTCCAAATTAACGATAGGTCGTGAATCTGAAGTGAAGATGAAGGTTCTGAATGCAAGGATTATCGTCGTTAACTCTGAGGGTGATTCCAAAATGAGTGTAACGAGATGATGCCTTCGGTTTCGTTCGAACCCGGAACGAACTTGTATGGATTGAATGCTTTCAACACATCGTCAGGCGGACGATGAGCATTCTAAGAAATATGTTCTATAAAGGTAATCGTAACCTCAAGCCTCATCAACCGGGAATGGCTAAAACAGGGGAGGTGCAGCAAGGTTAGGTGGGTCATGCCCAAGCAGGACGAGGATATTCCCCTGTCTAGATGTCCCTTTTTATTCGGCTTAGTGGGCGGTTGGTCTGCAGCCAACTGCGGGGTTTATCTTGTTCGGGACTGCTCAGTAAGGAATGGTTCCGGCCTTGTGTTGCAGGGGATGAAGGGAGTAATCCTCGGTACGTTGATCTAGGCCACGTACTGTGACGGGCGGTACCCCAGTAGCCCTGCCATTGTATGGAATCCATAATCCAATAAATGCCTATGGTTTTGATTGTATTACCCACTTTTGTGGCTAGTAGCTGGAATTTAATGAATGTAACAATTTCGGCTATTTTCTATTTACTTGAAAACCCTAGACCTATTATAATATCACTGGATTTCCTATCAAATGTTTTGGTTAGCGTAAGGTAAAAACTTTTCCATGTTTATGTGTGGGAAGTCTTACGTGATACCTTTTGTTTTCAAAGGATTTTTCAAAAGTTAAGCAACTTTAACCTGTTACTCATACCAGACCCATGTCTGACCCGAAGTTTATTTTTGTTTTTCATAAACTCTCGGGTACCCAAATTTTTACGGGTAGCCAAGGGATTCAGGTTTAGCTTTGACGAATTCTGGAGGAGCAATGGAGCAGGAGGCTTCAGCGTTGTAGATATATATAGTTCCGCTGTGTGGTATCTCTGTGATGTATTGTGTATTGAGTTGTATTAACTAGACAGGTGTTTATAACTGTCTAGTATGTGATGTATTATCTGTATCACTCTGATTGATGTTATATATTATGTAAATACTTATGTGATTAATATATTTTATTCGTTCCGCTGTGAGATTCTGATGTTGTTGTTCTTTCTTCTCTATCTTTTCTATTTTCTCACCCTTTTCTTTCTTATTAACGATGCTTCTTCCTGGGAGTAGGAAGTGGGGTCGTTACAGTGGTATCAGAGCGCTAGGTTGAGTGAATACCTAGGCTCTTAAGTGATTTCTTTCCTGAGAGAGCGTATTTGTAAAATTTGATAAATATATTTATTTATTTATTTTCTATTTATTTGTTGGATTACCTGTCCGGGTTTTCCAATATAAGCATAAGGGTAGATTGAGTAGTGGTGTGTGTAACACGACTATCTGTGGTTGGAAGTATATTTGACGAGACTGTAGACCTAATACCGTCTCGAGTAAATTTGTGGTGTAAGGATTTCACCTAATCTCTGGAGAGAAAACTGATAAGATTAAAGTCCATTTTGTTGTACAGATTGGATGAGTAGGATTTGGATTGTGTGAGTGAGCAGAAGCTAGAATATTATCTTGGTAACTCAAGAAGTAAATGGTTGTGTGTTGAGATGCAGTAGCGATGGATTGTTTTCAAAGAAGTTCTTAAGGATCTTTGGATAAGGAAGTGTGTCTGCATTAGTGTTGAGTTTGAGTTCAGCTGAATGTTGTGTTTGGCATTTAGGCTTGAGTTTTCCGAGGAATTTCTGGATTAAGGAGTTTTGGCATCAGTAGCAGAGTTGCAGCTCAGATTGTTCTACCGGCACGCGAGGAGGTCATCGAAGTCCAGAACCAGTTTTGTGAAACCATTTCTTCAATAGATTGGCTGGGTAAATTTAAGCTGTTCAGATAGGTAAGGAGAGAACAGTTTTTCTTTGGATATTAGCCTGGGTTGATCGCAAAAGAGACTTGCGATGGTTAAGTGTTCTCTGGAATGGCAGAAATTTTCTGGATATCGTTGAAGAGGTAGGTGGTTTGTCTTAGCATCTGAGGAGTTGAGTTTGGTATCAACTGGATTTCAGAAAAGGTGTCGATGGTTCAACTTAGTAATAGAATGGATTCTAGAGAGAGAAATTGGTGAAGCAGCTTAAGTTTTGGAGGAATTTCTGAGTTCTATTTTGGATCTGCTGAATCATATTTTTGTAATGTGTTGTCCAGTTATGCTTATGTGCATCATCGGTATTTTCATCGATCCTAGGTCAGAGTTGTGCAGCGGAAGCAGTTGGGAGTGCATCTGTTTTTCTTTTCTGAAAAAGAGAAGTTGTTTTCTACTGAGGATAGAAAAGGTTGAGTTCTTGGTTTGGTTGGTTTTGAGGAAATTATTCTACTGGATTGTTTTTGGATTCAGATTGTTTTAGGAGTTATCAGCGAAGGTTGAGCTGATCAGTAAGTTGAAGGCAGCTTTGGATTGTCAGAAGTATTTGGTGAATAAGAGACGAAGGAATTTGGATTTGGGAGTCGGAGATTTCATTTTGTATGAATTTTCTCTGATTCAAAGGAGTTCTATAGATTAGTAATATAGACAATTTGGATTCTATAGATCGAGTATTCCGGTGTTATACTGGGAAACTCTAGGGAGCTCTATCCAGAATTTTATCTGGATAGTTAGCTTTGTTGATTGAGTAGATTTGGTTATGATGATTGTTAGCATGTGATTGATATATGCTTATGGTTTAAAATTAATTAAAATCTAAAATATACTATTAAATTACCTTTGCTTTTAAATTTCGGGGACGAAATTCTTTTAAGGGGGGAGGAATGTGACGACCCGGAATTTTCTAGCAATATCAATTTAATAATCTGCATTAAATATTAAATTGATTTGATATATTTTTATTAATTAAATCTGAATTGATACTTTTCTTTTAATAAGTATTCAATTGGTAAATTTTATCTGTTTGAAATTAATTGTTTGTTTTCTATTTATATATGTATATATTTGTATACATTGTAAATAGATGAATTTGTTTTAAAATTTAATTAATAAAATATGTTTAAATACTAATGTATATATTTTAGTGAATTAGAAATTATGTTTTATTTAATATAAACTTTTCAAAGGCTAAATAAATAAATAGTTTGAAAACTTATTTTAACTTAAGTTTAAATTTAATTTACTAACAAAAAGATTTGTTTACTTTTATTTTTAGTATAGTTTGATTTAAAATATGAAATTAAAATATATATGAGTTTTAAATATATTTTTGTCAAACAATACATTAACATACACTAATAAAATATGTAGTTTATAATAAAAAGATAATCTATTCTATCTATCATTTCAAAATGATAAATATGTTTTTATAAAATAAATAAAATTAAAATATGCATATAGAAATATAAGTAAATACATAAGTTAAATTATAATAGCATAACAACTATCAAGTCATTTAGTTTCAAACAACAAACATAGGAATAAAGTAAAATATACATAAAGCTATAAATTGGAAGTTAACATACTATATGTAATAAGTTAAATAAAAGTAAACATATAGGATACATTTATAGATTAAAACTAAGTATAAATACATTTCAAATTTACAGTAACTAGTCAACATTTAAAACTAGAAACAAAATCATTTTTTTTAAAAAAGTTTGTAAACTATTAATAAATAAACTGCAGCATATAATATGTTTAAAATATCAAGAACAAAAGAAGAAACATGAAGCAAATGATAGTAACAATAGTGTATGCAGGCCGAATTGTATGAAATAAAACAAAGACAACAACAAAATGAAAGATATAAAATATCTTTGTGTGCAGGCCAGATAAATAAATAAACTGCATATATGAAGCTTGTGTAGGAAGATAGTGTTAAATATCCTTAAGCTAACAAACAAAAACTAATTAATAAAAAAATCCTTTAGTACACTAAGCATTCATATCAGCCTACCATTAAAGAAAATATCTCTGGAAAAAAAACTGTACAAACAAGATTGTAGACTATATTGTCACTATTTTATGAAACATAATCATATTACCTGTCTGCATATGCTATGTGTATTTGTTTATAAATTAGCTTCATCTGCATATTCAGTTCGAACTGGATAACAATTAAAATGCATACAAACTAAAACATGAAAATGAAAACTATTCCATACTTAAACAAAAAATTCAAGAAGCAAAAACAAAAGTGAAGTTTCGGCTGTTTTCATGCCTGCTTCAACAAAGTACCTCTGTTCTTCCATATATTTGTGAGTAACAACTTTTTTTTTATAAATTTAAAGTATAAGATTGTTGTTTATATAGATGAATGCTTATGTTTGTACATATGGATGTTCTGTGAATAATGATTAGGATTTGTGTGCAGGCTGTTAATCACATATGTTCTCTGTTTTGTGTTTTAAACATAGATTTTGATTTAAATAATCATTTACAATTGATTTACTCGATATTTAAATTTAGTATTAAAACAAAAGTTGTCTGTTACTAGGTAAATTAAGTTTAAAAATTTATTCAAGCCTAAACAGTTTAACAACATCTCTGGAAATTAAGAAAAACTGAACTAAACTACAAATTTGTCAAATTTCGAATTGCTAAATTTATAAATTTAGGTACACAAAGTAAATCGGTGAACTATAACTTGGTTTTTAAAGGATAAATCATAATTTTTAGTAGTGTTTTAGGAGAGCAGTTACTGTTTTAATGTTTTGGGTATTTAGTGTTTCCATGGTCGATCAAGTGGATATGGGGGGTTGAGCTTCGGTCTGGAGGTAGAGGACTGTGCCGTGGAGTTGGGAAAAATAGGGGATGGATGAGAAAATGGTGGTGGAAGCATCGGCATTGGTTTCAAATTTTTAAACCTAATTTTCACTGTGTTTGGAAGTTCTGATCGCCGCGGGTTGTTCAGAGGTTCGAGTGTTGCGTGGACTTGGGAATAGGTAGAGGGAAGGTAGTTGGAGCTGTAGCCGGAAGTGGGTGTGCTCCGGTGGTCGGAGTTTGGTGTGCGGCGAGGTTTTCAGGATCGAGTGGTAAAACTGTTGTGCTCCAGGAAACTCGATTTTGATATGACGTGATGCAGTGGGTTTGGATGGTCGTGACGACATAAGGAGGTGATCGCCGATGGGAAGCAGTTGTAGTGGATGGTCGGCGATGGCCAGAGGGATGGTGCACGTGCACAGGCACGTTGATGGACTGGGTTGTGTGGGTAGTTGGGGAAGAAGATGTACAGGAGTTCAAACGTGAGTTACTTCGGGGTCGACACGAGCTTTGCGCGATGTTTTTGTTGGGCTCGATCTTGTTTCAATTGGGAAGACAGGAAGGAGGAAAAGATATGTGCAAGGGGGAAAACTCGAAGCAGCTTGAGTTTTTACTCGGGGAAACCCGCATATTACTCGAAGCAAAACTAAGGGGTGCTCGGGTTTTAGTGTACAGTTTGTAAAACCTGAAACTGTTTTAAACTTTGTTTTAAAATCTAAAATCAAAGTTAAAAACCTAGATCTAAATCAAAGTTTAACTGTGAATCCAAGTGAGTTTTGAAAATAAAGTTGGTATAAATAAGTTTTCAAAACTTAAACTATTTTAATAATTTAAAAGTGCCAAATGTTTAAGTATATTCAAAAGGGAGTTGAATTCAAAAATAAATTATAAATGGTTAAAGAAAGTACTCAGACAAGTTAACACCAAGGGGATCGGGACTTAGTTATGAAAAGCTAGATTTGGGAACTAGAATAAAGTTTTATGATTTAAATTTATTCACATAAATTTTAGGTGTAATTAAATATGTAAGTTTTAAAAAAAGGTTTTGAAAATAAGTTAGTGTAAACATTTTATTAAGATAAAGTTTAAATTATTTAAATAAATGTTTAAACATATTGGAAATAAGAATTTAAATCAATTATAAGAACCATTGACTTTAATTCATGAAGTTTTGGAATTTTATATGTTTTGATCTTTAAGTTAATTAGGCAAGAATACTTAATGATGAATATTAGTTAATTTAGTAATTATAAGTTTAAAGGTAGTAATTAAAGTTAATTAATGAATTAATTAACTAATACGAGATTAAGAACCATAAATTAGATATTTATTTAAATTAATAAATTTTTATGATGAGTAATATAAGTTACTTAAATACAATAATAATCATTAACAAGATTATTAATACAATAATAATATTTAAATAAGTGTTAATGAAGATCATTAACAAGATTATTTATAATTAATTAAAGTAATTGATTTTTAATAAATTGGATTAGTTAATACGATAATAATCATTGTAATAGTTTAAATGTGAATTATTTATTTGAAAGGTAATTAAGAAATTAATTACTTATTTACTGAGTAAATTGATTTGATTTGAGTTAATTAATTTAGTTTAATTAACTGATATTTTGGAAGTAAATTACTTAGAAAAGTAATTGAAGAATAATTACGGGATGAAATTAATTGGGTGATGTTGTTAATAGAAGTAATTGAAATATAATTACTTAAAATAAGTCAGGGAATTATTTAAGAGTGTTATTGAGAAGTAATTAATTATGAATGATTAATTACTGAATATATTAATCAAGCGGATTAATATTTGTGTTAGAAGATGGGTATTCTTAATATAATTAACAAATGAAATGTAGTTAGAGAAATTGATCTATTTGAGAATAATAAATCAACAAGATAATTAAATGGAAATAAATCAATATAAATGTAATTAATGGAGCATAATTACTCAGAATAGTAATTGGATGATCATTACTTGATGAAGTTAATACAAGATGATCTGTAAGTAAAGTAATGTGAGTAATTTCTTTTGTAATTAATCAAAGGATTAATTTATGGGAATAATTAATTATGGCATGATTAATTTGTTAATAGGTAATTGAGAGTAGTTAATTACTGGTTTGTTATTAATCAAGGGGTGATTAATAATTGTGTTTAAGTAAAGATTAATCACTTAAATAAGTAATTTAATATAAATTGAAGATCATTAATTAATATAATAAATGATGTAATTAAGAATTGTTAATTAAGAAATAATTAATAGGAAAGTAATTAAATGTTAATCTGCTATAAATGATTTAGAATAATTCATTTAAGGAATTTATTAAAGACTAATTTATTCTTGTAATTAGAGAATGGTTAATTATTTTGATTTATAATCAATGAATAATGGTGAGAGCGGGATTTATGGAATGTGTAATTAAATTAATTTATTTTAAATTAATTAAAATGGAAGTAGTTAATTTAATTCATTTTAAATTAACTATAGCTTGTGATTCATAAATCATTGCTGATGGATGATATTGATATTTCATTGTTTGATTGTGATCTCAGAAATGAGTTGGATAATGTCTATGTGATATGAGATACTTGGTTTAAGTATGATAATGTTTAATTATCTGTTTGGATGATGATATTAATTATCTGTTTATGATGATGATGTGATTATCTATTATGAGATGTGAATTATCTATCTGTGCATATTGATAATATTGAATTCACTGTTAAGACTAAATAGACAACTTGGCCCTAAAAGACACGCTTTGGATTTCGATGAGACCGGGATCGGGTTTTCCGCATTAGGAATATCCGAAAACCACATCGTTTCCAAATTAACGATAGGTCGTGAATCTGAAGTGAAGATGAAGGTTCTGAATGCAAGGATTATCGTCGTTAACTCTGAGGGTGATTCCAAAATGAGTGTAACGAGATGATGCCTTCGGTTTCGTTCGAACCCAGAACGAACTTGTATGGATTGAATGCTTTCAACACATCGTCAGGCGGACGATGAGCATTCTAAGAAATATGTTCTATGAAGGTAATCGTAACCTCAAGCCTCATCAACCGGGAATGGCTAAAACAGGGGAGGTGCGGCAAGGTTAGGTGGGTCATGCCCAAGAAGGACAAGGATATTCCCCTGTCTAGATGTCCCTTTTTATTCGGCTTAGTGGGCGGTTGGTCTGCAGCCAACTGCGGGGTTTATCTTGTTCGGGACTGCTCAGTAAGGAATGGTTCCGGCCTTGTATTGCAGGGGATGAAGGGAGTAATCCTCGGTACGTTGATCTTGGCCACGTACTGTGACGGGCGGTACCCCAGTAGCCCTGCCATTGTATGGAATCCGTAATCCAATAAGTGCCTACGGTTTTGATTCTATTATCCAATTTTGTGGTTAGTAGATGGAATTTAATGAATGTAACAATTTCGGCTATTTTCTATTTACTTGAAAACCCTAGACCTATTATAATATCACTGGATTTCCTATCAAATGTTTTGGTTAGCGTAAGGTAAAAACTTTTCCATGTTTATGTGTGGGAAGTCTTACGTGATACCTTTTGTTTTCAAAGGATTTTTCAAAAGTTAAGCAACTTTAACCTGTTACTCATACCAGACCCATGTCTGACCCGAAGTTTATTTTTGTTTTTCATAAACTCTCGGGTACCCAAATTTTTACGGGTAGCCAAGGGATTCAGGTTTAGCTTTGACGAATTCTGGAGGAGCAATGGAGCAGGAGGCTTCAGCGTTGTAGATATATATATAGTTCCGCTGTGTGGTATCTCTGTGATGTATTGTTTATTGAGTTGTATTAACTAGACAGGTGTTTATAACTGTCTAGTATGTGATGTATTATCTGTATCACTCTGATTGATGTTATATATTATGTAAATACTTATGTGATTAATATATTTTATTCGTTCCGCTGTGAGATTCTGATGTTGTTGTTCTTTCTTCTCTATCTTTTCTATTTTCTCACCCTTTTCTTTCTTATTAACGATGCTTCTTCCTGGGAGTAGGAAGTGGGGTCGTTACAACTAGAATAACATAGTTTTAAAAAATCTGAAAGTAAAATTACAAATAAAAACAATTTAAAAACATTGAAACCCTTAATTAAAATCTAAATCCCAGTGTAAATTATGAAGCCGGCCCAAATAACTAAGTGATAAAATATATCTCTTTTCTGTTTATTTCTTCGGCCCTATTCCTTCTTCTCTTTTTGTTAAAAAATGGTTGCTTTCTTCTTTCTTCGATCTAAAATTATGGCTTCTGATAAATGATTCCACCGCTTGAAAATTATTCAATTTAGTGATGAATTTTCTTTGATCTGGCTTGTCAATTGATCTTTTCGTTGGTTGATGCTTGCAGCTGCTCCACTTTGTCGAGCGCGTATACTTTGTTGCAAAAGTGGTACGTGATATTCCTTTTATGTTCTTATTATGGTCGACTTTTTATTCGAGTTACTGATTTGATTTCGATTTAAGAGTAAACTTTGAATATTTGTATTGAACTCGAATGCCTTTTACATATGTTAACAGGTTAAATAGGGTTTGAATCCCAATAATTTCCTTCGTATACTTTTGATTTGAATTATTCTTAATTCTTGCTTGGCCATATGATTTTGATTCATCGCTTGTGATGTTTTCTGACTAGTTCGGTTCGCATATTTTTCTGTCTTGATTGTCACAGCTTTGTTTCTTGGTCACCACGGCTTTGATTCTCTATTGACTTCGGTTACGGTGATAATATTTACTTATTTGATTTGTTATCACCTGACTTTGACTTGTATTCATGCCTGATAGCATTTTCGACCTGATGCTTGTGTACATGTTTACTACATCCCTATACTTCATGTTGTCCAGTCTTGTTTCACTTCATTGTTCACTGTATATTCATGCCTGAGTGTGTTCAAAACTGTGTTACACAATTCCTCAGTGTTGATTTATGTCATATGTTTGAAGCTTCATGTACTGACCATTTTTTTGCACTGCTTACTACAACCATATAGTCATCTTTGTCCTTGGTAGCATGTATTTTGGTTGCATATGAATAGTATGCATGTAATTTTGCTTGCATGATCTACTGGTTCATCACTGTTTGATTGCATTACATTGTTCATTGTCTTGTGCCATTATCCGATTCACTTGAACTTTGAATTGATCATTCTACTTTGTTTTCTTATGCACTGCCCATATGTGTTCTTTTGTTTGCATTAGACTTTGATTATGCGGTCTGCACTGAAATGTTGTGCACTACATGTATATATATACATGTGTGTATAAATGTGTGTGTCTATGTATGTGTGTATGTATGTTTGTTTGTTTGTTGCACCCTGTAATTTGATATTGCATTCTTTGAACTTTGCACTGCCTTGATTTGAGTCACTTGTATTAGTCCATTGCCATGTTGCTTTGAGTTAGATTGCATTTCGATGATGAGTTTCTTATGAGATGGTTCATGAAATCTTCATGTTAGTCTGGTGGCTTCACTTTGGTAATTGTAATCTTCATTTCTGTTTGGTTGCCATTGAATTTTGATATTGTTGCCATTCACTTGTGTACCTGCACTTGTATACAGCTAAGTTTATATGGCCTTTTTGGTTGGACCTATACACGTCTGGTGATAGATCTGACAATGTCTTTCATGCATATTTATCTGAAAGTCTAGCATACTCAATGTTGTTGTGTTGCTCAACTTTCATATTTAACTATGTTGAGTAATGGCTTGTTCTCGAGTCATATATCATGTGTACTTCATGGTTGCATTCATTATTGGACTGGTTAAGTACACTGTTTTCATGTGACTGATCTGGTTGCATATATGTTACTTGTTGTGGTCTTTTGTACATACATGTACGAGTGAGGTTTTCACTTCGTATATGAGTCTGTACTTGATTACTGGTTTATGAATTTGCTTCATCTGGTGGTAGCTGCAAGTATATGAATACATGTTGTCATGTCAACATTGATTCATTTCTAAATGCATGCATACTCCAGTGTGCATTGTAAATATCCATTTAAAGCTTATTGCTAGATTCTGGTCATTGCATTTTAGTTTCTCTAACCAGTCTGGGTTCAAATGTACATTTGAATTTTTGGTCGAGGCTTGTTCGAGTCATTAAAAACTTGACATATTGATTTGTATTGCATGCACCTGAGTTGCACCTAGGTTTGGCTCGGGTTTGACCTTGTGCACATATTGTGACTTTATTTGTATCGCACTTGAGTTGAATCTAGCCTTGGCTCGGGTTTGATCTTGTGCTCACCTGTCCCTGCAGTTTTATGAAATGTATATTGGTGTGCATGGCCTTGTGGCATGTAGAGTGATACACTATGCATGCCACAGTTTGTTCGTGTTTGATGAATTCAAAATTAAATGATGACAAACAACTCAAATAACTGAGGCAAATAATATTTTCAAAATAAAATTTTATTTTACACTGCAAAAATATTTTATTTTTAATTTTACATTGTCGGTGTTTATTTTACAGATCGCTCGGATGCTGGATTCAATCTGGAATAGAGTTGAAGATAAATATGAGCGAATGAGTGATATATAGTGAGGCGCAAATGTAAATCAAAAATTGTGATGTAATCAAATTTGTATTGTAATTGAATTATGTATGTATAGTGAGTGCTCAAATTTGTACTATTCAAAATTATAATAAATATTTGTTTGAATAAAATATCTGTTTGAATAAAATATCTGTTTGAATTTAAAGTGTTATTTATTTCATTTAGAAAATATTTATTTAATTATGTGAAAAATAAAATAGTACATTAACAAATACATTTAAATGAATATATATGTTTATTATCATCAAATAAAAATCATATACTAGCATATTCAACACTTCAGGAATTTCATATCTTGGCCGTAAAAGGTGTGTGGTTGATAAGGAAAGCCGTCATAGATAAGGCTTTAGCTCATAATCCCTTATTCAACTCTGCAGCCAATTTGAGGCAATGAGATCTCTCCAACAATGTCTGGTTCATCCTTTCTGCAACTCCATTGGATTGGGGGTCGCCTAACGTGGTGAAATACCTCTTAATGCCTTAGGACTTACAATAATCAATGAATTCTTGTGATACAAATTCACCGCCATTATCCGAATGGAGAATTTTTAACTTCTTCCCTGATTGCTTCTCAACCATAGATTTTTACTTTCGAAACATGGTAAAGGTTTCACTCTTAGACTGTAGGAAGCATACTCATACTTTGCGAGAGAAATCATCTATAAATAAAATTAAATACCTGGCTCTACCTAAGGATGGACAAGGGGAGGGACCCCATACATCTGTGTGAATATACTCCAAGATAGCCTTTGCTTTGTGCCCTCCTGTACTAAAAGAAATCTTTATCTGCCTTCGAAGAGCACATTCTTCACAAAAGCCAAGCTCTGAATGTTGTACTCCATCAATCAAACCTTGCTTTCTCAACTCATCCAAACTACGTTCACCGGACTCATCCGCAAGTGTCACAATCTAGAAGAATCTAAATCAACAGAAGTAACTGAAGCTGATTCACCAATTACAATAGCGCCTTTCAATAGATAGAAATTTTCTGCCCTCACACCTTTCATAACAATCATGGAACCCTTCGATGTCTTCATTTTCTCTCCCTCGACTGCATTCTTCAAACTAAGTCTACTCAAAGCCCTAACAGAAATCAATCTCCTTCTAAAATCAGGTACATACCTAACATCAGTAATAGTACAAACAACATTATCAAGTATCCTGACATTCACACTACCAATGCAAACCATGAGGCAAGAAGTATCATTGTCCATCAGAACTTCTCCCTCATCAATCTCATGGTAAGTGAAAAAGTAATTCCTATTAGGTGTTATATGATAGGATGTGACAGAATCAATTAACCATAGGTTGCTTTTCCCTAAAGGGCTAGAAATTGTAAATACATCAGTATTACTCCCTGTATCAGATATCTCTGCAGTAGATGCTGAAGCTTTCTTTGGGTTTTTTCTTCTTACTTCGAGCTTGGGACATTGAGCTATAAAGTGTCATGATTTCTTACAATAATGGCAAGTTAATCACTTAGGCCCCCTACCGAGACCTTGAATTACTTCAACCTCCACCATTCTTTTACTTGTTTTGGCTTCTACCTCTCTGTATAGATAAGTCCTTTGTATCACTATCTAAACTAATGCTCGTCAATCAACCTCTCAACATGTCATTATGAAGACCGGCCTTTACGTCACATAGGCTAATCTTAAAGCGACCATATCATGGAATTAATAAAAGTAGTATATTCCTTAGGCATTGAACATAAGAGGATCATTACTTGAGCCTCATCAGTAATATCAACTTCCATTGTCTTCAGATTTTTAATTAAAGTGGTCAAAGCATCTACATGCTCCATAAGACCTGTTCTAGGCTTCATCTTAAATGAATTGTGTTGTTGCTGAAGAATAATCCAATAATTGAGAGACTTGTCTTGATATGCATCAGATAATGCATCCTACAATTCCTTCGCCGTCTTCTTCTGAGAGAATTCTCTTAGAACTTTATTTGAAAGACTCAACTGGATCGTTGTAAGAGCTTCTTCTTCCGTCTCTTCGAAAACATTCCTCTCTGGATATTTCATTTTATCCGGCTCGGAAATAATCTTAAAAGTCATCTTTTTTGGCATGGCCTCCATCTTTATTTTTCGTATGCCAAAATTTTCTTTTCCATCAAAACAAGTAACAGCGTAATTACTACCTATTTTCCCCAAAGCCAGAGATGCTCAAATCTAAAACAAATCAACTAGCTCTGATACCAAATTGTTAAGTGTGGCTCGCATTTGAGAGTGCATGAATTGAACAATAAGTCTCACATGACAAAAAAATATGGCGCATAACTTGGTATATACATGGGATTGGTGGCGCGTAACATTGAGAATTTCTTTTGTTACAAGCAAGTATAGCCAAGACTGAGTATGTGTCCGTTTCCAAAGACGATAAAAGTGATGTTCAATCGGAACGCTGCCACATTGAAAGCTTCATTAGGTGACGCTTTACAGAATAATGAAGCATGCATTTATGAGGACGCGTTGGAGTGTCGAAACACAACAAGTGAATTGTCTAAACTAATAGGTGCTTACTTCGTCTGATCTAATTATTTTAAATTTTCTTTTTTATTATATCTATTGAATAACCTTCCTTCCTTTTCCTTTCTTTCTTTCATGGAAGAAAAAATTCACTTGATCTACCAAATCAATTGTGCATCAGATGCATAAAATAATATAGATAATATCTTAATGTGTAATGTCTCTTAACAAAAGGACTTAAGCAGTGTAAACCGGAAAAAGAATGTGCTTCACGTCGATGTGGGCTGGGTTTGAGGGGAGTTTTGCAAGTCTATCTGCTAGAGCAATTACAAACAACAAACAGGTAATATATACTTTTCTATAATATACTGAACATGATTTTTGAATTATTACCTTGTTAATAAAATGCATTACAGCTTAACTAGTATAGTAGATAAAGAAAGTGTTGGATCATTGGTTTTGATTGCTGACAAGACACAACAATTCACGAATTTATGACTACGCTAACATCCAGATTCATCAGCTCAATATATGGTTCGCATAGTTATATATTTTAACAAGAATCATCAAATGTGTATATAAAGTCTAGTTTAATGTTTTGTTAAAATCTTTCCTCAAGAATCATCATTCACATTCAAATAAACTTGCATGTGTACTTTAATCAAAATCAAGTTTTCAAAAAAGCATGGAGCGGGGCTCAAACCCGGGTCACTAGTTTGGAAGGCAAGTTCTCTAACCAAATGAGCTACTGCAATTTTTGCTTAACAATATAATTCAATCGACTGAATACAGACTGAATCTGTGTACTTTAACATATCTGTGCATGATTTTTTTACATGACTTTACTTTTCGGTCGACTGACCATTTTCGACCAGTCGACTTACCTGAACCCAACTGTCATATTTTGAAAAGACATTTCCATCCTGCGAAAGGTTGCGATCCTTCTCTGAACAGAAATGGTTGCTTCTTTAGGTCAGAACTCTTCACCAATGGCAGCAACCCTCTGTATACTATAAACATATATTCCCAAACACTTCATACACCAAACCTTTCTAACTATCTTATATTCTTCTTGTGCTCTCATACTTACATTCAAACAACATACAAGAATTTTATTGCATTTAATCTCCAAATTAATTTTCATAATCTTCGATTCTTAGCAACACCTTCTTTTCATATCTTCACATACACTTCATACACTTTAGGATTTGGATATAAGAGGTTTGTACTATCAGAGACAAATTAGTGTTATCAAGAACACACGGTATTAGATATTCTTTTGTATTTTTTTAGTTCTATTCGGCTGCTCAGGCATGTGAAGTCATCTTCAGCTGCGGAGGCGAAATCCCTTTCTACTGCTAAGGTCCCTGTTTGATTATTCAGGGGTTGTCCTCCGGGTTAAGTGAGGGTTATTGTTTCAGTGAAATTCCAAAAGGAGTCTGAGACTGGATGTAGGATGGAACTCCGAACCAGTATAAAAATCTCTGGTGTTATTTTTATTATACTGCTTTTATATTCCGCATTATTTACTATATTGCTATCATCACTGTATTCTATATTATCATATATCCATATTACACGATCCGTAACACGTTTTCATTTGGTATCAGAGCATGGAATTCTATCGATCGTCACAACATCATAAAATAATGACTAGAAAACGATCCAGTCGAAATACAACAAGCAAAATCCCTGTCAAAGCCACCGGTGAGGAATGCAAAAAGGTACTTTCTGATTTACAAATCTCAGTAAAAGATAACACTGAATTAGTTAGTATAGGGAATAAGATTTCAAAGCTTAATTTTATTATTTTAGAAAAGATGAAATCTGTTGAACTTGAAAATGAGAAATTGAAAAATGAAAAGTTAAATTTAGAAAACCGGCTTGGTGTTTTAAAGAAAAAATTTATAACTGTTAAAGATTTTCTAGATGAACAAAACACCATATTTGAAAAGGTGAGAGAAAATTTTTTAAAAGAAATTTTTGATTTGAAAAGACCAAATGATTTATTACAATTCTCTTTAGATAATTTAGAATCTCAAAATTTCCTTCTCAAAAATGCGAACCGTACGTTAAAAAACGAGAATTCTTAATTAAATGAGAAAATTGATATTTTGAATAATAGTAATATTTATTTTGAAAATAATAATCGTGACTTTAAGGATAAATTTGATAAACTTAACACTGAAGTCACAAAATTTAATAAAGGCCAAAACGATTTAAACATGATTTTTTCTAGTTCTTGACTTTTAAATGATAAAAGTGGTTTAGAATATAATAAAACAGATCATAGATATAGCAATAAAACAAATCATAGATATAGCACTAGACACGCTTTCATGTATAGTAAATATGTTAATGCTAGTACTAGATTACGAGAAAAGTCTAAATCCAATTTTTATAGAAATTCAAATACTGCTATGACCAATAATGTTTATAATTTCTTTGTTAGTACAAAATCATTGACGGGAAATATGAATAAAAATTATCTAAATATTTGGGTTCCTGTTAATTGAAAAAATAGAGAAAAAATACATTGATGATTATTTTGATATGGTAGTTAATAATGAAAATTATATTTATAAAGGTTCAATCACGCCCAAATGGGTATGGTTTCCTAAAAATTAGGAAATTATAAGAACCTTGGATATCGTATGCTTTAAATGTTAATTTTTTTCGGATACCTTACATTGTAAGTAGTAGTTATTTTGTTTTATATCGTTCTATGTTAACACTTACGTGAAATATAATTTATATCATCATATAAACTCTCCTTTTTGTCAATGACAAAGGGGGAGAAAGATATTGATGTAAAACTATTTGCAGGAATGAACCATGTAAGCACAGATTAAGGGGGAGAAAATATTAATTATTTATAGGAATATATAGCATAAATTCAGTAGGATCTATAGCACAATTACATGAATATATTTAGTGAGAGAGATAAGATCAACAAAGCTTGTCAAAGATTCATTTGTAGCATAATGAAATTGTCATCATCAAAAAGGGGAAGAATGTTGGATCATAGGTTTTGATTGTTGACAAGACACAACAATTCACGAATCTACGGGTACAATAACATCCAGACTCATCGGCTATATGGTTTGTATAGTTATATATTTTAACTAGAGTCATCAAATGTGTATACAAAGTCTAGTTTATTGCGTTTTAAAAATCTTTCCTCAAGAATCATCATTCACATTCAAATAAACTTGCATGCATAGTTTAATCAATATCAAGTTTTCAAAAAATGCATGGAGTGGGACTCAAACCCGGGTCACTAGTTTGGAAGGTAGGTACTCTAACCAAATGAGCTACTACAATTTTTGCTTAACAACAGAATTCAGTCGACTGAATTTAGTCAGTCATTCGACTGAATCTGTATATTTTAACATATTTGTGCACGATTTTTTTTTACACGAGTTCACTTTTCAGTCGATTGACCATTTTCGACCAGTCGACTGACCTGAACCAAAGTGTCCTGTTTTGAAAAGACATTTCCATTCTGCGAAAGGTTGCGATCTTTCTTTGAACAGGAATGGTTGCTTCTTTTGGTCAGTACTCTTCACCAATGGCAGCAACCCTCTGTATAGTATAAATATATGTTCCCAAACACTTCATATTCACCGAAAATCTTTCTAACTATCTTATATTCTTCTTATGCTCTCATACTTGCATTCAAACAATATACAAGCATTTTATTGCTTTGAATCTCCAAATTAACTTTCATAATCTTTGATTCTTAGCAACACATTCTTTTCATATCTTCACATACACTTCATACACTTGAGGATTTGATTATATGAGGTTTGTACTATCAGAGACAAATTAGTGTTATCAAGAACACACAGTGTTATATATTATTTTGTATTTTTTAGTCCTATTCTGCTGCTCAGGCGTGTGAAGTCCTCTTCGGCTGCTGAGGCGAAATCCTGTTCTGCTGCTCAGAGGTTGTATAGACCTGTTCCTCCAGGTTAAGTGTTGGTTATTATTTTAGTGATATACCAGAAGGAATCTGGGATTAGATGTAGGACGGAGCTCCGAACCAGTATAAAAACCTCTGGTGTTATTTTTATTATACTGCTTTTATATTCCGCACTATTTACTATATTGCTATCATCACTGTACTCTGTATTATCATATATCCATATTACACGATCCATAGCACGTTTTCAAAAAGCTTCATTTTTGGGGTCCCAAGTTAAATCCCAACAGCATCCTATTTTTAACTTTCTTATACAACCCAATTATATGAAACAACTATGTACAAAGGTATTAAAGATATCAAATATGGAACTAAAAACTTAGACTTAGGTCAATTTGCAACTTAACTGAAAACTTTGAATTAGGTTAATTAGCAACTTAAGCGCTCAAGAGTAAATTATAGAAAACTAGTAAATATGAAAAATGTGGAATAAAACCTATAATAAGGTTAATTAGCAGCTTAAACGTAAAATAATATGATGCATTTATAGAATGATATTAAATATCTGTGATAATATTCTTGGAAAATCATTGATATATGAATAAAAAGAGTACATCTATAAAGTTTAAGATTTTATTTAATCAACATTAAAATGAATTATTGTATACATTTTCGTAATTAAAGCTTATCATGTTTTTAGGAGTCTAAATTTGACTCTCAAGCCAAAAACTATTCATGTGCATCATTTTTATGACTTTCTTTTGTCACTTTCTTAAATGTTCTACCTAAACAAACAAAGCAACCATTTACAAGATATTAAATACATAAATTGTGGAAATGAAAACATATAGCAAGTTCAGTTAATATGTATATGTGTAAACATATGGATATATAACATATAGATATACATATACGCATGATCAAATGTAACATAAATAGAAAGGGGTGTGTGTGTATATATATATATTGCTATTATATGACAATATTTGTAGAAATATTAGTATGAATAGAAAACATGTTTATAAATTTTACTATTTATTGTTTTAGTCTACATTAAAATGGTCTTAACAATAATTTTCCTTTACTGAATAATATTGGACTTATCTTTGAAGCTATAATGAATATCAAGTTGAAAGGAACCCAAATTTACAGACCAACCAAGCACAAAATATTAATACGCTAATGTGGGAGTACAAATCTTATTAAAGTTAATTAGCAACCTAAAGGGTGATATTGTATATTTATATAAAGTTGTCAAATATGAAATACGTGGAAATAAGAACCAATTATTAGAGAAGTCAATGGATATAAAAGGGATATAATGCTATATTTGCATTCGTGAAACCATTTTCTTGTATAGGACATACGATCTACGAATAGCAGATGGTAGTAAATTTCCACTGGGAAGTTCAAAGTGAAGAACTTGAAAATGTCGAAATGAAACCAAACTGCTGAAGTGTACATTTTACTATGGACTTTTTCTTTTATCCCGCCTTATACTACAAACTTATTGTACAAATAGGCTACTTTTCTAACCAATTATAGATTTAGACCGCTTTTGGTCAACTCGACTTCATACTAGCAAAAATATGTAGATGACATTTCATGTATATAATTATTATTTCTCTAAAATCTTATAGATATCATTCAAATGTCGCCTGTTCTTGGTTTTGTACATACGCCATTAAAATAGCATCAATATTGTTTTTAACATAACGTTTTAGACGACCTTTGAAAGGTCGCGTATATTGCATTCACATAGGCATCATTTGAAAAGACTTCTAGTCTATTCCATCTGTTATTCATAATAACATATATCATTCCTCTCTCTACTTTTTCTACTTTTCCAAAGTTCAAACAAAAAAACAAAATCTTCTCCGCTCTTTTTTTCTGCAATTCTGTTTCTTTTTTCACCTAAATTATATAACTTTAGTAGTTTTGCTTCATTACCTAAGGTAATTGTTAATAATTAAATTTGATTCTCACTTGCTGCATATTTGTTTTTGAATTTTGTATTTTTTTATAGTTGACATGGATAATTAGAAATTTGACGATAAGAAGGGAACTTGGGGTTTGATTGTAATGTCAATGTCGATGATATTGAATTTGTATCGGAAACACAATTTTCACAACATTTCTATGATTATGGTGTTGTACCTTGTAACTCAAATGAATGTTGAGCCAATTGATCGTGGGTCGGGTAAAGAAGTTTGCGCTGATACAAAATTAGTTGTTCGTATGGCCCACGAAGAAGGCAGTAGTGATATAGGACACGTAAATGAAGAAGCCTTGTGTCGATAGGTCGACGAAGCATAAGAAAAAAATTAGCTATTGGAGAGCACTCCCTCTGAAATAGTGTCGTTGTAGAGTTACCTATGATGTGATTGTGTACACAGATTAAAAAAATTACAGGTAGTTGGTTCTATGGATGTTCACGGTATGTGTGGCATAGAGCGATGCTTAAAGTGTATGACTAGTATAATTTTATCCAATGGATAAATCCTCTAACTTTTCGTAAAGGGGTCAAATATGCTCTTCAGATACAAGCTGAAGTGTTAAGGTTGAAAAAAATACAATCTTCAGTTATTGAAGGACAATTCTTCTTGTAGTTGAAAGTCCCCAGTGAAGCACGATATGATTATTCTTCTAGGTATCTGAATGAGCAGTTGATATTGCTTTTGCTATTGAAATTTAAAGTTTATTTAGTGATGTTGTCGTATGTTGATGTTATTGTAGTTCAAAAACCAGATTTGGTTATATTCAAATGTTGATTGTTGACTTTGTTGTATGTGAACTGTTGAATTTGTGTTTTAATTCTTTGATATGATGTGAGTAGGAATGCGAATATGTTTTTGAATATAGTATGTGTATGGTATCGTATTTCATTATAATGTGAATTTGGTCGATGCATGTTTGTGATATTGTATGTTGTAAACACAGAGGCGCTATCTCAGAAATCTCGCATTTGGCGCATTTTAAGAAGCTGCCAACCGACACTATTTCAAAATAAGCTCTGTCGACTTGCTACTGTAAAACAACATAGCAGCCCCTTTCCTCTTTCATTTTACCCCATTGCACCAAAACAACCAAAAATTGTAAAACAACATGTTGGGTCATAATTTAATTTACAAAATATAAAATATATGATCAGTGTGGCGGACAGCTGTATTCACTAGTTCTACTCTCCGGAGTAGGGTTTTTTAAAATATATGTATAATATATATTAATATAATTAATTTACATAATCAATTGATTTAAATAATATATATATACATATAAAATTATTTTTATTTATGCCTAAAATATTATACTTATGGACTTTATATATATAATTTTATAGCCATATTTTTGTGTAAGTATGACATAGTATCCAAATTATAAATAATTGTATATATTTAAATATTAGATATTAAGATATTAAAACAAAAGAAATGGTTTTTTATTATTGAGCCATGCTATCTTAGGTATATACATAATAAATATTTTTAATATGCAAATATATGCAAATATACAATCAATCTAATTGTGATAATATATTTATATATCAAAATCATCACCTAACTAACAGTATAATATATACATATATATGTATATGTGTATATATATATAATATGTGAATATAAATTGTCATAAATTGTTTAGGAATACACCCTTATATCCAATGCTTGAAACCATGAAATAATGATATTTGCTCCTTGAACTGATTTCTAATCCAGTAGAGTGTTAGTCCCTGAATCGATGATCACCAACTATCGAGTATAACTGAATTTGATTTGATTTGAACTTGAATTAATGATGATAGAGGAGGTATGTTTTGGCTAGAAATGAGGGGGCACTACAAGAATAATGATTATTAAGTGCAATGTGCCACAGCGTTTAAGTGCTGGTTGCTGTTTTAACTCGCATCAAAACTAAAAGAAAATACATACGGTGTTGGCCTTCGCTGTAATATGTCAAAATTTATAAGCGGCACACAAAATAATTTCCAGGCCGCTTCTTTTTCGATTATTTCGCTTCGTTCCCGCTTTTTCCTTCCCATTTCACCTCTCAATTAGAACCCTAAGAAAAAAAATTCTCAATTTACTTGACCTGGATTCACCAACAACAGTAAAAAAGAAAATCATTGATTGCTACTATCGACAAGTGAACTCTATCCCTTTGTCGCTGTGCTTTCCTCGCCTAAGTCTCATTCAATATTGATCAGAGAGCACTCCTTCAACATAGCGATTTGGTAATCTCCGACGAACGACGATTATGACGACGTCGTCTCTGGTTTCGAGGTATCCTTTTATCTGAACGAATGAATTTACTCTAAAATTAGGATCTTTGTCTACCCTTTCTATTGTATATTGTCTGCAAGATGTGTCACTGTTACGTACTGAATTTTAAAAATCTTTTTTTATTGTTCCCTTAATTTCCCAACTGCACTTGCTGCTTTCTTCACAAGATAAATTGTGATTGTCCATGGTCTATGTTATTAAAGTTGTCCATGATAAAAAAGTTAGTTGATTCAAGGGCTTAACTTGGTCAAGGGAGAGAATAAAAGATAGTCTTAGACTGATTTTGCATAGGTCAATTATCGTTTCATGCTCTCTTAAACTATGACACCAATTCTTCTATCTTATGTAACCTGATTGCACAGTTAGGTTAAGACATTTAAATAATTTGTGCTATAGCAGCATGTTTGTTAAATAATTCGTTTATCTTTCTATCAATTTAGTACAGACTTGTAGTTTATATGGAATAAAAAATTAAATGCATGCTTTAAAGCTACCTTATTTACTCTCCAATTATGATTTGATTTATGTTTGTTGTCCAATTACCCTTCATGTATGTCATGACATAATACCTAAGTCGATGTTGACTTATTTTATAGGCTCTATAATTAACCAGTAATCTTATTGCCCTATAAGGCTGCAATATTCTTTGATTGTTTTATTTTATTTTTTGAAAAATGAAGTACTATTTTATTTTATTTTTTGAAAAAATGAAGTACTATTTTGGAAAATGAAGTACTATTTTTTGAAAAATGAAGTACGTTTTTAACTGCTTTTATTTTCTATTTTGTCTATATACTTCTGTTAAATAGTAACTTTTGGAGAGAATTTCTCTTAAACTCCTTGTGCCTGAAAGAAAAAACTTATATGATCATGTTAAATCACTCTTTTATTCCTTTAGGTTGAGCTAGAGGACCCTATAGAGAACATTGATTCTAAATTAGTAAGACAAGTTGCTGCAAATATATTTGATTCGATGGGGGATGGTATTGCAGCTGTTGTTCTTGCCCAGTGTATAATTGGTGAAGGTTCCAAGATATATGTATGTTCCATTTAATTTTGTCACAAACATATGAATTAATTTGTTATTGCTCTTAACAATTGCTTAATATATTAACTACATTTCTTGTTGCAGCTGGTGCTAATTCTATTCAAGTCACTTGTAGCTTTGAGGAAACCATTAAAGCTTTAGTTTTCAGAACCCAAGCTAATGTCAAGAAGGTAAATTTTGTAATTTATTCTATATTATATGCCTAAAGTTTTAATACAGTTGGCAAATAAGTATTATACAGTCAGCAAAGTAAATAAGTATTGTTTACTATAATATTTACATATAAAAATTCAAACTGTCGAAAAATTAAAGTTAAAAAAAAGAACAGCATCCCTAGAGTTAATATATACATATATATTCTTTTGACTAGAATATTATAGCCGTTCTTTGTTTTTCATGATTCATCGCATAGCAAATAATTGTACAGAAGTTAAAATGAAAAAAACACAAGTACATATGTATTTGTGGTAATAAACATAATATAATATATGGATTCATACTATGTATTTGTATACGTATTGCACCTTTGTTACATATGTTTCGAACTATGAAATATAACATAAACATGGTTAATTTAAAACTTATATGCTGACTGTATTAAATGTGTGTTTGCCTAACACCGATTCATTTAACGCTTTCTATTTGTGGTAACAAATATATAATAGCCTTTTTTAAGTAAAGAAAATCTAACTCACCTTTTTATGTCCATTAATGTTTGACTTATACTGTAATTACTTAACTGAGTAGACTTTTATATTTAAATAGTGTGGCATAGTGTATTGTCGATTACCAAAATTTTCAATAAGATTTAATAGCTAAAGTTGCTCAGCTATATGATTTCAAGTCATCAATTTTTGAACTTACTCAGATTTACAACGAGGCAAGTATTATACAGCAGGTCAACTTCACGACCAACATAGTACAGTACCTATTGTGTATTTACTGATTTATGGAAAGAAAGTTGATTTCTACATTTTTTACTCATATAGTTGTGCCTTATTTATTTAGTAGCATGTTTTCATCGACTTGTCCTCAATTAACATGTATACACTCATATGCCATCGGTTTTTTATTCAGGAATTTGTACTCCCATTGTGAATATTTAGTTGATTTGTTTGAAAATAACAACTGGGTTTTTGACTTATGAGTAACATTGTTTTTACGAGGAAACTATGAATGGCATTGTACTTAGTGGCAGTAATTAGTTTTTTTAATATAAAAAGACTGCTATAACTCACTAACTCCATGTACTTCTAACTGCCAGACCTGTAGTATTTCTTCAAATTCGTTGAACTGATGATGTTTATTCAACCTTTGACACACCATCTTCTACTCCACTTTAAACAATTCTTCAGATTTCTGGAAGTGTTATTATGCTGAATATGAGAAGTAAATAATAATAACAATTACCTAATCATGGATGACAGTAAAGTTCACTAACAAATCCTTCAGATTTTTGTATTCTCTTTTCCTTTGTTGCTCGGTCTCCATAACCACTAGAGGGACAATGCTTCGTAAAAAATGAACAGATTTCTTCAAGCATCAGGTTATATTGTTGAATCACCAAAAAATTAGTACAAATATCATATTCGTTTTTGTCTCTTCTAGGTTTACAGCATACATAGCTGTAGGCAACTTCTTTCATTCCATAATGTAAAAAATCCATATTTAAACTTATTTAGCTCACTTTTCAACTGCAGTTTGTCCATATACAAACAAAATCAAATTCGCAGAACTAAAGCTTTCCAACCGTTGTTAACCATAAATGAAAATATTACCAACTGTGTGATAAAGTACATGGATAATGAATAACCATAAACGACAATTTTACCAATTGTGATAAATTACATGGATAATGAATAACCATAAATGACAAAAGCATAAAGGAACCGTAAATATTGGGTTAAACATTTTTGCCAAAAAAATAAAGAGTTAGATGAACTTTGGTATATCCATTAATTTTATTGCTTTATCTAATTTATACTGCTTGGGACTCAATTGTGGATGAGTTTTATTTCTTTCCTTTGAACTTAACTCATTGTGTTAACTCAATAATGCATTATATTTTAGTTCCCACAAATGTCAATGACGTTAGAATGCCTTTTATTTTCTTAAAAAGAATTTCAAAATTATTTCTTAAAAGAGGTAAATTTTTTATATTACCAAATTTCTTTCCTTCTTCAACCTTGCAATTGGCAAAAAGAAACTTGCGTCTAACCTTATTTTTCTTCCTAATCCTATATTTTGTTAACCTGCATTCCATGAAGTCAATTAATATTTGCATTAATACACACACATCTATGTATGTATATTGAAATATGCACACACACATCGGAAGTCCGTCGTGTCCATAGTTCATTACAGTGGTAATGAGATATATCAGTGGAAAGTCATTGCATAGCTTTCATGTGTCAGTATCAAACAATGGCAGTTTTATACTATAACTCTCCAATAGTGTTTCATTTGCAATTTGATTTTATACGGACCAATATTTAAAATTTCTTTGGAAAATATAAGTATAGTGGTAATTATTTGTTGCTATTTGAATCACAATGCTCATTTCCCAATTTTCTGAAGCTATGAGTAAAAAAATATAAATAATTGAAATATCATGCTTGAGAACCATACGAAGGAGAGGTTTAAGTACCATACAATACATGCTTGAGAACCATACGAAGGCTGTTTGATTTTAACATCATGCCAGTTTTAGCGGATTGTAATACTAATTCAACTTTGGTCACTTATTTACCAATTACAATTAGTATTCTTAATACAATAAGTGGAGGCAAGAAGCTATCGTGAATATGTTAAATTCCCACATCCATTTTTGGGGTGGCAACTTTTGGCTTATGTTTTGTCATTTAGGAGAATAAGTTTCAAGATATCAAGGCTAAAGCTTTATTGCAATCCTAATGTATTTACTTAATTTATGATTCACAAATATTTCGTTCAGTCTAGATGTAATATTATTTGATTTTAATAGTTCAGTTATATATTTTACAATGTTAGAGTTACATATTTCACAATGTCAGAGGTTATTCGATATTTTAATTTGTTCCATTTATCTTATAATGTGTACTTGACATTCACTAAGTAAATGTATGTTATTATTTTTGGAGAAATAAAAAATAATAATACCTGAAATGTTGCCTTAAACAACTTTTGTTAACTGATGGAATATTGGCAAGCTCATCTCGCTGCATGGATTCAGCAAAATAAAGGAATGATAAACTTTAATCAATGATTACCTATATTTCAATCAATTGTATTACAAAACCAAATATTTTAAGAAGCTGAGTTATATAACTCAATTGTGTTGCTTTGGTTTCAAACAATCTAAGCAAGTTCAAACTGACTTTACAATGAAGCCAAATTATTTTAACGCTCAATTTTGTGTTTTGATTTCAAACACTTTGAGCAAGTTGAAAAGTTGTAAGATTTGAAGTGCATATCGCTATTTCAATCTCTTCACTTTAATCAAAGTGGTTACACTATTTCATTAAAATTAAATTAATAGCTTAAATTTAATATTACTATTAATTTAGCTTTGCACCATATTTCTACTGCAACAACAGTTCATGAATGATCCCCTCTCCCCGTTGCATCAACTATGCATTCATTATTTTATAATTAATTTTAATTCTATCTTTCTTTCAACATCAAATTAGTTACCTTCTATTTCTATATGCATGGGTATTGGCATATAACCTTGGTTAGGAGGTTGGCATTGTAGAAGTATTTGCTCCTAAAGAGTTTGGTTTATTCAATCTACAGACAAAGGTTACAGAAATGACATGTTGTTGTGCATGATTTATCAAATACTTTGATGAAATTATTTTTGTACATACCGTACCTATTCTTTTGTTTAACTAAACGCATTGCAATTTAACTTTCGTTATTTACATCAATAACATATAATGTTTTAGGATACTGGCTACTCATGTTGACGTGTGTTACATCATATACCACTACCATTGCTCTTCACATTTATGTAAATTTTACACTTCAAAATTTACTGACTTTTCAACTATTTCTTCAAATACAGATCCATGTATATGTGAAGAAGCTAGAGAGTGGGAACTTTGCACTACTTAGTGTGAAAATGCGATGTAATCCAAGGATTCTCATTCAAACCGTGTTTATCAATGTTCCACTTGTTGTAGAAAAGCAGTTTTACCAATGTTTGTGCTATTGAGTAATTTTGAAAATACAGAAAAAGCCAACTACTCAGATAAAACCGACTGATGTATTGCAAACATTAAAGCTCAAAAGTAAAACATTATAGATCCTATTAACATTGTAGGAAATTACCTTTCTCCTGTTTTTGCAATGCTGAAAAAGCCACCAAACCTTGAATTCCTATTTCATCTACCACGTTATTACCGCACAGAAATCAATATGTTTATCTTTCTACACTCAAAGAGCTACTCACGTAAAAAAATGTGCATAAGTGTCAAAATTTGGCCACGGAAAACGTTCGTGTAAAAGGATAACATACGCTACAAGGAGATTAAGGATTTCCGAAGCCGTCGGCAGCCGTCGGAAGCCGTCGGCGGCCGTCGGAATATACGGCGTTGGAGAGCAGTATTTCCGACGGCTTCCGACACAGGGTGTCGTACCCATTTCCGACGGCTTCCGACAGATCCCGACAAGTGTCGGGATCCGTCGGAAGCCATCGCAAAAGATGTCCTACAGGCTGTCGGAAGCTGTCGGGATCCGTCGGAAGCCGTCGAAAATCTGCTGTTTTTTTTATTTCTGCTGCAAATATAGCCTTCCATCCACATTTCTCTTCTAAACACTATTACATCAATACTGCACAATCCAGTATACAATATTCCAACCAAATATCAAAACCCAAACTGCACAAAATTCAATAAACACACAAATAAATCAAATTACATCAAAATAAAATACATAATATACATAACCATTCCAACATTTATAATAACCTAACAATAAGTGATCTATCATGTTATAAACACACAACATCATCAACATCCTCATCCACATCATCATACAACCACGAAACCAAGTGTATCAAACATAATTATACAAAAATCAACAATTATCTCCACCGTCTACCAAATCATTTAAAATTAAAAAATAACATACTTTAACAAGTAAGCAAGTAATGAATCAATCTCCTCCAGATTCAAAGCCAGCCGAGGAAGGGAAGCGGCCACCAAACTGCTGCATGTACTCTAGCAACTGTGTGGTCTGCATGGCCTATTGGCGGTTCTGCTCCTCCAACTGGGACACTCTAATCCACAATTCTTCTATATCTGCTAGATCGCTCCGAGCTCTATTCCACCGTCCCCTTCTTTAACTACTGGCCTGCAATAATGGAAAAATGAATAAAATTCAAGTTTATTGTTTTGAAAAGGTCAAAATATCATATTTGAAGTATTTTAAGATAAAATTATATATTCCAACATAGAATTATGACTTAAATATTAAATTATCAGTAAAATAAATTATTGACCACTTGATTGCCAAATCCGTATCGTCTGTCATGCTCTGCTGGATCCATAACGGACTCAAAAATAGCGTCCTCCTCATCAGTCGTCAGCTGATCTCGACCCGTATCAGTAAGGAGTTTATGCCGATGCTGCATAAACTTTTCCTGTATTAACAAATTAATAACATCATATTTTATTTCGTTATAGTTTAACAAGCAGAATAATTACTAATGCTGCATAAAATGAAATATGCTTACATGACTTTTGCTGGATTTATCCTCCTGCCATGTATACAAAATAGTACCGTCCGGATTTACATGCTCGATAGCCTGCGTACGAGTGAACACGTCCATATAGCCCACGGGACCATGTGCCTCAACTTCCTGAAGTTGATTTTTACATACAATTATTATACATTTAAAATTATATAGCATAAACTATTTACAATTATTATTCAGTAAATTTACCAACTCCTGCCGATACTGCTGAAACGACTTCGACCCTCAGCGATGAGTGATGGATTCTTATTTCTATTTGCAGAGTTACTATCCAACTCTGCCTGTACATTAAAAATTTGATACATTATTTTTCGTTCACGTCAAATTAATAATTCAAAGAAAATTTAGTATACTTGCCTTCGCCTCGTCCGTTTCCCAGTATTCCAACCATGCTTGTCATACACTCTCCCCCATCCACTGTGGTTTCTTACCAGATTTCTTAATTTCAGTTATCGTGTCCCTATAGTTTTTGCGCATCTTCTTCATCCAGTATCCTCGTGCCAGCATCATATCGTCTGTCTGGATGTCTATCTCAGCCTGTGTTTCACGATAAAAAGTAAAAAAAAGATTACACTTTAAACGATAAACAGTAGAAAAACGACAAAAACGAATTAAAAATGGAAAGCAGAAAAATATACATACTACGACATCCTGCCATATACACTCTATGATGTGAGGAGGGATGTTATCTCACTTCGGCCAACAAGCACTGATCATACTGCGATAAGAAGTTCTAGAGACATCCAGTACAACCTTCAAGGGAAGTAGGTCGAACACTCTGTTTTTAAATACGATATAGATAAGTACGTACGTATATCATTAAAAAAATAAGATGCTGCATAAAATTTAATTCTTACCCCTCTGCTCTAGGGACTAACGAAACTACTGGACGTTGTGACTCTTGCGATGGGCCACTGTCATCGCCTCTTGATGATCGGAACGAGCTCCAACCTCTATATGACACTATAATAAACCTGTGAAATATATACACATCATTATATAAGAGAATAATAACATGATAATGAAATATATTTTATATGAAATGACATCAACGGTATAAATTGCTTAATTAATGACTAAAATGGAAATAAAAATAGAAGTGTGTTATACCTGATTCATAATGGGCGTACTCTTTCGACGATAAGCAGATTTCATTGCCTTTTTAATAAAAATTGCTAAATAAATGACAAATGGAAATGACATAAAACATGTAAACAATGGTAAACAGATTTGGTTTCATAGTCACATCAATTTCATAATACATCAAGAATTCAACATAGTTACATCAATTGCAAAAAAAAAACAGATTCAGATTTATATCAGTCATCATCGTCATCTGATTCAGATCCGGTCTCGTTTTCTATGATATTTTTCTCTGCACTGTCAAACGCTTCTACCAAAACATTTGATTCATCGATCAAAGGACCAAAATCTGTATGATCGTCTGTAACTATTATTTTGTTATGTTGCTCAAGATCTACCTCATAAGCTTGTTCGTCCGGAATATTCTTCCCATCGAATGTGAATCTGTCCTTTGTTTTAAAAACTGCAGACCAATCTGCTTTATCTCTTTTTAGAGATGGATAAGGAGCGTAATAAACTTGCAATGCTTGTTTGGCTAGTACAAAAGAAGCATACTTGTGATAGTGCAATGTATGTTTTATTTCGATAAGATTATAATCCTTGTGCACATTAATTCCAAAACTTGGGACATTGCTAAACCAATTGCATCTAAATAGAAACACCTCCTCCGCGGGTCGTGAGAAATATGTCAGTTGCAAAATTTGTGTTAGAACGCCATAAAAATCATTTAAGTGATTTTCTGGATCGTCACTACCTTTAACAAATACACCAGTATTATTTGTTAATTTTTATGCACCGTATTCTTTGGTGTTAAATTTATATCCATTAACGAAATATATTGAATATGTCTTGACCACTCTTTTTGGTCTCATCGCAAGATGTTTCAACCCTTCGTCAACAACACAATTTATCGGCTCATAAACGTAATTTGAAAACCAACCGGAAAATTCTTTGCTGAGATTCGTTTGGATGTTCACCTTCATAAACACTGTTTATATAAACAAATTATTACATTAGGTTATACACGCGCATGCATTATAGAAAAGAATAAAACACAAATTATTATTTCAGATTACCTAACAAACGATGCAACCTCGACACAATTTAGAAGAATATAAGTGTGTGCTACATGAAGATCTATATCGTCTAGGCATATTTCTATACATTTTCCAGAAGGCCGACCATGTTGTCTAAAAATAGATAACATTTCTTGAGAGGACTCTTGTTCGTCGCCTTCGTCATTACGGGGAACACTTTCAAATGAAATATTCACATGGTCACTGAAATAGTGAGAGAAAAAGAACGAAGCTTCTTCTTCGATGTAAGATTTACATATCGAACCTTCAACTCGTGCTTTTTGCCTCACTTTTTTCTTCAGATGGTTCAAATATCTATGCAAAATTAATTTATATTAACTTCATCTTTCAAATGCAATTAAATTACGTGATAACATATTACATACCTCTCAAATGGATACATCCATCCATATTGGACAGGACCTCGAAGTCTGCTTCAGATGGGAGATGAACAGGTAAATGTTCCATTACATTAAAAAAACCAGGCGGAAATATTTTCTATAATTGGCAAAGCAATATAGCAATGTCCACTTTAAGTTTACGTAAACGTTGCACTTTTAAAGTAGTCGAACAAAGCTCTTTGTAAAACATACTAAGCTCCGTTACTACCTTCCAAACTTTTAACGGCAGTAGTACTTTGAACATAACGGGAAATAAATTTTCCATCATTATATGACAGTCGCGACTTTTCATTCCGCTCAATCTACCATTTTTAAATTCAACACATCTACGAAGATTTGATGATATACCATTAGGAAACCTTAACCCTTCCACCCATTTTAACACAACTTTAACTTGGTTATTATCTAATTCGTAACATGCTTTGGGTTTTTCACTGTCATTTGGTTTCATATGAAGCTCAGGACGTTTGCATAATTCTTCTATATCACGTCTTGATTTCAAATCATCCTTCGTCTTCCCTTTCACATTCAAAATTGTGTTAAAAAATTATCAAATACATTTTTCTCATTGTGCATCACATCTATATTATGACGAAGCAGAAGATGTTTCCAATACGGCAACTTCCAAAAATAGTTTGTTTGCACCAGTTATGAACAACTGATTTGCCTTCAATTTCTGTTTGCTCTCCAGTTTCATATATCTTTGGATAGTCCCTAACAAGTTCATATATGTCTTCGCTTGACCATATCTTCGGTGGTTCTCTGGTTTCTACTCTATTAGCTAAAAAGTTTTTCTTGTCTCCTCTGAAGGGATGATTTACATGGAGAAAATATCGATGACAGTCAAACCATGAAATTTTCTTACCATGAGGTAAAGAAAATGCTTGTGTTTCATCCATGCAATATGGACATGCTAGACGACCGGCAGTACTCCATCCAGAAAGCATTGCATAGGCAGGAAAATCACTTATAGTCCACAGCAAAGAAGCAAACGTACGAAAAATTTTCTTCTTGGATACATTGTATGTTTCTACTCCTTCGTTCCACAGTATTTTTAACTTCTCAATCAACGGTTGTGAATATACATCGATTCCTTGTATCGGGTCATCGGGGCCAGGAACGACAACAGTAAGAAACATATATTGTGTTTTCATACACATCCATTGAGGTAAATTATATGATGTGACGATAATGAGTCAGGATGAATATTTAGAACCAAATTGAGAAAATGGAGAAAAACCGTCCGTACATAATCATAATCTAACATTTCGACTCTCCGCTGCAAAATTTGGATACGTTTTATCAAAATGCTTCCATGCTTCTCCATCGGCCGGATGTGTCAATGTACCATCTTCCTCCGTTCTCACACTATGTCATCTCATACTAGATGAAGTTATAGAAAATGCATATAATCTTTGAAGTCTTTGAGTTATGGGTAAGTAATGCATACGCTTGTACGGAACTTCCTTCTCCTTCTTTTTTCTTGGTTTGTATCTCTCTTGGTTACAAATTTTACAATTTCTAAGGTTTGCGTCTTCTTTTCAAAATAACATGCAGCCTTTTAAACATGTATCTATTTTCTGATAAGGTAAACCAAAAGCCGACATAAGTTTTTTAACTTCATAGTGATTTTCACACATTAGATTATCGGACGGCATTTGTCTTTTTGCAGCTTGTACAACAGCCGTAAATCCAGCTTCAATGATGTTGTATTTTGACTTCTCGCGATGTATTCTGCGATTACTGACAGCTGAGTGCCGCTTTTACAACCATCCCAAATAGGTTTCTTAGCAGCATCTAGTAAATCATAAAAAAAATTTGCTTCAATATTTGGTTCTTCAACATTTCCATCATCGTCGTCAACTTCAACCATAGGAAACATTGATCGTGTTGCATCTTCGACCATATTTTCTATACGGGTCGTCATAACTATTTCGTTAACGACACTTTCGATTCTATAGAAGTATTTGCTACAACTTCTCCATGCCGATCACAAACATAATACTCGGGTACGAAACCGTTTTGATACAAATGAACTTTCACAATATCTGGTAACAAATACTTCAAATGTCTACACCTCCTACACCGACAACGAATTTCTGGATTGTTTCCGTCATTACTTAAAGCGAATTCAACAAATACGTTTATACCATTATAAAAATCTTCTTTTATTGAGCCCCTCGGTCCTTTTCTTTGGTACATCCATCTCCTCCGATCAACAAAATAATCAATCATTTTTTCTATTTGACAAAATTAGAAGTTCAAAATTTAATATTTATTTTCAAGAATACAAATTCGAAAAAGATTATTTTCACGATCGTATAATATTTGAATTTAAAGAACAGCTTCACAAATTTAAAAATATTTTTAAATATGGCACATTTTATTTTTTAACGTATCGATATAAAAAATTGTATAATTTTTTTTCCATGGTCAGGCATCCTACTTTCTATTACAAACACAGTAAGCATTTACATTTAATGTATTATTTCGTCTCAAACGATTCAACAAAATTTCGACAGCATTTTCTTTTTGTTCCCTGCATTGTACACAAATGCGTATATGCAGGAAACCAAAAAGAATAGTTAGGCCGAAATTTTATTAAACGTTTGAGACGAAGTAGTATACAAAATGTAAATGCTTACTGTGTTCATAACTTGTCCAATACATGGACAAATCCAACAAACATCATACCAAATGGATATAAATGGTCGTTTTTCGAAAAAACGACTATTTATACAACGTTATGTGCCACACTCGTCAGACGGGGTCAAAAACTCTCTCAGGGATATTTGTCAATTACATGTGCGCATTTTACGAAAAAATACAGTTGTACTAACTGTTCACATTTACAAAAATATATTTTAATTTAACACATTTATTCAACGTATTACATCAACTTAAGGTTCGTTCGACGTTTTTGTTGTTGCATAAGTCAATACGTGCACAATATAATATTCATATCTCGTACATTCATTTTATCTTATTCCAACTAACTAACACAATACAATGATAGCAGCGCTACACACATGTATAATCGTAGAATCAGGGCATACACAACGATTTACATATACACGAACAACCACAAATTATACATGTTTTTCGCAATTTCACGATAAAAGATGAAATAGGAATACCATGGAATGCTAGAAATTGTTATAACACTATTGGAAACAAATTCAATCAACAATTAGCCCTAATTTATCAACATATGAAAATCTAGAATTAGGGTAAAAACTGAATTTTTAGCAAAAATAAGATATTATACCCGTGCTAGAAAGAAATAGACGTTGATTGCATAGCCGGGGAGATTTGAAAGCTCGAAATTGATGATTGGTAGGTTTGGGAAGAGATTTGGGGATTGTTAACCTAAAATTTTCGTATGCAGAATGAGGAAGAAGAAGGCTCGGCCCGTTGGTGTAAATCACGATTTTCCGACGGCCGTCGACGGCCCGTCAGAAGCCGTCGGAAATAAGCCGTCGGGAGCCGTCGCCCTAACCTGTCGATTTTAGAGCATTTTATAGTAGTGATAATCAATCCATTTGGTTCCCATAACATCTGTATACGTGCATAATCATGACTATAATTGCTTACTGGGCTCGTAATTAATATGGCATTAACGAAACTCCTGGAGGAATGCCAGAAAGCGAACCATTGATTTCTTCAAAATTGCATGCAGGTCTCTGCCGTCAGTGATGGAGATTTATAACTTACATGATGTCGTCACTGTTTCTCAACTAAGGTCCACCGTTTCATCTGAGATACGTAAGAGCGCCCATTTCACTAATCATAAGGTACATGCGTTCTTATTTGATCCTTTCCTCCATTCTCGAGAATAATGTATTAGTTCGTAGGATCAGTGGGCATGTGACCACTCCTCTTTTTGTTCAAAATATGCATTTGATAATACTTATTAGTAGGCGTCGATCATTGTTCTTACTCTCGAAGATTAACCCTGTAAAGTACACATTTGTTGCTTGGTTGTTGATACGAATTATAGAAATTTAGCATGCATACAAAGCAAGGTGACTAGCCTGCTATTAGGGAGTTACATAGGAATAGCAATGTTGGATAAATTAGATATTTGAAGGAATCATAATGTGTTGGGTCAATATCAATGCTAGTTCATTTGTTAAACTAGCATTTTATAGTTTTCATTCGACCTATGTTGGGTTTCAATTCAATGCTTGTGCTGCATGGCTGTATTATGATAGCCAAAAAAAGGATATGTATATTTTTCATAAAACCTACTATGCATAATATTCCCAAAAAAATAAAAATAAAATTGTTTCCTTCGCACTTGATTCCTAACTTGTCTAATCACTCGTCTTCTTATGTATTTTATCAAAGTGAAACACCAAAGGCACATAAACTTGCATGTAATTAATATGGTACACTTATGTTTTCAAGCTACTTATGACTAAACTATATGTGCACATTTATTAAGAGGATTGGCCGGGAAGCAAGTGTAGAAAGCCTATGGGCTGGACAGTGCACCAAAATGAAAGCACCGGTTAAAATATCTTATAAGTCAAATTTATTTAATATAATATGGCAAGCATTTCCAGAATAAGAGCATAGACAAGTGTGCTCACCAGGTCATCTTTTTATTATTTACTACTCGCATATGCTTACATCAACAACAACCACAAGCTTTTCGACTAACAAAATTGTTCCTTCACACATAATCGAATTCACTGATGTCTAACGGGGCACTTTTATGAATTATTGTGAACAGATAATTGACATGCTTCTTTTCAAAGGAATGGAAGAACAAACAGACATGGTAGACCATGTAAAGCAGAGGCATCACATGAACAGTAAATATGTTGTGGTTTGAGAGGGGCTAGTCAAGGATGTTGCAAAGAAACATCCCTGAACCTTCGATTTTTTCAAAAAATTCTTCGAGTCTTCCGCCGACTATATGCAGCTGTTGGATCAGTCTTTGTTCAACTTGGGGTGGCATATTAGGAAACAGGGGTTAGAATTCCATATTTTCTATACAAAATACTATTTTAATTATCAGCTTATATATATTTTATTTAATTACTCGTGTGTGCAAATATTTGATGTTGCAGGAAGTTTCTGGTTTGACCGTGGAGCCCTGCCATGGTGAAACTCTGATCGTAACTATTTTTGATATCAGATTAGAAGAGGTATATATCTTATATTTATATCTTAAATAACCTCAGATGAGTTAACGTTTTTTTTTAGATTGATAATATGTGTTTAGTTAATGTTAATTACTGTATTTTATATGTAGGTGCCTGCCATGATTGAATAGGAGAATGAGTTCAGATTTTTAGCCGTAAGTGCTTTGTTTTTATCTACGTTTTGGTTTAGATATTCTTGTTGTTGTGAATGGTTAATATATTAATTTTTTCCAACCTTTTGTTTATATTAGGTTGTTCCTGAAGATTTTAATGGGAAACTACATGGGGCTCCAAATGTAAGTATTTGTACTACTGCCTTTTTTTCCTCTTGTATGAAGGAAAAAAAAAGAAAAAAAAAAGAACTCTTATTCAAAGTAGTACTAATATTATGGAAAAAAAAATTGCACATGGTAATTGTAATTAGTACCGATATTATGAAACTAGAACTCTACACTGGTATTCATATATTATTTAATGATGCAACCAACATAGAAGCTCTTATTCAACGTAGTTCGATACTAGGGGAATGCTCTAGTGTAGTAGTAATAGCTTGCAGAAAATTGATTATTTTTGATTACTTTTATGCTGGTTGTGTGTTACCGGATAGTGATGTTGAAGGACTTTTAACTTGCAATGTCAATTTGTGAATTGGCAACTGGATGAATACTTATTCTGCAAAGGTTATTTCTATCTTGCAAGTGAGCCTTATATTTGTAATTTCAAATAAAATATGAATATTCCTGTTTGTCGACTTTGACACAGGATTTCGATTTTGTAGGCACAATTATAAAGAGAGCGGTTCACAACAACTTTTCAGGATTGTTTTTTGGGCTACCGTTTACCAAACCAAACTCTGATTTTGTTCAAACCGTGAAAAATCATTTCCCCACCGACTCCAAATTGTAAGTTGTTTGCCAAGAAGGATTGAGGTTGGTCCTTAATGGATATTTCTTTTATTATGTTATCTTTGGTAAAATTGTGGGATGCATAGCATTGCCTTTGTACGAAGCTATATCATAACGCATCAAAAAATAATATTTACAAATCATCACTTTTTTGTGCATAAAGAAAACCAAAAAATATCAAAAATGCATGCATCGCATGTATCTTGTTAATTCTTTCTTTTTTACATTATCGAAGGTCTGCAGCTACTTCCTCTAAACTCGTTCAACAAGGCTTTCAAAATGTTTCATGCATTACTTCAAGTCTTCGATCAATAAAGCCTGGTAATACTTGATATATCTGTTCCTGAGCATATGCCATTCGAAAACTAACTACAACCTACTAAATGTGCTTTTGATGACATTGAACATGCAAGAACATTTGAATCTATACGCTTTGTGGAACTTCAAAATGCCGGTAAGGCAGGGCTGGTTACAGTTCAAGGGAAGATATCAGGTGTACTTGGAACGATACTAATTTGTAAGTACTGTAACCAAGAAAAAATTAATACTTTTACTTACTTATACCACTAATGTACGTTTAACTTTGTTGCAATGAAATGTGCAGTTTCTTATCTGTTTATAACCTTTTTCCCTGACCAAGCGGAGCAGATACTTAAATTGACAAGAGCAGGTTAACTATTTTTTGAATTCATCTCAGTTCCAGTTTTCTGAGAATTAACAGTATGCATCAGGTAAGAAACTTATTAAGGTAAACAACCTATGCATTATGTGTTTGTATGATAAAAGAAAGAAAAAAACCAAACCAAGGCTTAAACCAAGTGATCATAGTGTAACCTCTATGCACATTTCGATTGAATTCATTGCTAAAGATGATCATGTTGCTAAAGAGTTACCTACATACATGAATGTCTAATTTTGATTGAATTCATTGCTTAAGATGATCATGTTGCTAAAGAATTACCTATAATACAAAATTATACATGAATTATTAACAAATAAATTATAAATATATAAATAACATCATATAAACAGTACCATCACTTTTTTCATTTGTTCTAGACTGCATTTCATGTTATTGTTGCTTGCATTAGCTATGTTTCAGATTGTGTTTATTGTATTAATGATTTACTTTTGCTAATTTACTGTATTAAGATGAGCATATTCAAAACTGCTTCCTATATTTTTCTAGTGGAATATTGCCGTTTTTAGTTTTCGTTTGTTCAAGCATGGTACATAATGTGTTCGATGCTAAGGTTATATACTTGTATTAGTCAATCGCCTTCTGAAATAGTGTGATGAATATTTAGTGTTTGCATTATGAATCCGATTTAACTTTGTGTACACTTTTTTAATGAATTAATTCTCAAGCATTACTTTTACTTTACAGGTAGATAGATGATTGTGATAAAAAAAAAGGTTGCAACGAGTTATGAATCGAAGTTATTTTTGCCGCTAGAACTACTTTTTGGTTTTAACGCATGTACTACTTGTTTTTGTTCTGCTATTGCTACTTGTTCTATATTTCGTTTTTGAACTATTGATGACAAACTATTTATGTTTGGTGCAAGAATATTGTGTATTTTGATTATGAAATTTCATACGTTGGTTATCAAATATATGTCCAAAAGGTGGTATTGATATAATATGTTGATTTTGAAATGTGATGTTAATATAATATGCTAATTTAGAAATGTGGTGTGTGTGTGCATATATATATATATATATATATATATATATATATATATATATATGCACATTTTGGTGGATGTTTGCAGAAATGCAATTAAAACATTACACAACATTTTTAAAATGCTGTTAAAACATTCCACGGCGTCTTTTAAACGCGGTTAAAACATTCAACAGCTTTTTTAAAAGCAATTAAAACATTCCACAGCGTTTATAAAACGCTTTTGAAAGTTTTAACAGCGTTTTTAAAACGCCGTTGAAAGTTTTAATAGCGTTTTAAAATTTTCGTTAAATTATATCTAAAAACATAAATCACGATCTATTGCGATAACGAAACGCTATAAATAAATATCACGGCATTGAAAAATCACTATAAAATCTTATCTTAGCACGAAACAAACGCTAAGAAAGATCTATAACTGCACCCAACCAAACGCTGTTAAAAGATCTCATGACACTAGGAAAACGCTGTTAAAAAGAACATTTAACAGCGTTTATTTCTTGTCATTGTATATACCTGACATATAACTGCATGTCGATATACAACGCATGCAAAAACACTGTTAAAAGCTTTTATAGCGTTTTTAAAATGCTGTTAAAAGTCATGTTTGTTGTAGTGGCTACTCACCAAAGAGAAGTACAAAAAGTATATTGACTTTTTGGATGCTAGCTACGTAGTTTTAAATAATTTACTCTAGCTTGTGACATGGAATGGCTTAGACAACCGGGACGTAGTCTTGGATTGATTTAATTTTTTTCTTTTAACTGTTCTGCATCAAGTATAATCAAAGTCTTGAAATATTATGTGATGCAAATCATTAAGCAAATGTAGCTTACTATTGAATTTTGGCGATACTATATGCAGAATTGAAGAGGTATAAAGTAGCTTTATTATGGTGAAAACGGTTCGTAAATCGGAGCTCGAAGGATAAAGATGTGGCGAAGAAGATGAAGTGCTGCTGGAGCAACTGGTGACAGACGTCTGTCACTTTGAGCTCAGGGTTTTGGAACCCGAGAGTTATGACAGACATCTGTAATCGTGTGACGGGCGTCTGTCAATAAGCTTATTGCGAGCCGAAAGTTGCGACAGATGTTTGAGAGGTTGTGACAGATGTTTGTCGAAGTGCAGTTTTGTTTTTTCGACTCAGAATTTGTGTATTAGCTTGTAGGGCTTCAAGGGGAAAATCGAGTATTTGTGAATGAAGGATGGTTCACTGTATAAGATATTTTCAGGATTCGAGGTTTTGAGACGTCGGCAGAAGATTAAGGGTTTAATCTGAGGTTTATCCTCCACTGATTAAGGTTTTATCTAAACCTAATTTTCTTCAATTATCTTCTACACAAATCAATTCTGTTAGAATTTTGACCATTGTAATCAATCTATTGTACTTTTATAATTGGTTTTAATAAATGCTCCCATGTACACTAAAAAGACGTTAGTGGAACTACTATAAATCGTTATGTGATTTATTTTATCGTTATTTTTTTGGTTTTTTATTGCTTGTTTAATGATTGTGATTGAATTTGGATTGGACCGAGATTTGGATTGAGATATTGACTGATTGTTTCTGCACTTCTTATCACGATCATGTTTTCTATTATGTTTTGGAATTTTGATTTAAGTGGTCTCGATTTAGAATTCCCACGGAACTTCCATATTTCTTTTCTATCTCTTCTCCATGCTAACAAAGAAAATTGATCGCATAAAATTTCAAAACTTGTTTGATAGGGAGCAAGGAAGAATGTAAATGAGAAACAGCAGAGCAATAGAACGAAAAGAAAAGTCGATGCCAATACACACTTGTTAAGAAAATCGATCATAGTTATGCATTACTACCTTGGCTAAGCTGTAATGATTCAACCAATCCTGGTATAACGAATTCGAAAAAGTTTCAAATAGTGCAAAGGAATTTTGTGATAATTCCTACAAAACTGTCAACTTTTATAGTTTAGCATGTTTTCCATATTTTTTTAATTTACAAATACAATTGTAGTTTGGATAATTGTATTTTATTCACAAGTAACGTGCATTAAGAACGTAGCTTTTATTTATTGGCCAGTTGGTCAATTGGCGTTATATTTTATTATCATCCAGTATACATTTTAATTACATTTGCAATGAATATAAATTAACGAGGTGTGTATCATACATGTGAATAAATAAAATGAAGTAATATCATTTGATTAACAGTTAGTGTTTACGTAACAATGTTATCTTTTCCTTCTTCACATTCAATTAATCCTACAACCATGGATTAAATATAGTTTAGAAGTGCAGAAAGGGATAAAGACCAACTTAACTTAATTAATAACTTATGTTCGTATGCTACACATTTGATGTTTGACCAAATGACTACGCAACATGTTCCACCTTGTAAACCATAATATCTCCCCAACCCTTTCTTTTTTAAATTGTTTTAATGTTAATTTATCAAAAAGTTTATTATGTTTATTTTAATGGATCCAGGATAACCTTTATATAGTCATACCTTTAGAGATTAAATTATAACCTTTTTTCTAGTTTGAAAAACAATCAAGCAATTAGAACCCGAAACCCGAAACAAGAAACAAGAAACAATGCCATATTTCGTGTTTTGCACTCAACCTGTGCCTGTCACCAATTTGTGCAAGAGGCTAGAAACTACTTGGAATACAAACCAAGTTGCTACGTGATTGGAAACCACGTCGTATCTGTTTAGATTGTACCCAATACTGTATACCTGTGAGAATAAGTCAGAAAAATTTGAAATTCATTCACATCTGTATCCATAAAATAGATATAAATTTGATATTCGAAGAAAGAATATGGATGTATTATCATAATTTATGCTAAACTGAAAACGAATTATGTTACAATTTATGTTTTTTGATTCATCGATTGTAGGATAATTATTCGATAATCAACTGTATTGGTGGAAATAGATGTCTCATATCCGAAATTGATTTTAAATACAAATTAACACTATCCACATTTGAAGTTATCTGTTTACTGCCTAGCGAAAATCATTTTTATATACAGTAAATAAGTATGCTTCAGGCTATAATGTTGTCAACTATGTTTCACGTTTGAGGCTGCTGCCGATCCATGCTGTCACAACCATTACTGACAACCATTATTGAAGAACTACTGAAGATAATACTGAGAGAAGCTACAAATTGTGTAACATCCTGAGACGTTGGATCATCTGCCTAGTGTTTCGGACACAAAAAAGCATAGCACGTTTCATGATAAGCTAAAATGAATGTTGTGATTTATGTTGTTGTTCTTCATAGAAAGTAGTGCGACCGTACAACGGTGGAAAAACCTACCGTTTGGATGTGTAGTTTTCAAAAAAGAATATTTTACATTTTCATTAATTTTAGTTGCACTCATAACGATAATATATTGAAACAAAATTATATGGTATATTAGAAACAAAAAATTAAAATATTAGCCAATGGTGTTGGTTGTTGGTTCAGTTGGATGAGAATTAATAGAATATAAACAAAAAGTACATAACACTTATCTATTATTTGAACGTTTCCCACTTTTGAAAACAGTATAGCTATTTGTGATTCATAATTAGATGTTTCTAATAGGAATATTGAACATTAAAGATCAAAGACATACTCTCTCTTTGCCAAGAATGTCATTAAAATAATCCAAGGGATGTATAGATCAAGTAGACTTTAATGCTCCATTGCATTGCATTGAAGAAACACCGCATGAACAAAAATATGTACATAAGCTTACAGTCATGAACATTTAGTTTGGGTTACAATATACAGATAAAAAATGAAAATTATTAAATGAAAGCCATGTTATATATTAGGATAAATTTTGTTCTGTGCATCTCAAATAAAACTATGGAAACAAGTCTATTAGCTGTCAAGAAGTTTGGGTTACTAATAAAAAGAGCCTTGCAATATTGCAGAATCATTATAATCTCAAATGCATTTAGGTGCCCAATAAAATGAACAAGCACATAGGTATTGATAATGGTATAAGTAGGACCTGCTTGGAAAAATAGAAGCATTTATGAGACAGTAGCAAATTTAATAGCTGTAATGAATATAGTGAGTTTAACAGAAAAACGAGAAGTACTACTCACTAGTAAAAAATTCAGTTACAATTTTCGGTTTTAGAATCTTCTTACTAACGGCTCAACTGTCCTTGAAAAGTGTACAAATCCATGATGTGTGAAATGAGAAATGAATTAGAAGATAAGCAAACAATATCCTTAAGCGAATCAATAACAATTGTAAATCTCCCATCTAAATAGTAAAGATGAAAAATGGATGTTCGGCCAGCTCAACAACTAAAATATGCACTAAGTATACTTCATGAAAAGATGGAAGTTGCTCTAAGATGAAAGAAAATTAACAAAGAATTTGTGGGAATAAGTCATCTTATTCAAGGCATCATCAGAATCATCCAAGGAACATTTACCGACAATTCCTCACCTTTGCAGACCTATAACAATGTAATCCTGCTTTTTTATTATTAGAATACATGTATTAAGAAAATAATAAGTTATGACAAGCATATGTACTGCATGTATATCTTTTGCTTATGAATCGTTGACAATTTACAATAAATATATGCAAACCAAAAATCATACACCACATAACCACTTAATATAAGAGTATACTTTTCTAAAGCAGGCAAACTGTAAAAGATAAAGACAAGCTTGAACAAATGAGCTAAAGTTAAACATGTTTTGCTTTTGGGTCTGAATCGATGAAAATTGATATCACATTTTACCGAATTATTCAACTAATTATTATTATAAATTTAACACAAAGAAACACACGTAAAATAAGTCTCCAATGTCATTAATCGTACGCCTTAAAGCAATGTAGCCTTCTAATCTCTACTACTAATAATGGAAAATCAATCCACTATTTCGACCGTGTCTTTCTGCATTGCCGAAAATGCCCTTTGCGTTTCACTATCACGCATAAACGTGTACCTCCTGTTACTGCTTCCGATTTGATTTCATCCCCAATTTGTTTAGATTCCCAATTTAGTTCTTCAAATCCTCAAATCATTGCCACCATCATTCGATTCATTTCCTTTTTTTTTTCTTAGTCCATCGAGTACAAAATTGCCTAAATCAATTTCCTCCCCTTCCAGATCCATTGTCTTCTCCACCTTTGAATCTCCATTACCGATTATCGACAAGGGTTACTTTGTTAAACTACGATAGCTGAACTTAAGGCACGGTTCAAGTGCTCGAGCTCGAAAGGATTGGTTTTGGCAGGGAAGGCTCGATGCAGGTGAAATGGTGTCGACTGCTCCCAATTTGATTTCTTCCCCAATTTGTTCAGATTCCCAATTCAATTCTTCAAATCCTCAATTCAATTTATTGCCACCATCATTCGACTCATCTCCTGTTTTTTTTCTTAGTTCATCGAGTACAAAATTGCCTAAATCAATTTCCTCCTCTTCCAGATCCACTGTCTTCTCCAACTTTGAATGTCGATTACCGATTATCGACAACGGTTACTTCGTTAAGTTACGATTGTTGAACTTGAGGCACGGTCTAGTGCTGAAGCTCGAAAAGATTGATTTAGGCAGGGAAGGATCGATGCAGGCGAAATGGTGTCGACAGTGAATTACAAGTTTTGTAAGGTTATTTTTCTACTTATTACCCTAAGTTGTGCTTGCTTATGCAAAAAATCGATGCACCAACCTAGCTTCTATTACCCTAAGTTTATCGACAGGAATAGACATGCATACTGAAATCATTTTTCCGAACTTAGGGTACAGCACAAACTTAGATTTCGGTATGCATGTCTATCGATAGGAATAGACATGCTTATCGATAGGAATAGACATGCATACTGAACATAGGGTACAACACAAACTGAGGAGGTTGGTGCTTGCTTATGATGTTTTGACTATTACTATTATTTCATTTTTTTTAATTAATAGAGTAAATCATTGAATGAGCATTAACCTAAACCTCAGCGATGTCATTGACAGAATAAAATATCAAGGAAACTAAGTTAGTTTTGTGGTTTTTCTATGAAATGAAATATAGTTTAAAAATGCCGTTTCTGTTTTATATACAGTGGATTTTATGAAAATGCAGTAAAGTGTGTGTATTCAGAAAGTGTTATTCAATATGCATTTCCTTTATTTATGCTATTTTTCATGAATTCTTTTCTATAAGTGCAATTCACTATGCATTTCTTTATACAAAATTATTACTTCCATTTATTTACTAACATTACAATACAAAGTGCAATATAGTATGACTACAGTATGCATATTTTAAGCACCCGTGCCCATTTTCTGAATAATATATTTTTATATGTTGTTTATTTTTAATTTATTTCTAAAAAAAATTATACAGTACACTTCTTTTTTATTGTATCAGTATGCATATTTTAAGCAACCTTGCCCATTTTCTGAATAATATAATGTGCATTTTTTATATGTTGTTTAGTATTAATTTATTTCTAAAAAATTTATATAGTACACTTCTTTTTTTTATTGTGCTCTGTGTGGTAAGTTTTTTAGCTGAACAAAAGCTTTACATATTTTTCCCTACAACATCCTATGCTTCAAGCCTTTTTTTTACAATGCAAGCTGAACTCGGCTGCAGGAATAAAATCATGGCAACTAACTGAAACTAGAGTTTGGATTTGTTGTTGGGAGACGTTTCTCACCTATTTACCGTCCACTTACTGACTTGCTTTCTAATGTGGATATTATTTTATCCACCTGCTGCATCTGTTCACCCCTTTGAAATTTAATTATACTCCTATTGAACATTTTAGATTTTGCATTACAACTTTAAAATAACTTTGTTTTTTTAATCATTGCAATTTAATTTCATAAATAATGTTACAACCGTGACCTGTTTGTACTAAATGGAGTTTAGATTGCAGGAATTTTCTGGGCTTTATGACTTACCCTTCTATCCATTTCATGTTTGAACTTTGCAGCCACTTATGCTCTTAGTTCCTATTTGTTTCTTCAATATTACGTGGGTTCAAATTGATGTCTATGAATCCTTCCTGATGAATTTATAAAGTGCCTTTTTACATTCAGGTTTTCTTTTATAAATAAATTGATTGGTGAATTTACATTAATATTCAGGTTGTCTTTTGTAGGTTACAATTGTTCTGCTCTATTGGAATGGCTACTACCATTATTGACGTGTAGCATAATCGTAATAAAAGGATTTCCTGCCATTGTCAGCTTATTTTGTGATTGGTCCTGTATAAACAAATTCCATGCCAATAAATTGAACAAACTAATCTCCCATTATCTGTGTTTTCATTGTTGTTTCATTTGGATGCAACCGTCATATGAGATAGAATGTTGGACGATATACTAATAGAGAACTGCTCAGTGAACATTGCATTAAATTTAATTTTAAAATTAATATTTGGAGATGTGGACTTTTCATCACTTCAACCATTGCATGGTTGTACTTTAATATTTATGTCATCAGATCCGTGTGTGGAGCACGGGGTCGTCCATTATTGGTAAAATACCTTTGATGTCCATTTTTTTTTTGAAATGGTACTTTATATATAACAAATCACTTTGATAACATATCACATGGGAGTGCTTGAGTACTGGTATACTTAATGTGGGTTGCTAAATGGAATTGGATCATCATCACCTTTGTATATTTTGTTGTTTATGAATATGACTATATATTACACAGTACAAATGTGATAGAACTTTAAAATAAATTATGTCATTGCATACTTCATGTTCTATTCAAACAGAGGTTTTTTTTGATAAAATTTGAACTTAGAAATGTTTATTTTCAATATTCAACATTTTAGAAACATAAATTAATATATGTATGTTGAAATATATAACATAAATAAATAGAATAAAGTTAAAAATCAATTATCTGAATTTAAAAAGCGTATTTTATGAAGTTTTTTTATTTTTGACAATTTGGAAATTTAAAATCTAAATTGAAAAGATTAGTTAGAAAGAACAAAAATTTTGTAATGTTTTTTTCAAAGAAAAAAGTTATTTTTAATAAGTGAATTCAAATTGTTGAAGTAAAATTTCAATGTCAATATATAATATAGAATTTCAACAATTACGAAATTTATATCTAAGATATAAAACTAAAAAGAAATTTAAGTCTTACACTATTGCATTTTGAAAAAAGAATATTGATTATAAAAAATGTAGTTTTACTCTATTATGTTTAAAATTTTAATTTCAAAGTTTGATTTCATCTCTTGATTTGGCTATTTATGAAAATATATTTAGATCAATTGTAATTAGTAAATATAAAGTAAATATGTTGTCCATTTCCATTATAGCAAATACTATTGGTTTTTTAGTTTAGTAACTTTAATATAATTAAAATAATGATAGAAAACTGAAAGTTGGTTAAATTTTCAAGTTGAATTTTATCCATAATAACAATCAGATGTAATTTAATAGCTAGCATTTTAACACCATTTAATGTAGGATCCCAAGGTGACTTGATTCTATACAATTTGACATCTTTGACAAAATATAAATGATTAATAAGCTAAAAAGAAACAAAAGGGGACTATAATTGCAGTAAACAGAAGCGACAAACAATTGTACTTGCGGCTCAAATTTCACCTGTTACTGGAAGCAGGAAATAGCAATGGGACATGCAGTCTGTAGCTAATAAAATCGTATAAGTTTATGTTAATGTTACATGTGGTATAAAATTTCTATAATGCAAAGATTTGAATCCCGATGTGTTTGGAATTCATCTTACAACAATATCACGTGCCTGTATTCAGAATTTTCATTCCCTGTCAATGCGATCTACTAGAGAAAGTGATATACCTGTTAGAGTGAAGAATTCATATGGTTCAATGGCTCCTGGCACTCTCATCACTAAATCCAGGATATGACTAGGGTTTGTAACTAATATATGTTTACACTTTACATCACTCAATTAATTTACTTGCACACATTAGCCTACAAAGTTATATCCTTTTTTTCTTAGGCTGTATTAACTAGCATTGTCTTGAAATCAAATGTAACAATGCTAGATATTGTGAGCACCCGTATGCTTGGACAATATGGTTTCTTGGCTAAGGTAGAATATGGCCCTTATCCTAAACAAATTACTATTTTAGCTGCTTTAAAGGAAGATAGAAGCTGATGTTGTAACGGGTCTTATGATGCTAGGTCTTTGCAATGTTTGATGAGAATGATATTTCCCTGGACTGCATTGCTACCAGTGAAGTTGGTATTTCTCTAACTTTGGACCCCTTAAAATTATGAAGTAGGGCATCGATTTAGCAGGTAACCTGAAATCTAAATATAAAAAAATTTATATGCATCTGACTGAGTTGACATATATATACATTGATAATAGAAGGTTAAAACCAAATTTTTGTGATTATGCATTTAATGTCATATTGGAATATATGATTATACGTTGAGCATTGCAATGTAATAGATTTAACCTTCCAGGAACTGGATCATGTGGTAGAAGAACTGAAAAAAATAGCAGTTGCGAATCTTCTTCAACATCGATCAATAATCTCCCTCATTGGGAATGTACAACAGTCATCTCTAATTTTAGAGAAGGTTTGTGCTTGGTCATTTGGAAGTAAATTTTGATAATAACCCTAGATTTTTTATCTTATCGGCAACAACTTCATAATATGATTAGGCATTCCATGTGTTTCGCAAGAACAATATATATGCGCAGTTTATCTCTCAAGGAGGATCTAAGGTATACATTTCGATAGTTGATCTTGAATTCTACCTTTTCTTTGTTGTACATGTTTCATGGATATATTTTTATTCCTTGGCAGGTGAATATATCATTGATAGTGAGTGACAGCAATGCTAAACAATGTGTTAAAGCTCTCAATTTAGTGTCCTTTGAAAATGATCAGCTTTCATAAACAAAAAGTTGATGTTTCACATAATGTGATGTTTTGCATTCATAGAGGATTTGAGATGTTAATCTGATCAAAGTGCTAAGTGTTCTTTTTAATCCAACAAAGTGCAACAATATCTGTAGGGCAATGAAGAAGACATACTTTCTATTTGTGCCTGATTGGCAATATAGTTATTAAGGCATTATTTGAGTTTAGTTTCTTCTTCGGTGGGGTTATTACCCTAGGTATGATGTTTTTTTACTGCGATTTACTTACCAATCACCATTGCGATTGTTACTTTTTCCTTTTCTTTTTGTAGCCTGTTAAAAGTTATGGTGGACGCTTGCTATATTTTGTTTAAAAATAAAGTATGGTTTTTAGAACTGTTGAAGCCAAAGAGAACCATGTGCATCTTGAGAACTTTGAACAACTTTTAATATGGTTGTTACATGATTAATAATTACAATGTTGTATTAATATTCATTAGTTATTCGATAACTAATAATTATTCTCTTTTCATGTTATGATTGCTGAAACTTAGACGTGCAATCTCTTTATTATATTAGAGTGCTTGCACTTATCAACTGTAAAAGAAAATAATAAATATATAAATATTTCCATTTCTATCATTAATAAAGATAATTCGATGAGTAGGATTTCAACGATGTGTTTTTTGAAATTTAGAAATTATCATTATTCATTAACGGAATCTCAACACTGGTTTACAATCTCCACCACCTTCTCTTTCGATTGTTCATCAATGGAATTTTACTACCGATTTATCACCGACACCCCCAACAAAACAATTCGAAATAAAAGTGTTGTGACCATCAAACTTTGCATTTACAATGCACATCCATCCACTCATTTTTTATATTAAATACTAAGTAAACATCTTTTACTATTAGATGCACGTACGTGGAATTTACACTTAATATATCAATCTTATAATAAGTATATGAATATCGCAGAAGCGGTTAAGGGGCATTGACCACCGGAGGAGAAAGAGCCTAAACCGCTAGATCCACAACATAATCCGCTGGAAAAGAACATGAATTGGAACAGGCAGTAACATGAGGGAGAAGTGGGTAAAATGAGGTAGTTACTAAAAGAAAGTTTGCGTATTATCAACCACAAATGGAGGAGAAAAATAACCGTGCTTTCATACCTACAGCAATCACCCAAAGAATAAGAAAGATGTAGTAGCAAATACAAGGTCCAATTAAGCACAGAAAGTATATAAATTTTTTGTATGTGAAAATACTTTAATCTGCTATGTTTATGAAATGAGAACCTACTACAAGCAATCAAGAGTTATGTTGATAGAGCATGGAAACTCCAAGGACGTTATGAGCTATTCACTCCAACGGATTAATTTTATATGTTATAATTTAATGATTGCGTTGAACGTCAAAGAATACTGAAGAATGGCCCTTACGACCAATGATTTTAAAGAAATGTAATTCATAAATGAATTATCATAGACAGTTTTTTAAATATGTACACATTTGGATTAAACCAATGAATTTGAATTTAGAACTTTGACATAGAAACGCCTATAAGTAGAATATGAAGTACATTGGTAAGCCATTACTATTAGATAATTTTACAACATCATGTATTAGACCGAATTACGCTCGAGCATTGGTAGAAAGAAGCACAAAAATAGACTACCTATAGTTAATCGAGAGAAGAAACAAAAATCTCTATTAAATATATGAAACCTTATGCATGTAAAATCTTCCAATTAAATGGACATGCAACAAGTAATTGTCAAAAAACTTTTGTTGCATGGGAAAAACAATACTTAAAAATTAAATATGAATGAATCATGAGAAAATAAAAATACTTCTGCTACAGTATGAAACGATGGCACAAACCAAGTGAACAAGAACCATCTATAACTCCAGCACTGCAGTCAGTACAAAAACTACTAAAAAGGTTAATCGCGGTAAGAAAAAGGGTAATAGAGCTACTGTCAATAAAAAAACTATATAGAAGACGAAAATTAAATTTTCAGTGGTAGCTAATGAAAAGCATCAGATATTGTACTTAAGAGCAGCACTGCTGGCATCCAAATGAAGAAGAAAAGTCCCATTATTTTGACAAGTCAAATGAAATCTTCTTCGAAGAGTTTGATTTTATGGATAACATGGCAAATCATATACAGACTAAAACTGATGAAATTGGCCCCAATATAGATGCTTTTCTTTGCTATCATATAATTGTAAGTTGTCCGCAGGTGCGGCGCAGTGGAAAGGAGGCTTGGGTTCTGGTAAAAAAGACATAGGTTGGATTCCTACGATGCGCTTCCCTATCCTGTATAAATTTATCCGAGGGTGTGCGGGCTTGGATAAGAGGACCGCTTTACTATACCCTCCTCAGGAGTTTACCGGTCCACTGGGTTCTCCTGGGTTTTCAATATATATATATATATATATATAAATATATATATATATATATAGTTCTAAGTAAATATCCAAGAAGCTTAGTTCTATCTGCATATGTTTTATTAAAAACAAATGAATCATGTTGTTTGAAAGCACAATTGAGTTGAAGTTTTGATAACATGGAATACCTCTAAACAAAAATTTATGCAAACCAAAATGTAACTATCTAAGTTTACTCTACACCTTATACAAAAATATGTTGAATTAATGCATGCATAGTGTGATTAGATGCAGGCCCATCTGGGCATGCATATACACTCGTTATCAATAATGATAAGCTGTTTCTAGTTCTTACGGAGTGGATCACAAAGGATATATTTACATTTATTCTAAGTGAAGCATATATAGAATGTCTTTTTAAGGCTATTCCTTAAAGAATAATTATACTATAAATTTAATAACTGAGATTTCAAATCCTTAAATTCACATAATTATTCAAGCATCCATAAGGGTAATGAATCATGTATTTCAGATCACACTAAGATATGACAGAGACTAAATGGTAGGGACAATAAAGTAATCCTGAACAATATCTTGCTATGTATTAATCATTCTAATAATAGCAAAGCAACAGAATTTGAAACTCTCCCATTAATTAGTGGATTATATTTACTCTCCTTACTTCTCTCCAAGCTTGATATTTAATTTTTAGAATCCTATAATTTATCATTTTACAGTTATTTTATTAAAATTTTACGCAATGTTACATTAAATACCTACTTTTAAAAGAGTCTACAATTATTTGCAAATCTTTCGCATTTCTCTACTAAAATTTTATATTATAGTCCACACATTTAAATTAATTACATAATCCAAAGTTTAAATTAATTTATAAACTTAATAAACTAATATTATTGATAAATCTTAAAAATACAAAAATTTCCTAATCACGATTTAAAGTAAATTAATCTTGCGCTTGTGTCTGTGAAAATCAATCATGAAGGAGAACTTTTATGACCATGGGACATGGATGGTTGCGTCAAAATTATATGTACATATTGTATTGACCATTTGCATAGACTTACCATAACAAATAGAATGCCTGTTACATTCAATAATAAGATCATATTTACAAAATTATACAATGTTGTATAGCAATAAATAAACAATGAATATAAAAGGCAATCCAAGATTAATATGTCTTCTCCAGGATGATATAATAGGAAGCCATAATACACAAAAGAAACATGACAAAAACAATGTCAATAATAATTTAATCTTGGTGTTAGTTCCTAGTAATATAATAGAGAAATCCCTAGAATCGATGATGGGAACACAAACATAAGTAGCAAAAGGGTTTATCAAAAGAAGCAGGGATTTAAGTCATCAATAAATCTTAACGAATCTAAACATCTCAAAGTTAACACTTTATAATGTAAACATTGTTTTTTCAACTTCCAACAACATGAACTTAAGTACTTATTTTAAAACATGTGTTCCTTATCCATTATCATTAGTTTGGATAGCCTAATTCCACATCTGATATCTCCTGAGTCCAGATGAAATTAAATTTGATTAACATTAAGGATGGGTGTTAACTGAATTTATGTTAATAGAGCAATAATCAAAGTATAAAAAAAATGAAAGATCTAACCTGGAATGAATAGTGAGCAATTCAAATCCAACATCAAGTGGAATATAAATCTAATCTGTGATTTAGTTGAATCAAAATGTAAAATCCGATTTAATATGTACTTTAGTTGAATCCGGTGATTCAGAAGAGCTTTATTATATAAGACATTTTTTAGACATGATGTAGGCATGAACAAGTATAATATATACTTATTATGAATTTGACGAATTGCTATTAGTTTACAATACATGTTCTTTCTATGTATAATACCCAATCTTCGTTGAGTGACAAATATTTTAGAAGCCAATTTAGACTTTTTTATTTCAATCAAAAGACGATAGCAATTTATGCACATAAGGCGTATTACAACTACACAACGCCTAATATAATACCGAAACTCGAATATTACCTTAGAAGGAGTTAATGACATGCATTGTTTTCTCTTCTTTGAGTACAAAGACAGTTCCAATTCAGTCTTTGATGCTCATTCAACACCAGCTTCATCTATGACATTGAACATGATAATGCAAATGCTTCACCGTGGTGAAGCTTTTTTGCAGTACATAAATTTCTTTGAACATAAATTATTCATAAAAATTAAATCCCTCTTTATCAAGAAAAGAAATAATCTACAACCTATTTTGACAAAACTTTCCTTCCTTTCTTATCTATTTATCTACCAAATAATGCAAATACTTCACCTTGGTGAAGCAATTTTGCAACACCTAAATAGCTGTTAAAACAAACTATTCATGACAACTAAATCCTCTTTTTTGGAAAAGGAAACAAGCTTCATTCTATTTTAACTCGATATTCCTTCTTATCTTATATTCTACAATCATTCATTCTTATTTGTCACAAAATTCATATTCACTAAAACTAAAATGTTAATTCTTATTTTAAACCTCATTAAAAATTTATTTATTTATTGTAACTAAAGATAATGACATTCAATTTTATATGCATGTGCAAAACTCCTAGTTAATTTTAATTGATTTACAGCCTTGTTTTTCACATTTTATTGCATAACATCAAAATTGAGCCAAGTTTATCAAAATTTTGCCCGTAGATGTTAGGATTAAAAGAGGCAAGTTTAATAAAAAACATTGCAGAATTAAAATTAATATCTCATTTATAATGGAGCCATTTGGAAAAAAAATCCTTATTTATGTTTGAAAATGATATTGAAGAAGCTATTTATGATAAAATGAATAACACATCTACACAAAATGACATGTGCCAATCTCTATGATGATATAATAATGAGAAACCCTACGACCCACCACAACAACAATTCACCAGTGATTTAGTTGTGCACCTAAGATAACAAATAGTAAGCTCTTATCTCCTTTAAATAGATCAATAAATTTTTCATGTTTCTAAAGTCCATGCTTTATAAACTCACAACAATTTCACCAAATATTTCACTTAAGATACTAAATCTAATACTGAAATCGTAATTTTCATGAAGATTATCTACAACAATAAAATTGAAGCTTTCACATTAATATCCCAAAGTTTATCGAGAACATCTTCTTTCGTAACCAATATATTGTCCATAGATGGATTTGCAGCGGCATTTGACACAAATATATCTATGCGCCCATATTTCTGCAATATTGCATCACAAAAATAAAAACAACATTAATCTCTTCTTGTATAATTTCATACTTTATGTAAGATAAATCTAGGTTTTACCTGAACAGCCTTTTCAACTAACTCTTTCCTATGCTGTGCATTTGATACATGACAAACCACTCCCAACACATCAATCCCTTTAGATCCAACTTTCTCAACTGCTTCATCTACGTTCTTCTGAAAATATCAATCAAAATAATGAAGTATTCTATGTTTTAATCTATAATTTCAAGCATCAATTTGTTAGGGAACAACTAATAATTGGTAACTATGAGGAATTGAGATGTTAAAAAACAACATCGCACTGATTGAAACTGGTTTTCAGCAAAATTAGGGTTTGTAGAGCAAAAACTGACCTGCTTTAGAGAGGAGACCACGACCGCGGCGCCTTCAAGGCCGAAATGCTAGACAATTGCGAAACCGATGCCTTGCGTTGACGATGCTTGTGATGAAGGCATTGATAGCCGGTGGATCATTGCATGGTGGAGGAAAGTCGGGTTGGAGAGTTAGGGTACAAAAGCTGATTTTAGGGTAAAACGATCTGAAATAAATGACAAGAGTTTTGGATTTACGAGAATATCTAGATTTTTGAGTGAAGACGAGTCAGAAATGATAATTTTGAGGAAGATGAGGTTTTGAGGAAGACGTTTTGATTTTTCAGCAGAGACGGTCGATTTGATAAAACGAAGAGTTTGAAAAAGAAAGGAGAGATGGACGAGAAACCGTAGGCTTGATATTTGTAAGATGAAGGTTATTTAAAAGAAAGGAGGGACGGACGAGAAATAGTAGGCTTGATATTTCAGAAAAATTGATTTTGACTAGTGACAATAAGCAAACCTCCGTAACGGTTGATTTGATTATGTGACAGGCAAAGAGAGAGAAGCTTTTATTTGTAGCTTAAAAACCTTTTACAATCCAAAATTTTGGTTATTTGATTTTTAATGTTTAATTAATTTTAAATATTTAAATAATTGAATTTTTAAATTTAATAACTTAATTGTTTAAAATATTTAAATTGTGAATTAAATGTTAATTAAATGGATTTAATAATTTCATTTAACTCCTTTTAATTAATAAATAATATTAGTGAATTCGATTTGTAAAATTTATTTACAAATATAAATAGACCGAATAAATATCGATAATTAAATATAAAGCGGTTTTTAAATCTGTGAAATTAGCATTTCGGGGCATTGTCTCGGATTTTGATGAAACCAGTTTTATTGGATCCGTAATAAAAAATTATATTATACCATCCAATTTCACGATGATTGATGTATCGTTTGATCGTGCGAGCTCAAAACGTGTTGAAATAAATATCAAAAATTTAATATAATTACTTGGTTTAAAAGCCATCTTCTGTATATGATCGAACTAAGTCTCAAGACTATTTCCATCACTTTGGAGTTTGAAATTTTAGGACGTTGTATGACTTGATAAATTAAAATTAAAATAATATATGATATGTACATACCAGCCATATCTAGCCCATGCTCTTCACTGTTCATGCCATACTCAGCCTTACCCTTCACGTACACCATACCCACACTCTCTTCCTTTTATAAACAGAGCCAGTAAACCAATAGAGCTCCTTCACTTGTAAATCTAAACTTCAAAATTCAGTTTCTTAAAATATACTTCATGAAATTTCATAAAACAAAAATTAAAAATCTTGTTTTGGCCTAAAGTTTGATTTGAGATTGGTTTCGGAAGTTGCGGCGGTGTTTTTGGATGACCGAGTTTGGACAGCCCACCAAAGGTTCGTGATTGGTGGAGTTATAGGCTTTGAGTGGCGATGGCGTTAGTTATTTTGGACTCAGGGTTGTAAAGGGCAGCTAGTCGTCGATTTTGGTGGGTTTGGTGCAAGTTTGAGGATCACGACATTTCCTTTATCGCACTCGACCATGGTGTAGGTCGCTTTTCATTTGGGAACGGTGGTCGAGAAGTTAGGTGGCCAGCGAGTCGTGTTCGGCGAGAGATAGCCATCGGCGCGATTGATTTTGGAATTCGTCGACTAATTCTCCGTATCAGTGACTTTCATGCACACGACCATGTTTGAATATCACTGTGCATGTGGGTTTGAGGATTTGGGGAAGAAAAGGTGGAGGGTGGTATGGTAATCAATATAAAGTTGAATTGTTAATTTAATTTAAAAATTCGATAACTTATAAATCGTATAACTCCTTCATACGGGGTCGGATTCGAACGTCGTTTTTTCCGTTAGACTTGTGTCATTGAGGTCTTCACGATGTAATTGGTTTGGTTGGATTTGGAGCAGGTGAAAATTTATGCTAAAATTGGATGACCGTTCGGTTTTTATCCAAAATCGGGATGTTTAGCGAAAACGAAAATCAATGTGAGTTTAACTCACATTGAATTTTATTATATCATATCAATGATTTTATAAACGTTTATTGATTGCTTAGATATAAATTAAATTGTTTGATTGATTGTTTGGTTGAATTTCCATTTGGAAAATAGATGACATAATTATTTGATCGTTATAAACCCATATGATTGTCTATATATTATCCATAACCATTGTTTTATAGGGAAAATATGTAGAGAGATCCAAAAAAGATTTCTCGTCCATAAATTATTTATTTACATCTGTATGCTGTTATTGATGGTTAATTGAACTTAATTCCAGGTATTCCATTTAGTAGTTTAAATGTCGCTATAGCAACTTTCGCTATACCATCCTTTATTAAATTTCATTTCCAACACCCTGTCATATGAACTTGAGCTTCTGTTTCCGCTAAACGGAATATTAAAATTCATTAATCATTTGATTAATAATAATTTAAAATAATTACCATTTTAACTAATGATTTGAGATTAATTAACCAATTTAATAAATGATAATTAAAAATTGGTTTATCTTTTGATTTAATTAATCATTTTTTCTATTGACGTTTTAAAATTAATTAATCGTTTTAAATAATGATTATTTGAGTTTAATTAATTCATTTAATTAATGATAATGTAGTTTAATTAATTTATTGAACTTAGTTAATTATTTCAATTAATGATAATTGGAATTAATAATTTTTTAAAAGTAATTAGTCATTTTAAGTAATGTTATTTGAAATTTATTTATCATTTTAATTAATGATTGTTTTAAATTTGATTAATTGTTTTAACTAATGATATTTGGAATTTAGTTAAATCATTTTAATTAATGACGTTTTTTAATTGAATAAATCATTTTAACAAATGATATTTTAATTAATCGTTTTATATAATGAGGCTTGAATTTAATCAATTCAACTAGCTTAAGATTATTTGAACTTAATTAATTGTTTTAATTAATAGAATTTAAAACTACTTATCATTTTAATAAATGATGTTTCAGATGACTTATGCTTTTTACTAATGATTATTTGAATTTAATTAATCATTGCAACAGTTATATCTAAAGTTAAATAAATGACTTAATAAAGAATTCTAAAGTTAATTTACCAATGTTATAAAAGTGTTTGGAAATAATTATCTACTTTATTAAAGATAACAGATTTGTTTATTTAAAAGAGGTTTTAAATGCGATTAATTATCTTTGGGATAATTAATGTTGTTTTAAAGTTATAAAACTTATTTAAATTATTTTATTATCTTTTGGCATAATCTTTTGGGTGTCGATCTGGTATTGGTTTAGGCCTTTGGGGTTGAGCACTTGGAAAGATTATTCCCTTAATGTTTTACAATCAGGAACTAATTCTAAATGGAAATCAAGCATAAGTTCACTTCTTCTTCTTTTTAAAAAAGAAAAGGTTTGATTCGTTTATGGAAATGAATTATTTCCATAAAGCGAATTATTTATATCGAAACGATTAATTTGTATAATTAGCACTAAACATCGAAGAAGTAAATTTGTCACTATTTCTAAAGTTAAGAATAATCATTGGACGTGACTTTGAGGTAACACTACCTTGACTTGTCTGGTATTACTGTTAATCAAGAAATAATACAAGTTTGAATTCAATGAGTGGTGGTAAGTATACAAGACTTAATTTCCATGTACGATTGTTTTATATCTCTAGCAGTCAGTTTTTCTGCTATCGGTTACTTCAGCTTCTTTGTTACTGTCATTCTAAGATGATTTGTTGCTCCGTTAAGTTTTTTTATACTTTATAGAAAATGAGTTAAACCAAGGCGCAAAAAAGGAGGGTGCACCCTCCAAGTCATTGTTGTGGTTCGTCGTTCTAAGACGATTTATCGCTTGTTTTGAGCATTGGTATCCAACACTGGAAAAACTAAAACCAAAACGCGAGTGGGAGCCTAGCCATGTGGGTCGCACCCATCAAGGTATGTTCACATCATGTAGAGAGGTTTCGGCATGCATGTATTAATGTGAAATATTCATATGCTTATGTGAAACGGGGTCCAGCTTGGAAGTTCCTGAGACTGATGCGTGTGCTCTCAAGTATATTTTATCTAGAGGTATACATTCGTGGAAAGAGGGAAGCACCCTCCTAGTTACGTTGGATGAATTCATTTCCTTATTTGATTCTAAACTTTGAATTAGTTTTTCTTTAATTGCAACGGGAAGAGTCAACCACTCTTCACCATTTTTTATTATAGTATTTTGTCCATTCTATCAAGTTTGGACGGTTATCTTGTTTTATCCATTCTGTCTAGTTTAGATTTTGCTTGGATTATTTTCATTCTTCCAAGTCTGATTTTAATATTATATATACCTATTCTTATTTAAATTTCCTGATATTTATTTCTACTCTTGCCTATATGGATGTTATTCTTGTGAGGAAATAACCCGTTTCGCGTTAGTGGCGTGGTCTCACAGAACTATATATTTTCCTTATTATTCGGGTTATCTAATGCTGGTATTTCCACACTGATCCAAGTGTTATTTATTATAATGCTCCAGCCAAACCGAGTATTTTACTACATTGGCTTTGGTGTTATGGAGATCAAGTAGGGGAGCTGAAGAGTCGCCTATCGTAGTATTTTATTTTCCACTGTATTATATAATATACCTATCAGCATTTGTAAGGTCAGGATTTTATAACTGTCCAGCTGATAAGGTTTGTTTTTAAATCTGATGTACTCTGTATGTTGAAAGTGACAATTTCTACTGTTCTTGTTATATTATATGTTGTCGATTATGCTGTGAGATTTTGTTTTTCTCTGTTCTTTATTCTTTTCTTTTTATTTACCATAAAAGTCTGCCCTTTTGTTGATTGGATGCATGACATTGGAACACAACGGTAGTGTTTGGTGTCAACTTTCGACGGTCAGAAAGGCTGGTCGTTATAGCATGGTATCAGAGTGCGAGGTTAAACGAGAACATTGGCTTTGGATTTGGCTCATTAGAAATAGGTTAAGCGACACCCTAGAATGAGTTTGAAAGTATTATATGTACGAGAGCATGTTTGTTAATGTTATAAAAACGTATTATGTTAATTGGTTTATTGAGTTTTTATGAATTCTAGTCGAGATGTGGTACACCACGGTATTGATAGGGGTTTCTAAACACTTGACCGAGACCAACGGACATTATGGTATTGAATTTCTGAAAATTTGGCAGATTAATTTTTTTTCTTAGGATTATATTATATATATATATATAAAGGAATGATTTTCAAAACTTTATATAGTTATAAAGTTTATTGGTTTAAATGTGATAATATTTATTTATTATCACTATTGTTTGTTCGGTTATGCTTAATTTAAATGAAGCATTAATTGTTCCTTGTTAGTTGCTATATGGTGCTTGGTTTGTTTGGGAGCATTTATCGCTTTTATTTAAAACAAACCCTTTATGAATTAATTTTCACGATTTAAATATAAGGTGTTCGAAAAATATTATTAAGTTAAAAACACGCCATTTAATAATAGTGAGTTCAGGAATGAACTTTAATATAAAGTTATAAATATACTCTAAACGGTAAGATAAACATTTAGATAATAAACATTTGACAGAATTTGATTATAATAAAAAATAATTATTATAGTATGATTATATAAGGAAATTTTATGTAAATTTGGTTTTCGAAATATGTTATAAAAATGATTTTTGAATCTAAATCACAGAATTTTTGAAAATAATTTCGAAAGAATTTTGAGGAATGAAATAAAAGTATTTATGGATGTATTTGAAAGTAAAAATATTTTGGAAAGCAAAATTTTAGATAGGAAGCATTTTCTTTAGAATAACTAGGTGGAAATTGTTTCGATTAGTTTTGTGATAATCTGAATTAAGTGACGATCAGATGTTCGCTTAAGCAAATGTGGTGGAGTACTTAGTAAACTATTATCTTTATCACTGTGCGACCGAGATGAGTTCAAGTCCGAATAAACCCAAAGTGAGTTTTAACAAATAAACTGTTTGAAGTTATTATGTATAAAAAATATATGTGGTATGCTTACAAAGATGAGTTTTGAAAATTTAGAACTAGGTATTTAATTTTTAATCACCTGTAAAAGGGGAATTGTTTTTAAACCAAAATGCATTTCTACTAAGAGATTGCTTTGATAAATAAGAATATTCCCTTAGATAAAATATAGGATAATTTAACACAGGTTTAAATTGAGTTAAAGTAAATAAGATAGTTTTGATAAACCTTTTTTTATATTAAAACCATGTAATTGTTTAAACATCTAAGTAGTATGAATTATTTTCTAATTGGGTCAACCCATAAATATTATTCGTTTTAACACTCTAAGTTAAAAAGGTTAATAGGTTACCTCGGTTTTAAGGAACCATAATTTGATTCGCTCTCCATCTAGATCTTTGAAAGGTAATATAAAATTTGTTTGTACTCTTAGAATAGAGAAGAATGTTATATGAGTAAATAAAGGGAAATAAGTTATGATTTGATGTTTTATGAAGAAATAACTTTATAGAATTTAAAATTTGTGTGAGAATTTATGAAGTAATTCATAAATAATTTTAGTATCGAATAAAATGCTAAGTGAAAATATAAGAGAGAAAATAATAATAATAATTTAAAGTTATTAAGAAAACAAATTAATATAGAGTATAACTTTCAATTTTGTCTGAGTGAGTTTGGATAATCTTCTAAGCAATAACCAAAGGCTTATGAGCAAAATGGAACTCTTAGATAATCATTTGTATTTTTGAACAGTTCAGAAAGTTTTGAACCTAAGTTAAAATTTGTTTGTTAGTTATTTGACATTTTGAAACAAAGTTAAGTGATAAGTTTACAGAATTTGTTTGACTGTTAGTTTTATTTTATTCCCTTATGGAATTTTATTGATTTGATTTAGTTGAATTGATTGGTTGTGTGGTTTCATATACCATTGTCTATAAAGTTTAAATTTATAGACAAAGGATATTAAAATTTTGTTATAAGGACCTACATTCCGGTGATTTTGAAAAAGAGTTTTTTTTGAAGATTTTGGAAAAAAATATTTATTCACTCTAGTTGATGTTTTTAGAGGAATCAGAAAACCACTGGATGCTTCATATTGTTTTGGTTCTAAAGTTTCACTATACTTTATTAGGAGGAATCCCCTCCTAGTCACTTTGATTTTTGATTTTTGATTTTTCTCGTCTGAGAAATTTGAAAGTGAATTTTTGAATTTGAAAAACCTAGGCATTTAAATCTGTATCTAGCATTTGAATAGTTGAATGCATAACATCTATTACAAAATATTCTATATATTTCATCACATATGATTGGGATATGGTTGTTGGTTGCATGTGGATTAATCATGCCGGTTTTTGTATGTAGAGTCACATCACATTGCTTTTGTGAACCTGATTTCTTTTAGATTATGTAAGTACATGGAAGAAAGATATTCTTGCTCTAACACTATTTGTAGGAATAAACCATGCAAGCACAGATTAAGGGAGAGGAAAGATTAATTATTTACAGGAACATATAGCAAAGATTCAGGGGGAGAAATCTAAAGCACAATTACAGGAATATATTTAGTGAGGGAGATAAGATCAACAAAGCTTGTCAAAGATTCGTTCGTAGCAAATGAAGTTGTCATCATCAAAGGGGGGAGAATGTTGGATCATAGGTTTTGATTGCTGACAATACACAACAATTCACGATTCTACGACTACGATAACATCCAGACTCATCGGCTCAATATATGGTTTGTATAGTTATATATTTTAACAAGAGTCATCAAATATGTATATAGAGTCTAGTTTAGTGCTTTGTTAAAATCTTTCCTCAAGAATCATCATTCACATTCAAATAAACTTGCTTGCATATTTTAATCAAAATCAAGTTTACAAAAAATACATGGACCGGGGATCGAACCCGGATCACTAGTTTGGAAGGCAAGTACTCTAACCAAATGAGCTACTAATGTTTTTGTTTAAAAATAGGTCGGCTGACCGACCAGAAACTTCGGTCGACCGACCCTATGTCAAGTGCACAGATACTCTCTATTTTGTGTACGATTTTAAACTCAGCTGACCGGCCAGTTTTTTCGGTCGACCGACCTGAACATAACGGCTAGTTTTCTAAAGAGTTGCGATTGTTTCATGAAGAGGAATGTCCCTCAATCCAAGAGATACGGACACAACTTTTGATTGAAACTCTTCATGAAAGATTGTAACTATTCTACAACTATATAAACATGTTCAAATCACTTCTACAATCACCGGTTCTTGTTTATAATTCTGAAATCTATTCTCTATTTATTTCTGCAAATAAAAGCATTCATTCTTATTTAATATCACTAGAATCCTTGATTTAAATCATAAACTTCGATTCTACGTGATTATCTTCCTTCTAAATCTTCACACACACATATACTCTTGAGGATTTGATTACAGGAAAGTTGTGCTATCAAAAGACAATCAGTGTTATTCGGAACACATTCATCAACAAACTATTTGTATTGAAGTTAAAGTCCACTTCGGCTGTTGAGGCGGAAAAATTCCTGTTCGGCTGCTCAGGTGTGGTATACCTATTCCTCCGGGTTAAGTGAGGGGTTTAGTCTAAATCCAGAGGATATTCTGGGACTGGACGTAGAACGGAAAGTTCGAACCAGTATAAAAATTCCTGGTGTACTTACTTTAATTTTTATTTTATTGCTATTATAAGTTTCCGCATTTATATACCATATTACACGATCCTTAGTACTGCACGTACACTTTCATTTGGTATCAGAGCCTGGTATTCTAGAGATCGTAACAACATTCTAGAATAAATGGCTACAAAGAGATCTAGTCAAGGCAATAAGAAGAGGCAAAGCAATAAAGAAAAATCGAAGGAGCAAACAAACAAATGCTTCATGACAAAAGATAATGAGGTTAGTGATCTAACTTTTGATGATATGATAGAAATAAATTCAGAACTTCTAGACACTTTAAAAAGTCTATAAAAAATAATATAAGGAAGCTCTGGAAAATCAGAAGAAAGCAAAATTCGAAAGAGATATGCTTAAAGACGAAAAGAAAATATTAGAAGAAGAACTTGAGAAAATTCAAAATTCACTCTTTGACAATTCTCAACTCGCTTTATTAAGTCAAGAAATAGAAGCTCAAAAAGAAAAGAATAATGCTCTAGCTTCTGAAAATCATGAGTTAAAAACAAAAATTAAAATTGTTGAGTTAGATAACACTAGTCTCAAAACTAAGCTTGATGACATTACTAAAAATATTTCCAATTTTAATAAAGGGAGAGAAAATTTATCTAGGATTATTGAAAATTCTCAACCTGCTCCAAATAAAAAGGGATTAGGTTATGTTAAGAATTCAAAAGCTCACAGTGATAAAAGTGGTTTAGGATATAATAAAATTGATCGTAGAAATAGCACTAGATATGCTTTCATGTATAGTAAAAATGATAGTGTTAGTACTAAATTTCGAGTAAAGCCTAAATCCAATTTTTATAGAAATTCAAATACTACTATGACCTATAATGTTGATAATTTCTTTAGAAGTCCAAAATCATTAATAGGAAATATGAATAAAAATTATCTAAGTATATGGGATCCTGTTAATTGGAAAAATAGAGAAAAATACATTGATGATTATTTTGATATGGTAGTTAATAATGATAATTATATTTATAAAGGTTCAACCACAACCAAATGGGTATGGTTTCCTAAAAATTAGGAAATTATAAGAATCTTGGGTATCGCATGCTTTAAATGTTAATTTTTTCTGATACCTTACATTATAAGTAGTAGTTATTTTGTTTTATAGTGCTCTATATTAACACTTATGTAAAACATATTTTATATCATTATATAAACTCTCCTTTTTGTCGATGACAAAGGGGGAGAAAGATATTGCTCTAACACTATTTGCAGGAATAAACCATGCAAGCACAGATTAAGGGAGAGGAAAGATTAATTATTTACAGGAATATATAGCATAGATTCAGGGGGAGAAATCTAAAGCACAATTACAGGAATATATTTAGTGAGGGAGATAAGATCAACAAAGCTTGTCAAAGATTCGTTCGCAGCAAATGAAGTTTTCATCATCAAAAAGTGGGAGAATGTTGGATCATAGGTTTTGATTGCTGACAATACACAACAATTCACGATTCTACGACTACGATAACATCCAGACTCATCGGCTCAATATACGGTTTGTATAGTTATATATTTTAACAAGAGTCATCAAATATGTATATAGAGTCTAGTTTAGTGCTTTGTTAAAATCTTTCCTCAAGAATCATCATTCACATTCAAATAAACTTGCTTGCATATTTTAATCAAAATCAAGTTTACAAAAAATACATGGACCGGGGATCGAACCCGGGTCACTAGTTTGGAAGGCAAGTACTCCAACCAAATGAGCTACTAATGTTTTTGTTTAACAACAGGTCGGCTGACCGACCAGAAACTTCGGTCGACCGCCTATGTCAAGTGCACAGATACTCTCTGTTTTGTGTACGATTTTAAACTCAGCTGACCGGCCAGTTTTTTCGGTCGACCGACCTGAACATAACGGCTAGTTTTCTGAAGAGTTGCGATTGTTTCATGAAGAGGAATGTCCCTCAATCCAAGAGATACGGACACAACTTTTGATTGAAACTCTTCATGAAAGATTGTAACTATTCTACAACTATATAAACATGTTCAAATCACTTCTAAAATCACCGGTTCTTGTTTATAATTCTGAAATCTATTCTCTATTTATTTCTGCAAATAAAAGCATTCATTCTTATTTAATATCACTAGAATCCTTGATTTAAATCATAAACTTCGATTCTACGTGATTATCTTCCTTCTAAATCTTCACACACACATATACTCTTGAGGATTTGATTACAGGAAAGTTGTACTATCAAAAGACAATCAGTGTTATTCAGAACACATTCGTCAACAAACTATTTGTATTGAAGTTAAAGTCCACTTCGGCTGTTGAGGCGGAAAAATTCCTGTTCGGCTGCTCAGGTGTGGTATACCTATTCCTCCGGGTTAAGTGAGGGGTTTAGTCTAAATCCAGAGGATATTCTGGGACTGGACGTAGAACGGGAAGTTCGAACCAGTATAAAAATTCCTGGTGTACTTACTTTAATTTTTATTTTACTGCTATTATCAGTTTCCGCATTTATATACCATATTACACGATCCTTAGTACTGCACGCACACTTTCAATTCTCACTTGACTTCTTGTGCACCTGCTTTTGCATAGAGACAATAAATTACCTGCTAAAATATAAATCAAATGCAGAAAGGTACATAATTAATTTATAAAATTTAAATGGATTGATGATTTTATACCCCAGATATGGGAGACCACTTGGCTTTTGTTTTCTTTGATTGGGTTTAAAGCTCATAGAGGCAATTTGTAGTTGTTCCGATTGAGCCGCACAAAGGAGACGGTGGCTAAATTTTCCATAAATTGAAGAGTTAGAATTTTTTTTAAGAAATTTTGAAAAGTTTTTGTAACTAAAATTTAATTTTCTAAATTATATCTTGAAATGAATGAATGGAAGGGAATTAGTTCGTATAGATGGGAGGATTTAAAAGCCTTGCAAACTTTAAATCTATTCCAGCTAATTAGTTTTGAAAATAAGTAATAACTCATTTTAATTAATAGTTTTAAACTCAAGGGTCTGGAAATATTTTCTTCCTTAGGAATTTCGGTGACGAAATTCATTTAAGGGAGGGAGAATGTAACAATTCAAAATTCTAGTCATTTTATTTTTAATATATAATTAATTTCAAATATTTAAATGATTGAATTTTGGAATTTAATAACTTATAATTCAAATATAGGGCATGTTTAAAATATTTGAATTGTGAATTAAATGTTAACTAAATGAGTTTAATAATTTCATTTAACTCCTTTCAATTAATAAATAATATTGAAGCATTCAATTTGTAAAATTTATTTACAAATATAAACAGATCGAATAAATATCGATAATTAAATATAAAACAATATTTATATCTGTGAAATTAGCATTTTAGGACACTGTCTTGGATTTCGACGAAACAAGTTTCATTAGATGCGTGATAAAAAATTATACTATGCCGTCGAATTTCGTGACGATCAGTATCGTTTGATCATGCGAAAACGAAACGCGTTGAAATTAATATCGGAAGTTTAATATAATAACTGGATTTGAAAAGCTATCTTATGCATTTGATCAAATTTAGTCTCGGAACTAGTTCCATTATGTTTGGAATAGGGGTATAATATATAGAAGGTAAGGCGGTACGTTTCGTTTGGAGTTCGAAATTTTTGGACTTTGTATAGCTTGATAATTTAAATACTATATGATATATACATATCAGCCATACCTAGCCCATGCTCTTCACTGTTTATGCCATACTTAGCATTACCCTTAATGTACACCATACCCATACTCTCTCCCTTTTATAAACAGAGCCAGTAAACCAGTAGAGCTCCCTCTTTTGTAAATCTGTACTTCAAAATTCAATTTCTAAAAATCTACTTCATGAAAAATCATAAAAAAAGTTTAAAAATATTGTTTTGGCCTAAGGTTCGATTTGAGTTAGTTTTGGAGGTTGCAGTAGTGTTTTTGGATGATTGAGTTTGGGCAGCCCACCTAGGGTTCGTGATCGGTGGAGTTATAGGCGTCGAGTGGCGATGGCGTTAGTTGTTTTGGACTCGGAGTTGCAACGGGGAGCTAGTCATTGATTTTGGTGGGATGCAGTGCTCGTTTGAGGATCGCAACATTTCCTCTTTCGTACTTGGTCATGGTGCAGGTTGTTTTTCATTTAGGGACGACGGTCGTGAAGTTAGGGTGGCCAGCGAGTCATGTTTGGCGAGAGATAGCCATCGACGCGATCGATTTTGGAATTCATCGACTAATTCTCCGTATCTGATTTTTGTGCACACAGCCATGTCTGAGTATCACTGTGCATGTTGGTTTGAGGATTTGGGGAAGAAAAGGTAGAGGGTAGTATGGTAATTAATGTAAAGTTGAATTGTTAATTTTAATTTAAAAATCCAATAACTTATAAGTCGCACACTCTTTCGAGGTCGGATTCAGACGCCGTTTTTTGCGTTAGACTTGTGTCGTCGAGGTCTTCACGATGGAATTTGTTTCATTAGATTTGAAGTAGGTGAAAATTTATGCTAAAATCGGACGACCGTTCGGTTTCGTCCAAAATGGGGATATTTAAGCGAAATTGAAAATCAATGCGAGTTTAACTTACATTAAATTTTATTATATCATATCCATGATTTTATAAACATTTATTGATTGCTTGGATGTTAATTAAATTGTTTCATTGATTCTCTGGTTGAATTTTCGTTTGGAAAATGGATGACATAATTATTCGATCATTATAAACCCATATAATTGTCTATATATTATCCATAACCATTATTTTGTAGGGAAAATTTATAGAGAGAAACAAAAAGGGGTTTCTCGCCCATAAATTACTTATTTACATTTGTATGCTGTCATTGATAGTAAATTGGACTTAATTCCTGATATTGTATATCGATTGATATGTTTCTAACCGTTATAAATATATATAAAATTATCTATTTCTAAAATCATATTCAAATTTTATGATTAATATGTGACGCCCCACCTCTATGCCCATGCTAGCCAAGATCACTACGGAGAAATATCGTCAACTAGCGCAGAGAATAAGGCTGTTGAGGAGCGACCATCTGTATAATTGCTTTGTGCGAGTACCGATATGCCAGATAAAAATACAACTTTTCATCTCAAGAGGAAATCCGACATACCGATGCAAACTCAAGGCTACTATACAGTGGCTATAATATCTTCGGTTAGAAATAAGTATCACACAAATCAGTCACAGAAGACCATATCTCAAAGGCGGAAACAGATATGAATATTACACATAAAAGTGTACATCAGAGTAGTGGTCAAACAAGATCCATCACAAAGGAATAGCTACAAATGCTACACAGTAGAATAAGTATACATCATGGTGTCTATATCTCAAAGGTATACAACAAAATAAATACTAATCTAAGTAGTTAGCTAAAAGTCAGAATAATAATCCCAGACGAGGAGTCAAGCAGAAGCACCTGTAACATCTCGGTCTGACCCGAGTATTATTTAATAAGAAAATAATAAACGGATCAGTCAAACAATAAATATCAAATAAAATGATATAGAATAAGAGATATGACAAAAACGTATGATAACCATAAAGCCATACTTTGATAAGTATGTAATTGAAAATCAACTAGAGATTAATCAATATAACAAGAATCTTCTCAAAGATCAAAAAGAATGCCATACTCTTTATTTTTATTCACCAAACCATAAATATTGACAATTATATCAATGTCAATCACAAAAGTTAATGACACACAAATTCACCAATGCACAAATATTGATAAAACTTATCAATGTAAATCACGAAAATCGATGAAAACACAAATTCTAGAAATCATCAATGGAAATCCAAAAATCACAAAAAGGGGGAGGCCTATCACAAAACGGGAGTATGAAAACTCACCAACACGTGTATCACAAAACAGAATGCTATTCCATGGTTGCTAACCATTAATTTTGAGTCGAAGCTCCACAAAACGGTCTGAAGACCATGGGTCGCTACCCCACCAATTTGAGCCGAAGCTCCACAGAAACGGGGTTTAGTCTCCCTCGTAGATAAAGAGACATCGCACATTGCTAGTCTAATTCACAAAAATGATCATCATCGATCATCAAGAAGTGTAATTGACACTAAGCTAGTAAATATATGAGCTTAGTTTCATGTTCCATAACCACTAGCTTAACTTAAATATTTACGAACAAATTGTAGATCTCCACTCGAAAATTGTCACAAGAGATTCAATCAAACAAGACCAAGAATTAACCGACGAAGTAAACGCAAGCGTTTCATGCCACTTGTTTTACTAAGCCGTTTAATTAGATTTCTCATACGAGTGAGGTAAAGGTTTGTATATACTAATAGATTGGAAAACAGTTTAAGAAACGAGCTTTGTAATAAAATAGTGTTGAAATCGTTTTAATGGAAGAGCTTTGATATTTACTACTAGTGTAGAAAACCTTTATATTTTTAAAGTGACAAATCACAGAAATGATTGTAGAAATAATCAATCATCAAAATTCACATTCGAAGACGTGAATTAAATCCAAATAAATTGATTCCAAATCCATCAAAATGGATATACCCAAAAATTCCAAAATAGAAGTCATCAAGGTCGAAAATAATAACAAAAAATCGAAAAACCATGAATCGATAGAAATTGGAAATCAACACAAAATAAGCTAAATAGGCAAATAGAAGCAAGTCAGTCGACTGACTGCAAATGTCCAGTCGACTGAACTAGAAACTTGAAATTTTCATTTCCTGCAGTCAATCGACTGACTACAGAGGGTCAGTCGACTGATGTAGAAAACATAGACTCTCTGTTTCTGCAAACAGTCCCGGAAGTGCCAATTTTCTACAGCCAGTCGACTGACTGCCGGGGGTTAGTCGACTGACTGGCACTGGGGCTATTTTTCAGCCTATTCAAATGGAGAGCAAACTCTTCCAAAATGCAATCGAATGAGCAACAACGCTAGGGGTTTACGCAAATCAGCAACCTGGCCCTATAGGCTCTTCAATGCATCACTAAAAACATGTTTAAACATCAAAGTTAGGATTTTTGAAGATTTGACTTCAAAACACCAAAAATTGGAATATTCACCAATTTAATCCAAACCAAAGCCGATGCACATGAATAAGTGTTAGGAATTCATACCCAACAATCAAAGATAGATATAGGCATAGATGTGAGATAAAAATCTCACCTTTTCACAAAATCAAGGAAGAAGAAGCTATAGAGCAATGGCAAGGACAATCACTCTTCAATTCCAACCCAACAAGCTTGAATCTAAGCTTAAAAAGAGAAACTTTTCCCAAGTTAGATTTAGGAATTTCTGAAATAGAAAGGAGAATGAGTTGGAGAAGAAGAAGAGAAGGCTTACCAAAGCTTCTTATATGAATTTGGAGTTAAATCTTGGATTTTGCAAAGATAATTAGGGCTTGGAGTTTTAATTTCCCATTCCTCTCTCCATTGTTGCTAAAGCTTGAGTATTAGGAAATTATGAAGGAATGAAGAGAAGAGGGGGTGAAGCTTGGATCTAAAACTAAACCAAAGCCCTAAGTGAAAAAGTAGCAAAATTCCTCTAACTCCAAACATATCGAAGTTTATACTCAAAAAGGTCGCATATGTCATTCTGAACTCAATGGGGGTGGTATCGAGTCCTAATTCGACTTTTTGCAAAAAATAGCTTTTCGGACAATAGTCTGACTGACGATGAATTATTTTAAATAAAATATTTAAATATTCAATCGTAAAATATATGGGTTGTTACAGACTCCCCTCCTTAAAGAAATTGCATTCTCGCAATCTTAAGAAATAAATGAACAAAAAGTAACAACCATAAAAGCATATCAACACAAAATAAGAAATTTGGAATAAGAAGTTCACCTCAAAGAGCACGAGAAAGTAAGTCCGGATGTGTTTGCTCGATGAATTCTCTGGATTCCTAAGAATAATCCTTAGGATTTGAGGACCATTGAACTTTCACAAGAGGAACATCTTTATTTCGAAGGCGTTTAATCTCCGAAGCAATAATACGAATATGATGTTTCTCATAAGTCAAATTAGGCGAAACTTCAATTTCTTCCACAACACCGGGCTCAAGAATAGAATCGGAATCTCGAAGGCATTTCCGTAATTGAGAAACGTGAAACACGTCATGAATAGCAGAAAACTGAGCCGGTAATAAAAGGCGATAAGCCATGGAAACAATATGTTCGCTGATGGGAAACAGACCAATATATCGAGGTGCTAACTTTCCCGATCGACTGAAACGCACAACTCCCTTCATAGGTGAAACACGAACAAACACAAAATCTCCCATAGAAAATTCTAATTTTCTTCTTCGATTATCGGCATAGGATTTTTGTCTACTTTGGGCTTCTTTCATCCTATGACGAATAAGGTCAATCTTTTTTGTGGAATCACGAATAAAATCTGGACCAAAAACTAGCTTCTCACTGGCCTCAAGCCAATAAGAAGGAGATCGGTATGGCCTTCCGCAAAGTGCCTCAAAATGTGCCATCCCAATAGTAGATTGGAAGCTATTATTATAGGAAAACTCAACAAGAGAAATATGATCTTCCTAACTTCCACGAAAATCAAGAACACATGTACGAAAAGATCTTCAAGAGTTTGATTCACATGCTCGGTTTGTCCATCGGACTGAGGATGATAAGCGGTGCTAAAATTAAGCTTCGTTCCCAAAGCTTTTTGAAGACTCTTCCAAAATCCACTGGTAAACAATGGATCATGATCACTAACAATGGAAGCAGGAAGTCCATGAAATTTAACAATTTCTTTAATAAAGAGCTTGGCCAAAAGACGATTAGACCGAACGGGAATAAAATGGGAGGATTTAGTAAGTTCATCAATAATCACCCATAAGCTATCATGACCCGAACGAGAACGGGGAAGGCCGTCTATAAAATCCATGGAAATTTGGTCCCACTTCCAAAATGGAATGTCTAAAGGTTGCAATAACCCACTGGGCCTTTGATGCTCGGCCTTAACGAGTAGGAAAATCATGCAACGCTTAACAAAGTTAGCAATATCAGATTTCATTCCATCCGAATAATAAAGTCGCTTCATATCCGCGTACATTTTTCTACTACCGGGATGAATGGTAAATTTAGAACGACGAGAATCTTATAAAATGTCTTTGTGAAGATCACTAATATTTGGCACGATAAGTCTACCAAATTTTCGAACACCGCCACGAGAATCAATATTAAAGTCTTTCAAAATTTCGATACCAATTTTATCCCTACAACTTTGGCTAAGAAGAGCCAATTCGGAATCTATCTTTTGAGCTTCAAGAATGCGGTCTAAAAGAGAAGGATGAGCCTCAAGGCTACATAAAGCCAAAGATAAACATAAATCTAACTCACGATCTCGAATCTCACAAGTGGATAAAATTCCGAGATCATTCCATTCGGATATCATCATGGAAACAACCGCTTGTAGCTTTCGGCTAAGGGCGTCGGCAATATGATTTCCCTTTCTGGAAGTATAAAGAATGTCAAGATCATAGATGCAAGGAACTCGAGCCAACGTTGTTGACGCAAATTAAGTTACTTTTGAGAAAATAAATACTTTCAAGATTTATGATCGGTATAGAGAATAAATTTCTCTCCCAAAAGATAATGACGCCAAACTTTAAGAGCGAAATCAATAGCCGCAAGCTCTAAATCATGAGTGGCATATCTAGTCTCGGCTGACTTCAATTGCCTAGAAGCATAAGCAATGACACGTTCTCTTTGCATGAGAACGGCTCCCAAACCAACACGACTAGCATCGGTATAAACAATAAAATCTTGATTCCCCTCGGGAATAACAAGAATAGGAGCATCAGAAAGGAGTTCTTTTAATTTCTGGAAAGAAGCTTCACATTTGTCCGACCAAATGTATTTAACTCCCTTCTTTGCCAAACTACTAAGAGGCTTGGAAATTTTAGAAAAGTATTTTATGAAAGGGCGGTAATAACCTGCCAATCCAAGAAAACTACGGATTTCCGTCACACTCTCCGGTCTCTTCCAATTTTGAATCACTTTAATCTTTGAAGGATTCACGGAAATTCCGGATTCGTCAATAATATGACCGAGAAACTTCACACGAGATTGCCAAAAGTGGCATTTAGAAAATTTTGCTTTCAATTGATTGCTCCTAAGAGTTTCCAACACAATCTGAAGATGCTTTTCATGCTCCTTCTCGGTTTTAGAATACACAAGAATATCATCAATAAAGATGAGAACAAATCGATCGAGGAAGTCTTTGAAAAATCTATTCATAAGGTCAACGAAATAAGCCGGAGCATTCGTTAAACCAAATGGCATAACAAGCCATTCATAAGATCCATAATGAGTATGGAACGATGTCAAAGGAATGCTATCCTCTGCAATACGAAGCTGATGAAAACCGGTTGCTAAGTCTAATTGTGAAAAGGCTCTAGCACCACTAAGTTGATCAAATAGATCATCAATCCGAGGTAAAGGATATTTATTATTGATCGTAAGATCATTAAGCTTGTGGTAGTCAACGCGAAGCCTAAGTGTACCATCGGATTTCTTCGCCAAAATAGCCGAAGGTCTCTAAGGAGAGGAACAAGAGTGAATAAATTGCTTCGTCTCCATTTCAGATAATTGTTTGCACATCTCCTCATTTTCTTTATTGGACATACGATAAGGAGAACGAGTAATAGGTAGAGCTCCAGGGATAAGGTTAATTCTGAACTCAATTGCTCGCTTAGGTGGTAATCCTAAAACGGGCTCAAATATGTCGGAAATTTCACGAACAACGTGAATAAGAGAAATGACATCTTCCTCATCATCATTATCGTCATCATGAGGATTTAAAGAATATAAATGTGCAACCAAGTTGGAATCCGAATCTTTAAGATCAATAGAAATCTGCTTAACAGATTAAGGATGTCGAAGATGAATAGTCCGCTCAGGACAAGGATTTGAGCTTCATGTCGGTTAATCCAATCCATTCCCAAAATCATTCCAAAGCCTAAGTAGCGCATAACATGCAAATCGACTCGGAAAGAAAAATCACACAAAATAATCTCAAAATCTTTACAAAGCAAACTAATTGTTGAGGATCCACCAACCGGATTCGTAATTCTCAAAGAAGTCACTAAAGCAACAACACTTAAAGAAAAAGTATCAATAAGTTCTTTTGATATAAAAGAATGGGACGCACTCGTATCAAAAAGAATTCGAATAGGTTGATCACGAAACACAATAATTCCATCAAGGATAGAATGAGGAATACCTTAACCACGAGAAGTGTTACTAGGAGTTTGCACCATATTAAGCTTTCCCTCCTTCCTACCTTGAAGTTTGGGACGTGCGGATAAATAATGACCCGAACTTTTGCAATAGCGACAAGCAAGGGGCTTTGAACACTTATTAGCATAATGGTCTTTAGAACCACAATTGTAGCATTGCCCACTACTAGAGACAGAAGTCTTTACCACCGGAGTTGCTTGCTTCCCTTTCTTATTGGGATAAGGACCTTTGAACTTATTAGGCATTTTCTTGTTGTTGTTGAAGTTTGGTTTAGCACTCACAACTTCAACATCACTCTCTCTATCTGCCTATTCAAGACGAAGAGCGATATCAATGAGTTGATCAAAAGAAACTTCTAATTTTAGAAGTAATGGCTTCTTGAGATTTTTATTTAAGCCATAGACAAATCTTTTGTCCATCTTCAATGGGGTGTTTATGTATTCGACCCCGTATTTAGAAAGTGACTCGAACGATGCGACATAGTCTGCCATGGAGGATTCACCTTGAACAAGGTCTATGAAACGACGAGCCAATGTCACCTTCTCAGCTTCTGGCACAAACTTTAACTCGAATCATTTTCGAAATTTCTCCCAAGTAAGACCCGCTTCATTTATTTCAGAAATCAGAAGCTCGTACCAGTCTAATGCTCTTTCTTGGAGCATACTAGAGGCCACCTAAACTCAGTGAAGATCAATAAGATTCATGCGAGAAAAGATTCGATCGCATGTTCTTAGCCAAGCTTGGACTTCAATAATGGTTTCAGAACCTCTGAATGGGTTCCCACCCAAGTTGGTATAATCGCTACACAAACGTGCAAATCTAAACTTAGGGTGAGTAGGCTCTGGATTGGGTCCGGCAGCTTGAGCATTCTTCACGAGATCTAAAAGCTGCTAGGCAGACATAAATACTCCATCCTAGGGAGTAGCACTAGATTGACCGGCGCTGGGACGACCAGGTCTAACCATTTCTCTTCTTTAGAAAAGAAAGAAAGAAGAATAAAAAGATTATTCACAAAATGAGTAACAAACAATAATGATTGATAAAACAAGGTATCATAAAAGAAAATAGGATGAGATGGCACAAAGACTCGAATCAAATCCTAAGGCACGACTCCTAAGATAGACTTAGGACGATGATCTTTGTTAAATTATTCTACATTGTTCCGAAGTATGGTTCTGATACCAAGCTGTGACGCCCCACCTCTATGCCCATGCTAGCTAAGAACATTACGGAGAAAAGTCGTCAACTAGCGCAGAGAATAAGGCTGTTGAGGAGCGACCATCTGCATAATTGCTTTGTGCGAGTACCGATATGCCAGATAAAAATACAACTATTCATCTCAAGAGGAAATCCGACATACCGATGCAAACTCAAGGGTACCACACAATGGCTATAATATCTTCGGAAACAAATATAGAAATAAGTATAGCACAAATCAGTCATAGAAGATCATATCTCAAAGGCGGAAACAGATATGAATATTACATATAAAAGTGTACATCAGAGTAGTGGTCAAACAAGATCCACAGTATCACAAAGGAATATCTACAAATGCTACACAATAAAATAAGTATACATCATGGAGTCTATATCTCAAAGGTATACAACAAAATAAACTACTAATCTAAGTAGTTAGCCAAAAGTCAGAATAATAATCCCAGACGAGGAGTCAAGCAGAAGCACCTGTAACATCTCGGTCTGACCCGAGTATTATTCAATAAGAAAATAATAAACCGATCAGTCTAACTATAAATATCAAATAAAATGATATAGAATAAGAGATATGACAAAAACGTATGATAACCATAAAGACGTATGTGATAAGTATGTAATTGAAAATCAACAAGAGATTAACCAATATCACAAGAATCTTCTCAAAGATAAAAAAGAATGCCATACTCTTTATTTTTATTCACCAAACCATAAATATTGACAATTATATCAATGCCAATCACAAAAGTTAATGACACACAAATTCACCAATGCACAAATATTGATCAAACTTATCAATGTAAATCACGAAAATTGGTGAAACACAAATTCTAGAAATCATCAATGGAAATCCAGAAATCACAAAATGGGGGAGGCCTATCACAAAACGGGAGTATGAAAACTCACCAACACGTGTATCACAAAACGGAATGCTATTCCATGGTTGCTAACCATTAATTTTGAGCCGAAGCTCCACAAAACGGTCCGAAGACCATGGGTCGCTACCCCACCAATTTGAGCCGAAGCTCCACAGAAATGGGGTTTAGTCTCCCTCGCAGACACATAGACATCACATATTGCTAGTCTAAATCACAAAAATGATCATCATCGATCAACAAGAAGTGTCAATTACACTAAGCTAGTAAATATATGAGCTTAGCTTCATGTCCCATAACCACTAGCTTAACAAAAATATTTACGAACAAATTATAGATCTCCACTCGAAAATTGTCACAAGAGATTCAATCGAACAAGTCCAAGAATTAACCGATGAAGTAAACGCAAGCATTTCATACCACTTGTTTTACTAACCCGTTTAATTAGATTTCTCTTACGAGTGAGGTAAATGTTCGTATATACTAATAGATTGGAAAACAGTTTAAGAAACGAGCTTTGTAATAAATAGTGTTGAAATTGTTTTAATGGAAGAGCTTTGATATTTACTACTAGTATAGAAAACCTTTATATTTTTAAAGTGACAAATCACAGAAATGATTGTAGAAACAATCAATCATCAAAATTCACATTCGAAGACGTGAATTAAATCCAAATAAATCGATTCCAAATCCATCAAAATGGATATACCCAAAAATTCCAAAATAGAAGTCATCAAGGTCGAAATGATAACAACAAATCGGAAAACCACGAATCGATAGAAATTGGAAATCAACACAAAATAAGCTAAATAGGAAAATAGAAGCAGGTCAGTCGACTGACTGCAAATGTCCAGTCGACTGAACCAGAAACTTGAAATTTTCATTTCTTGCAGTCAGTCGACTGACTACAGAGGGTCAGTCGACTGACTGTAGAAAACAGAGACTCTCTGTTTCTGCAGACAGTCCCGGAAGTGCCAATTTTCTACAGCTAGTCGACTGACTGCAGGGGGTCAGTCAACTGACTGGCAATGGGGCTGTTTTTCAGCCTATTCAAATGAAGAGCAAACTCTTCCAAAATGCAATCGAATGAGCAACGACGCTAGGGGTTTACGCCAATCAGCAACCCGGCCCTATAGGCTCTTCAATGCATCACCAAAAACATGTTTAAACATAAAAATTAGGATTTTTGAAGATTTGACTTCAAAACACTAAAAATTGGAATATTAACCAATTCAATCCAAACCAAAAGCCAATGCACATGAATAAGTGTTAGGAATTCATACCCAACAATCAAAGATAGATATAGGCATAGATGTGAGATAAAAATCTCACCTTTTCACAAAATCAAGGAAGAAGAAGCTATAGAGCAATGGCAAGGACAATCACTCTTCAATCCAACCCAACAAGCTTGAATCTAAGCTTAAAAAGAGAAACTTTTCCTAAGTTAGGTTTAGGAATTCCTGAAATAGAAAGGAGAATGAGTTGGAGAAGAAGAAGAGAAGGCTTACCAAAGCTTTTTCTATGAATTTGAAGTTAAAGCTTGGATTTTGCAAAGATAATTAGGGCTTGAGTTTTAATTTTCCATTCCTCTCTCCATTGTTGCTAAAGCATGAGTATTAGGAAATTATGAAGGAATGAAGAGAAGAGGAGGTGAAGCTTGGGTCTAAAACTAAACCAAAGCCCTAAGTGAAAAAGTAGCAAAATTCCTCTAACTCCAAACATATCGAAGTTTATACTCAAAAAGGTCGCAAACGTCATTCTGAACTCAATGGGGGTGGTCTCGAGTCCTAATTCGACTGTTTGCAAAAAGTAGCTTTTCGAACAATAATCCAACTGAAGACGAATTATTTTAAATAAAATATTTAAATATTCAATCGTACGGGATGTTACATAATATTTCATAAATATTAATTAATTTAGTTAATTTATAACGACTATAAACTAATTAAATCGTTCGGGCTAAAGGGAATTCATCATTTCGGCTGTGTAACTCTTGAGTGTAAATTTGGTCAGCGATTAACATCGAATTATTCTAATGTTAACATTCACATGTCACTTGGCAGGTGGTGTGACATTATGGTCAAATTTATCGCTTACTCTTTTTCGATAAAATCCAATTTTAGTTTAATAAGCCTTACCCAGTTGTGATATTTGTTTACACATTTCTCTTCGTCAAAACTATATCACTTTGGACATGGCATTTGGTAATGGTCAAAATCGCAACCTCATCTACATTTAACATTATATTCCAATACAAATTCCTTGGTTCAAAAATAACAATTATTATTAATCAAAATGTTCTAGCTAGAGACTTTGACTTTGATTTGACTTGAGTTGACTGTGATACTAACTGCATATAACTAAGGAGACGAGCGGTCTCTTGAATAGTGCTTCACTTCTAATACTTTCACTCGACCCAACTATAGTCGCTCGATGGACACCATGCCATGATTTGGCTATAATCAAAGCGGAGCTTTCATATTGAAGATCCATAGTATTCTCAAGTTGAAAGAACTATGTAATCCGTCATATCGATATTTTCTGTTTAACCTCAGTTATATTAACCAACAGAAAACTATCAAGTGAGCCATTCCATAGTTATCCAATAATTATTAGTGCGTAACCTCTAGGTGCTACCAACAGTCATGAGTAATATACTACCCAACATTTGAAGAGCGTAACGTACTCCAGTCTCAACGAATACCTCGATATCCAATCTCGATGCATCTTGACTAGGAATATTTAAAATGGTATATTTGTTTAGTTGTGATAAATTACTCACTGCTACAACACTTTGTAAATACTATCACTAAATATACCATTTATGGATTTTTCTATTAAATATACTTTTAATTGAGTTAATTAATTAATATAATCACATTATATCAACTGTATAATAGGAAGAAAATACATTTTATTTCAAACAAGATTGGCCAACGAGTTAGATATATGTAACAAATTACATAATTGCCCCTAGGGCATGCCCCTAGCTCTATCAATTTCCCACTTGTACTTGGGGTGAATTATATATGGAATCTAATTCCAACTTCTCCAATCAGTTTTTTCAAAACCAATTAGGCTGGTCCCTTAGTGAATGGGTATGCTATTATGTTTTAATTATCTACTTTGTTGATTAACTCTCTTTGACACTGATAAACTACCTTTATCATGTGAAACAATTCGAAGTATGTCTTTCGAATTCTAGTGAGCTTTAAGTTCTATCATGACCAATTTCATGACATTATTATCTTATAACAATATTATGGGATTCACAACATCTGGAATCATCTTTGGCTCAATTATAAATTTGTGCATTGGTATCTATATACATTGGTTTATTGTAGCGCTATTCAAGTCAATGTTTTCAACATTTCGTTGAATCGACCACAATCACCTTTATTTTGAAACATTTCCAAATTAAGGATTTTAACTTGAATTTTATCATTGACATGTTATACTCAATATCACTTATAAAAGTTTATGTCTAAACATTCCATCATAACGAGTTCGTTGTTTCTATAAACAGTTCTCTTGTATTTCATAAATACGCGAGAACACCTCAAACAACCATTTAGTGATATCAATTTGGATTTTATATTTGCTCTATATATCAAATACATAAACAAATCACAATAACACACACAACGTAACTTGTATGATAATTCATATTGCTAATGCATAAGGAATCCAACTTACATGCTCTCTTTTTAATAGGGTGCACTTGTATATCGTTTTGGAGCAATCCCTATATCTTTTATACCCACCATAAAAACATCATTTACAATCCAAAATTGAGTATTAAAACAACTAAAATTGATTTTAATACAAGCATATTGTTAAAATCAACAACGTGTTGTTTACTTGTACTTTGGAAATACCAATATGTCTTTAACGTTCTTTCTTATGAACACATGCTTCCTCTGCACTTTGATTGAAAATCAAACTATTTGATATTTCTATCAAAATACTTATCTCGATGCTTATAAAATGATACATTTGTATCATTTTTTGGATCATATCCAAAGACTCACAAACCCAATATCTCTCCAACTGACCTTGGGGCATTTTTGGTTAACGGCTAACTCTAAATCATTATTTAGAATTTTCTGTTTCAATACATAAGTACCAAACAGTAAGTCTTATCGAGCGATAATTTTGTGAGTAAATCTGAATTAACTTGAGCATGTGGTATAACTAATCTGTTATGTTAATTTCAACAATTGAAATTTACATAGTATTCTTATCAACATTGCTCATTTAATTTGAACCACATTAGTCTTTCCAATAAAGATACAATCTCGGTTGGATGGATCACATCTCTTCGGTTACGACCACCAAAATCATATTTTGAAAATGTACTTGAAATTTTTTCAGATTTGCGCATCATATTGTATAGATTCAACAATCTTAATGGTTTAATTGAACAATCGATTGTAATGTTTATTTTCGACATTAATAAGAAACTCGTAGTTTCTCTTAGATGTAGGAGAATACCTATTTGACATTCTAATGCTACGTATTCATTAAGGTTAGTTAATTTCACTTCATGTCAAATAATCAGTTCTATCTTTGGATTGGATTCAATTCCATTTAATTACCAAAAATTTTTCAAAGAAATTCCTTCACAATGAAGTTGATATACCTTGAAACTTTCTTAGTGCAAATATAATAGGGATTTATAAACTCTTTATGAAGCTTTTTATTTATAAAACTTATTTTAGTTTACAAAAATTATGTTTAAAACATAAATATGTCATTTGATGAAAGACCTTTCTAATTTTTTTTGGAGATTCATACAAGATCTCCCATGAATAATTATTATGTGCAATCTTTCGACTCACACAACCTACCAACTCCTTAGCATATGATATGTTAGGATTTCTTACAAACCTTTATCTTATATGATTTTGTAAACTGCTGTTTAGATGAAATAATATCAATCTTGCGTACTACTCTTAAGTACATGACCTTATAGAAAGAAACTAATTCAACTTCACTCACAATTAATCGTAAATTGTCCAACAATGTCTGATTACTCCTTATCGATGCATCATTATGTATCACATGGAAGGGTGACTTTTAAGATTGAATCTATATTCATTTTTAGGTACATTCGGAACTCTTTCCAATATACTCACTTATTCGACCAAATCAAATCATTTTATTCCACTGCATGTTATTTTATTTACTTTTCTTTTATATTCTATGATTTTATCACAAGCTTACTACATGTGTATCCAACACACATATACACGTCGGTAATAAATCATCGATGGATATAACAAAGTATGTGGAACCCTTTTGGTGTTAATAGACTTGTGATTGCATACATCAGTGTGTATTAATTCAAAGAGTTCATCAACTCTTATGATGCTCTCAATGAATGGGTGCATGGTCATTAATTGTTTGAGATATAATTAACCTGTATCATATGATTCATAATCATATTGTAAAATTATTTCTCAAAACTACGGCTTAGTCTATAATTCCAAAACAACTGTAAATAATATTAGATACATATGTATTTTTGTTGCATGACTTTTACTATAAAAACAAATTCCAAAATATAGTTCTAATTCATAACGAATATTCATAATACTTATACTGAAATATAGTTATATCTACTTTTCAGTCAATACCAAAAAATAAACATTATTTCATAAATAATGTTCGGCGCATTTTACGAAAACAATTTTCATAATTTGATGCAATTATTAGGTGCTATATGGCATGCTGCCATATTTCCTCCATTACTATAATAGCATACTAAATGTAGAGGTCCAACATTGCTTAATATTGTTTACTTATTTCATATGCTGCAACTAGTTCACAAAGGAGAGTTCTTTGATCAAATATCTTGAACTCAATGAAATAAATGTTATAGAAAACAATTTTCTATATGAAAATACATTTCGGAATAAAAATCATATTTCATATTTCATATTCCAATATTAAATGACAGTTATTATTACAATTCCTGTTTCCAACGTTTCTCTATGAAGCAGAAGTGACTATTCATTCTCTTTATTCCAACTTTATCTTAAATTACATCTATTCTTATACATTCGTTTTTCTTTCAGATGGTCAAACTATTCAAAATAAAACATTACTATAATATCATAACAAACCTTTCACAAAAGCGCATTCGATTACTCTTAACATTTAAGACATCAAACATGTTGCACTTTATGTAAACCAATCAAGATGACATTTCAATTATCAAGTTCTTAGATGCATCTCGTAGTTTATGGTCTTGTGTTACATTAACACAACATGATCCTTTTGAAATCATTCAAGTTGAATACATGATCTAAAAATACTTTTTGTCGGCTTACTTCGAATGAACTAACTTCATCGAAATATTGTACCCCACAAACTATGATTGTTCACCATATAACATTTATATGTGAAAGTGCATGGATCAAATATACATAGTCTTGAATTGCATTTAGAGTTTAAAAACTCATAAAATGCAATACACGGTCCAAAACAGATAAACATATAAGCGACCAACTTATGTATGTATTAAGTAGTTGAAATTAGGCACTTGCATAGGTATAGAAACATTATATAACATGAAATTAGAATTATTAGTAAGTATATATTATATTTCTATTTGTTAACTTTCAATTCAGTTTGTTTATATATGTTAATTGACAAATGTTTTATTGATCATATTGAATGCACAATTTTATCATTGTAGATAATTATAACATTATATAGCATATATTCTTACAATATTAGAAAGGTTAAATGTTACCATTTTATTTTTCTAATAAAGTCCCTATTAGTCTTTTATATTTCTCTAAACCTTATGATGAAACATTGAAGTCTTACGACTTCATTAGTGGGTGTTAGGACTCGTTTGTTTTGGTATTCTGACCTTGAGTTTGCTCAACAAATCATAGCCCTAAAACGATGGATATCTCCTTATCTGTTGTATCATATACAAATCCTAGCTTATTTTTCTTTGTTCTAATCTCATTTTGACCTTGAATTTTCTCAATAAATCGAAAGAGATTATTCACCCATACCTACCATATCGTGATGGCCTAAGTATAGTATATGTACCTTGAGTTTGCTCAACAAATACATATCGTTATCTTACCTTATATGTTCAATATATTAATAATACTACAAATAACGTCCCAGCTTGAGTTTTCTCAACAACTAAGGAGTATGTAAGTAATTTATTAATACATATATGGTAGAGGACACTGTTATATTGAAGATTCATAATCTTCAATATACATATTGAGTGATATCGACTTATAGAATTATATACTTTTTATGAAATACCCAGTGGTTCAAGTGTCAAACACATTAGAAATCACGGCATATGTACATTTCCACATGTATTTATTTCTCAAGTCTATTTGGGTTTCTTTAATGTTCCACATTTGGTTTATACACAAATCATATAAGTTTTATTGTTATATAACTTTTATATTTCATATTACTTATATGATAGTCTTATGTATAATATATTATTAATAAAATCTTATCTAATTAATTTTAATCAATTAACTCTTTAATTAATTTTAAATTAGTATTCTAGTATAACTTTTACGTTGGACATATCTACTATAACATTTATAGTGTAGCCTATAACCTTTATAGTGTAACACACATATATCATATATATGTGTAATTTATTTAATTAACTGAACTTTAATTAATTTATTCAATTAATTTTTTTTATTAATTTCAAAATTTATCTTGTACACATACATGTATACTTATGTTATCTTAAACATTTTAAAATAACATAACATATATTAATATATGTAATACATGCATATATGAATTAATTAATTAACATATTTAATTCATTAATTTTATTAATCTTATTAATAAATTTAAATTCTGAAATTATTATATAAATATTTTCAAACATTTTTAAAATATCATTATTCTTTCAAACATTTTGAAAACTTACGCAGTATTATAATATATATAATAAACATTTTTTATTTTAAATTTAACTATTAAATTTAAAATCTTTAACATTAATTTTCAAAATGATTTTGAAAATCAGCCCAAGGCCCAAATTAAGTTAGGCCTTTTCTATCAGGAGCAACCTTTGGGCTCACGTCACCTTTCGGGCCAGGCCAGGCTAGTAACCAGGTAGGAAAGGGTACTTGATTGCACAATTCCAATTCTAGAAACCGTACTAAGTGGGCAAGCTTAATTAGTTATCCCTAATATAACTAATTTAGACCGCATAGGCTATTGGACTCAGATACCATTGTTGGAACTAGACTAGCCCGCAAAGGAAGTTATGGGTGAATTTCAATTTTTTTATCCTATTGGATCTTTTATTGGGCCTATGAAGTCTAAATGAATTAGAACATTTCTAAATTTCATTTAATTAAAATCATTTATTTTATTTAAATTCAAATATATTGAGATATGAAATTAATTTTATTTGATTTAGTTTATACATAAATATATCATTTACATATATGTGTAAGTGCATGTGTAACATAATAATCGGTGAAAGGTACAATATGCCCATATGTAGATATTGTGATTTACATCACAACAGATATATTAGTTCATTTTGTATGTCATGTATGTTGTCCAAACATGTGCATGTATATGTGTTACAATACACACACATCTGTATGTATAAATATATTATATATAATATATGAACATAAAACATTTATATATAGATATATATATATATATAAAGAAAGAAAACAACTATTAAAAATATTTATAATTCAAAATTAACATATTTTTGCAAACGTAATAATTTTAGTATTTTAGTTTATATATATTATGAATAAAATAATGTTATCGTCCATAAATAATTAACATGAAATAGTCTATTGAAGAAAATTAAAATTTTACAATTTTCGAAAAGCTAGGATCATAAAATAGAGCTTAGGAAAAATCTGCAGATTTTTCAAAGTTGAAATATTATTTATAAAAACAAATACATTGATTTTAGTAATAATTATTTAATATAAAATAATATATTATTAAAAATTCAAATTTTAAAATTTAAGAAATTCTAAAATTATGAATGAAAGGTTACAAAATTTTTTGAAACTTTTCAATTAAATTGTTATTTTTAATAAATTATAAACAGTTTTTTAAAAATAACAAAATTTTTTAAAAAATTCCTAGATTTTTTCTATATATTTCTGAAATGATATAATATTTTTAAAAAGTATAAAATTGAATTTTTAATGTAATAATTATTTTACATATAATAAACAATTCAAAAATTCAATAAATGTTAATTTAAAAATATGAATATATGTATGATAATTAATTTATGAATTTTCAAAATTATATTATGTATAAATAGGTGAATTAAAATTTTTAAATCGTATATATATATATATCTTATATAGGCATATTTGCTATTATAAGAAAGAAATATACACTAATATATATATATATATATATATATATGAATTTATTAATAAATATAAAATTATAAATGACAAAAATTGATTTTGTATAGTAAACAACATTTGTCTAGACATAAAACAAATAGTATAATAAACAAATTATACACATAACCAAACTGTTTTGTGGCAATCACATCTACTTACAAAATCTCACATTACTAAACATATAGTAGCAATTTATTTAAACAGATATGAAATTGCTCATTGTAGGATCATAAAATATAATTTAATTACTGTAATATAAATTAAAATTACCAATTTAATGATGCCTTTGAATACATGTTGAAGCAATGACTTCCTTTCCTTTTACTATTCTTGATTCGTTAGATTGTAAGTTCGGAATCACTGACCTCCGACTATCGAATAGTATTATTTTAATTTGAAATATATTTGATAATTTTGGAGTGGATTGAGAGCTATGTTTTAACCAGCAATGTAGAAGGTAATGACAGCCAAAAAAGTTAGTCATTATTTTTAGAGATACATTTACATACATGCTCACACAAATATATATATATATATATATATATATATATATATATGGTTGTAATAGAGAGAAACGAGGAAAACCTTTTTACCCATTTTCACTTTATCTTAACCCAATATCTCCAAGCCAATTCCCTATGTTTTAGTCACCCCTAGACCTTACCAAAACCAAAATTTGCAGCCCTAATGATAGGCCTTAAACCCATCTAAGCCCAAACCAAAATACTATGCAATTAAATCTAATTTAATTGCTTGTCGATAAAACTGTTATAAATATGTATAACATTATGTATTTCTCAAATCATACTCAAATTTTATAATTAATATTTCATAAATACACATTTATTTATAAAAATTATAAACTAATTAAATTGTTCGATCTTAGGGGATTTCATCATTGCGGTTTTGTAACTGTTGGGTGTAAATTTGGTCAGCGATTAACATCGAACTATTGTATTTTTAACAATCACACATCACTTACCAGGAGGTGTGACATTATGGCCAAATTTATCGCCTACTCATTTTCGATAAAATCCAATTTTAGTTTAATAAGGGTTACCCGGTTGTGACATTTATTCACACCAATTATCTTCGTCAAAACTATATCACTTTGGCCTTATGGAATTTGATAATGGTCAAAATTCCAACCTCATCCACATTCAACATTATAGTCCAAATACAAAGTTCTTGGTTCAATAATAACAATTATTATTCACCGAAATGCTTGGCCAGAGACTTTGTCTTTGAGTTGACTTGAGTTGACCTTGATACTAACCGCATATAACCGTAAAGGAGATGCTGTCGAAATTTTCATAAATTTAAGAGTTAGAAATTTTTCAAGAATTTCGGAACATTTTTTATTACTAAAATTTGACTTTTCGAGTTATAACTTGGTAGCTCCTATCAAACGCTGGTGTGAGTAAAACACTATTATTTGAGTTCAGTTTTGTATAATTGTCTAACTTTAAACTATTGAAAGTGTGTTTATTTTCCTTGCGGGCTTCGACTTTCTTTGGATTTTGGAACAGCCACCATTAGGAAGATTGCTGAAGTGAATTCGCTCTTATAGACTTCAAAGTTCTTTGACATGTGACTATCATAGAGTGGAAGGCATTTATTTCTTCCTTGGGACATCTCTGAGGAGAATTTCCCACATTATAAGTAATCTTCAATCCTTTCTTCATTGTTATCGAGCTCACATATACTCCGATTATGACTACTGTGATTGGCGTTGCAACTATTATTTAGAAACAAAATATTGTATTCTGTTTCTCTATTTTTTTCGAAGTTGGAAGTTGTTTTTTTCGATTCCTTATGTAATTTGTTATTTCATTCTTTCCAAATAAAATATATAACTGTAGACAGCAAGCTCCATTGGGTTCCTTCTTCTTATTTTGAATGCTTTCTGTATGTGTTGAATGTTATCTCCGATATTTTGGAGAGCCTTCTATGGGTTGAGCTTTAGTTTATTTTTTGCAATGAACCATAAGTGCCCAGTATAAATGCAATCGAAGAATTGGTGATATTTTTTTTAGGCTTATTTTTACAAAGACGACAGTAGATATTTCCATTTTTGTTCCATTTGATATACCCATCTCCTTTTGGCAATCTATTTTAAACTGTAAAATTAGCACCACGAGCCATTTTTGGATTATTTGCATTTTTCCAAATTACTTTGTGCCAATTTACTTCTACTTCTTCATCTTTGATAAGTTCCAAAGTATTTTTAAAAGAAAATTTTCCTTTGTTGATAGTTTCCATTCCCAGCTGTCTTCTTTATTACTTGTGGCTATTTCTAATTTGCTGATTGCTAAATTGTTGCTACTGGCTGCAAATGAGTTTTCCAATTTGAATTTTGATGCTTCTTTCCACTTTCTCATTAGCACTTCCAAATTGATAAAAATTATTCCATCCCAACAGATTGATCAAGGATTTCCTAATAATCCAAGGATCAAACCAAAAGTTGGTTTACTTGCCTTCTTTGAATTTTCTAACTATTAGTATCGCACCTGCTTCCTTACATTTTAGAATGCTTTTCCAAATATGAGAGTGGTGATTTTCCAATGGTACTGTTCATAAATTTTTGCTTTTAACATATTTGTCTTTCATCGACTTTGCCCGTAAAGAATTACCTTCTATGAAGTTTCAAAATAATTTTAAATTGCATGCATCACTCGGGTCTTTGAAACTTCTTAGACCTAATACACCAGCTTTGTTTGTTTTTATCACCGTGCTCCATGCTACTTGTGATTTTTACCATTCCATACAAAGTTGGCACACAATTTCTCAATTTTGTTCATTGTTTTAGCTGGAACGTTATGTGTCTGTATCCAGCACATCATAATAGTTGTGATTACTGTTTTTGTGTTCTCTAATCTACCTGCAATAGATAGTAACTTGCTAGACCAATGATCTATTTTATTTTGTATGATATTATGTAGTTTAGCACAATCCCCGTCCTTAATCTGATTTGAACTGAGAGGGAGACCCAAGTATTTGACTGAAAGATCACTTTCTTGAAATTTAATAATGTTGATTATTTCTTCATTTCTGCTATATGCTTTGCTGAAATAAATCTTGCTCTCGTTTCCTTTAATTTGCAAACAAGCATAAGTTTTGAGCTTATCAAAAATTTCCCTAATGATCCTTACATTCTATAAATTTGCATTTAAAAATATAAGCAAATCCACCGCATATAATAAATGAATGATACAAGGAACAGTTGTGTTTAATGGTTTTAAATTTTTAAGTAACGGTTCCTTCTCCATTTGCAACGTAAAATTTTCCATAGTAATAGTAAATAGATAGGGAGAAAGTGGGTCTCCTTGCTTAATATCTCTGTTACTGTGTATAAATCCATAAGGAGATCTATTTATTAGTATGAAATATGTTACATTACATACGCACTCTTTCACTAAGCAACGAAATTTTTCATTGAATCCTAATTGCCTCATCATGAAAATAATGAAATGCCTATTTATTTTGTCAAAAGCTTTGTGAACGTCCACATCAATGCACATCTTATTTTTACCCCTTTAATTAAAATTTCTCAACATTTCATGTACCATTAAAGTGTTTCGGTTAGTAGTCTGCTTGGAATAAAAGCACTTTAGTTTTCAGAGATAAAATATTTTAGAAAAACTTTTATTCTATTATTACTTTAAATAGTAGTAATAATTTTATAAAAAAGTTACAACAGGCTATAGGCCTGTTATCTCCGAGACAGTTTGGAATTTTCACTTTTGGTACAAGTGTAGTAAAAGTATGATTCATAATTTTTAAAAGCTTTCCAGTATTAAAAAATTCATTTATGGCTTTAAAAAGAGTATGTTTTACTTCTCCCACTGAAGCTTATAGAATTTGGCCCTGAAACCATATGGTCCTGGGCTTTTATCATCACTGGCAATAAAAATAATATTTTAAATATCCACAAAACAAACTTGAGCAAAAGGCGTTTCTTTACTATTATCATGTAGTAGGAATTTTATAGTAATGTTCAGGACAATTCTTGGCTTCCTATCAATATTGTATAAATCAGTGAAATATTTAATAGCTTTCTAATTGGGAGGCTTCATCAATGATATCTCCCCTATCATTGAGTACTTTTTCTATGTATTTTTGTGTTTCCTACTGGTCATCTTGACATAGAAATTTTTTTCTTGATGTGTCACCACTAGTAAGCCAATCAATTTTGGCTTTCTGTTTAATATTAATAGACTCAACATGCAACTCTTTGGTTAATCTCTTTTGCATATGAAAAAAATTATAAACTTGCATGGTTAGAATTGGTGTAAATAAATGTCACAACCGGGTAACGCTTATTAAAACAAAATTGGATTTTACCGAAAATGAGTAAGAAATAAATTTAGCCATAATGTCACACCACCTGCTAAGTGACATGTGAATGTTAACAGTAGAATAGTTTGATGTTAATCGCTGGCCAAATCTACACCCAAGAGTTACACAACCGAAATGATGACTTCTCTGAAGACCGAATGATTTAATTAGTTTATAATTGTTATAAATTAATTAAATTAATTAATATTTATGAAATATTAATTATAAAATTTGAACATGATTTGAGAAATAAATAATATTATATATATTTATAACAGTTATAATTATATCGATCGATATACAATATTGACAAGCGATTAAATTAGATTTAATTGCATAGTATTTTGGCTTGGGCTTAGATGGGTTTAAGGCCCATCATTAGGGTTGCAAAATTTTGGTTTTGGAATGGTCTAGGGGTGGCTAAAATATAGGGAATTGGCTTGGAGATAATGGGTTGAGATCAAGTGAGAATGAGTAAAAATGTTTTCCTCGTTTCTCACTAATACAACCCTATATATATATGTATCTATAAAGATAACGACTAACCTTTTTTTTGTCATCGTTACCTTCTACATTGCTGGTTAAAACACAGCTCTCAATCCACTTTAAAATTCTCAAATATATTCCAAATTGAAATAATACTATTCGATAGTTAGAGGTCGGTGATTCCGGACTTGCAATCTGACAAATCAAGAACAGTAAAAGGAAGGGAAGTCATTGCTTCAACGTGGATTCGAAGACATCATTAAATTTGGAATTTTAATTTATGTTACAGTAATTAAATTATATTTTATGATCCTATAATGAGCAATTTCATTCTATGTAAATATATTGCTACTTTATGTTTAGTTAGGTGAGATTTTATAAGTAGATATGGTTGTCACAAATCAGTTTGGTTATGTGCATAATTTATTTATTATACTATTTGATTCATATATAGAAAAATGTTGTTTACTATACAAAATCAATTATTTTCATTTATAATTGTTTTATATGTATTTATTAATAAATTCATATATATATATATATTAGTTTATATTTCTGTCTCATAATAGCTTATATGCATATATAAGATATATATATATATATATATATATATATATGATTTAAAAAATTTAGCACGCTTATTTATATATAATATGAATTTACAAATTCGAAAATTAATTATCATACATATATTCATATTTTTAAGTTAACATTTATTGAATTTTTAAATTGTTTATTATATATAAAATAATTATTACATTAAAAATTCAATTATATATTGTCTATAAATATTATATCATTTCAGAAAAAATAGATAAAATTTAGGAATTTTTCAATAAAGTTTATTATTTTCAATAATTAATATTATTTCGAAAAAACTGTTTATGATTTATTAAAAATAATAATTTAATTGAAAAATTCTTCAAAATTTTCATAACGTTTCATTCATGATCGTAAAATTTGTAAAATTTTAATTTTTAATAATATATTATTTTATATTAAATAATTATTACCGAAATCAATGTATTTGTTTTTAAAATTAATATTTGAACTTTGAAAATCTCCAGATTCTAAGCTTTATTTTATGATCCTACATTTTTAAAATTATGAAATTTGAATTTTCATCAATAGATTATTTTATGTTTATTATTTGTAGATGAAAACATTATTTTATTCATAATATATATAAATTAAAATACTAAAATTATTATGTTTCCAAAACTAAGTTAATTTTGAATTATAAATAATTTTTAATAATTGTTCTCTCTCTTTCTACGCATATATTTATGTATATATAAATATTTTGTGTTCATATGTTATATATAATATATTTATACATACGTTTACGTGTGTATTGTAACATATATGCATGCACATATTTGGACAACATACATCACATACATAATGAGCCAATATGTCTGTTGCGATGTAAATCTCAACATCTACATATGGACATATTATACCTTTCACGGAATATTATGTTACACACGCACTCACACATATATGTATATGATACATTTATGTATAAACTAAATCAAATAAAATTAATTTCATATCTTAATGTATTTGAATTTAAATAAAATAAATGATTTATTTAAATGAAATTTAGAAATGTTCTAGTTCAGTTAGACTTCATAAGCCTAATAAAAGATCTAATAGGGTAAATTTTTTGAAATTCAACCAACTTCCACTGCAGGCTAGTCCAGTTCTAAAAAAAAGTCCATCCATCATTAAACTTGAGAAGAAAATTATTTTTGATTGTATTACTTGAGCAAGTATTATTTGCATTAGAGTATGATCACTAGTAGCTTCAAGCAAAGTATAGCATTTAAAATATGGGAAAAGGTTGGTAAAAGCTTGGTTAAGCAGGATTCTATCTAACTTGCAATTTATATTTCTAAATTCCACCGACTTTCAGGTAAATTTGTTTCTCATTATTGGTGATTCAAATAAGCTAGGTTTCAACATGAAATTCAAAAGGAATTCCAATTTTTTTTAAAAAAGAATAGGAATTCCACACCTTTTCTCTAATGGATACATTGCTGTGTTAAAGTCACCAATTAGTACCCATGGGTTAGTAATTTTTTGATTTAATAGTTCTAAATGGTCCCATAACAATAGTCTATCTTTTTCAGTGTTAAGTGCATAGATGAAAGCTATATTTAATTATAACTCCCATTTATTTTTAAATTTACAATGTATGTATTGTAAATTTAAAACATACTGATTTAATTCCCAAACATGAGGGTCCTAAATTATACTTATTCTACCATTGCCTTCCATTGAGTTATTATTGACCATACTCCTATTATTTATATGTCTATTTTGAAAGTCAGTAAGACACTGATCAACAAGCTTATGTTCTAAAATACCAACAACACTATGTTTATAGGAAGTTAGTAAATTAGAAAGGTCATGTTTCCTTTTTGGGGAACGTAATCCCCTAACATTTCATGCAATTATCAACATAATTAATTTTTTTTATAAAGGATATTCATAAAGGATATATTTGCAGCTACAATGAGAGATTAGAGCTGCTAACTTCTATGCTTTTAGAAGTTTTCCTTCTCTTTTCTTGCATTCTTTCTTATCTTGGACTTTTAGATAGTTATCTCATGCATGATTTTTAGTAATGTATTTTTCATCAAAGCTCTTTGGATTGGCAGTGACATTATTGTTCTTGTCCAAAATTTCTTGTACACTTTTCTCCCTATTCCTTTTCCTTTTGTTGTTAATAGGTGAGGAAGAAGATAATAGAAGGATTGTTGTTTTTTTCATCAAAGCTCTTTGGATTAGCAATGACATTATTGTTCATGTCCAAAATTTCTTGTATACTTTTCTCCCTGACCTTTTTTCCTTTTGTTGTTGATAGGTGAGGAAGAAGATGGTAGAAGGATTGTTGTTTTTTTTTGTCAGCAGCGCGGGATTGGATGCTGTAGCTTTATGCAGACAAATGTTTTCCATATTTACCGAGTTTATCTTTTCATTTGGGGCTGCTACTATCTGTAATTAAACCTGGCTCTTCCTGCGGGGGGAGGGGGAGGGGACTATGAACTGTACATTATAATCATCTGAACTATTTTACTTGATCTCTGAGTTATTATTGAACATTTTGCCATGGGAAACATTTCCCTCAGCAATTTTGCCTTGAAGGCTTTGCTGATCAGTGGCTACATTAATGCTATTTTTTTTTTGTTAAAAATTGATGCAACTTGTGATAGGGTATTCTCAGTTTGCTCATCATCGTTTATGATTTCCATGCTATCAATTGTTTTATTGAAATCTGAATCATTTTTCATTCCTTCGAAAAAATGAATCTTTTCCGAAATGGAGTTATTTTCAAGAATAGTCCGACCTTCGGTATGAACATTGTTTTCAAGGTTTTCAAAATTACTTACATATTCAGTCGTTTCTTGATTTGAAGGATTTTGCTCTTTTCTTGATTTCTCTAAAACTTGTCACTTTTCCGAAGTCAAATTGGGATTTATCTTTTCTTTTCAAACTTGTTTTGATGAGCATGATTCTATGAGATGCCCAAAACAAGCGCAGTTCATACATTTACGCGGTATCCATTCATCTTTTTTTTCTTTTGAATTATGTTTTCTCTGTCATGCATTGTGATATAAGCCTTCGCTGGCAGTTCTTCATCGGCTTTAATCTCTACAAGTATTCTTGCATAACTTAGTCTAGTCCCATTTGTCGTTGGCTCATCTTGCTTCTGTGATATACCATTGACTGTAGCAATAAATCTTCTTTCTTCTAGAATCGAAGATTTAACTCTGGTAACTTGCTCCAAATCCAAATTGGATAGGTAGACAATTGATCTCTATCAAGAATCATTTTTTTACTCTATCTTTTAGTATGATCAGTTTTCCATTAAGGAAAAAATGACCTCCGCTGAAGACTTTATTGCAACCAGTCAGATTTAAAATCTAATTATAAAGAAACCGTTGTTTCTTGTGTAGATTTAAAATTTGTCCACTGGCTTTCATGTTCTAACGACAAATTCTCTAAAGTGATGACAATAGGGGTGGGATCCAAAAACATACGCAACAACATAATTCCTCTTCTTTGGTTCTTTGATTAATCGCTTCCTTAACCGCAACAATTCTTTTATCGCCTAATTTGATAGGCGCAACGAACCCCGGATCAAATTGGAGTTATGCCCTCCATTTTTAACGAGATCAGCCCAAGTTGTTGAGATCTTTCTTGATTTACTGCTTCAGTTGTGGGATTTCTTGAGTTTCTAAAGATATTCTGGACCTACTCCATGCTGATTGCTGTTTTGATAAATTCTGTTTGTTATTTGACACTTTCGACTAAAATTATGCTCGAATATGGATGGCAGGCCTTTGGATTTTTGCTGGTGGGTTTCTATGGCGATTTCGTAAGGATTGAAACTCATCATTATCTATGTCGGAGGGCATCCTTTTGATTTGGGGAATAGGATTAGGTGGAGAATTGGATAAGGGAGATGAAGAGCCCTTTAAGATCTGATCAGAAGCCATGAAATTTTAACTTTGTGTATATCTTTGTTTTATTAAGGCAAAGTTCATCCACTTAGAATTGTAAATGTTGATACTTCCATTGTTATCTTACCACTTAAAAACGACACACTCTAAACCACAATGACAGTGAGACTCAAAACCACAATGACAGTGAGACACTCAAAACCACAATGACAGTGAGACACTCAAAACCACAATGACAGTGACACACTCAAACTGACACGCACTCAAAACCACAATAATACTTTATTAGACACTCATCTTTATTCTAATCATCACTAGTATCACGGATGCGTCTCAACAGCTCAAATAGAAATGCTGTTAGGAATCCCCTTTCCTGTGATCCCGCCTTCACTGGTAGGATATAACAAGGAGTAAGGCACATTAACAGGCCCTGCTCTATTCTTCAAACTCTTATCATTATTACGCTTCTCAATATTATCCGCAACGACGGAAAGTCTTGCACCAAACCTTTTAAATGCGTCAATTGCTTTCTGATCATTAGTCCATTCAGCTGAATCACGTGTTCCAAGATACACCTCATCGGAGGCATGAGTCGATAGAATCTCCATTAGAGAAATACCAATAATGCTCTGTAGTTGAGTAGTGACTGTTTTGAGAATTGCCTTTTCGGGATTGGTTTTGAGTAATTCATAGTCCGATGTTCCTTCTTTTGGCATGAACCTGCGACTAATAGTAGGGCGATTTGGAATGTAGGTAGTGAAAGTGTACTGGCCAAAATTCACAGCAGCATGGAGGGCAGAGGCGATCCAAATGATAATTGTGCATGACTGTGTCAAGTCTTCGACTGTTTGCATTTTTGGCCACCATGCCCTATCTTTTAAGTCTCCATGGCCAACTTCTCGTACTTCTTTCCAAAACGCTTGAAGTTCAGTATCAGCTTGGACTGAGGCGTTAGTTGGGTAATAAATTGCACAGTATTCTTTGACCCATGTCTCTATTGCTGACCAAATTTCTAGTCCATCCACGGCGTATGGATAATCTTTGATTAGTAGGCGGAGTCTGTGTGGGGATGATTCGTCCTTCACTGCTACACCTCTACAAGTTACCAAAATAACTTTACGATTTTGTAATCAAATTAAACATTCATGAATGCAAATTGCTTGACATAATTATACCTTTGGAGGAGATCTGTAGGCAAAGCTTGTTCCATGAAATTCCAATCTTTGTAAACCTTCGCAGACATTTCCATGGCAAATTTATCTGGGAATACTATTGATTCAAGAATTCCACCACCGCTTATAAGAGCTTGGCGAGCTAATGCATTTATATTCATTGTGTCACGATAATGCGGTACTAAGAGTTTGTTAATCGGATGCAGTGCACTCAAGTGTCTGTTTGTTGCAAGGATAAATGGCTCTGTCACTGCATGTGTTTTGAGCCTGCAACATTTATTCTGATTAAGTATTCTTCGTCCTGTTGTCAAATTGTGAAATTTAGGAATATTAACTTACCAGTGACTAATGAGCTCATGCATTCCATAATCGTTGACACTAACATATGCTTTCGCTAGTTCCCAGATTGCCCCTTGAACTCCTGTCAGTTCTGCAGGTGTGAAGACTTCGTTGACTGCGCCATGTTGTTCTCCATCTGGGTGAGGCAAGCTGAGCTCAATAGCTAACGGCTTCAAGGTACTGTCCTCATTTAATAATAGAACAGTTCTTGTTGCATAAACTTTGTTCTCGGTAGTATTGATTCTTTTTAGGTACGGTATCAATGCGTCATGGTGGTCCAAAATGAAGAGTCTTTTCTGGTTTAGTGCCTGAAAATTTATGGCTTTTCAGTATATAAACACATGTATGTAAGTAAATAATAACTTTACAGGTAATACCACACCAGGAAACTAACCTGTTGAACACTAAGGCCGTTTAAGTTTTTTTCTAGATCTGCTGCTGTAATTGAACTAATTTGATTACCATACTTGCTTGAATCAAGCGTACTTGATGGAGGAAATTCCTGGGACGAAATTGTACTACTTCAGTTAATCTTCTTCCTTTATAAAATGTGTATAACCATAACAATCCACAGTTCCATAATTTACCTCGAGCAAACGGATGATATGTGGATTCACACCTGCCAACATCTCTCTTGCAAATTCTTCATCACTTCTCCAAGCATACTTATCATCTGAAAATAGATCATATATATCAACTACCATTATCTATACAATTGTTAAATGAAAACAATTTATGCTAGCACAGACCTTGAATAAGTTGAGGAATCGGGTACTTGAGATAGCTTTGTCCATTATGAGTGCTAAGTGCTGCTTTGATCATTGGAAAAGGAATGGCTTGTTTGATTGAATCCAGAAGTGGAACACTGGGAATTGGTAGCCCACCTCTGAATAGACGATGTACTTCTTCGTACGAGTCATACTCATTTGGTGTCAAATCAAATACTGATTTTAGGAAAGGAATGAACGCGTCCGCTAATGATTTCAGAGAGTAACCAAGAAAATCTGACATTTTTAGATGACCAAACCTTTCATCTCTAGGAACATAAATGTCGAGGCCTCTTAGTAGTAACCTGCTCTCTGTTTTTGGATCTGATGTACCAGAAAAACATACTTGTCAAGTTCAGTCAAAGTTTCACACTGTCATGGTACTGCTAATACCACCAGCACCACCGCTGCCGCTACGACTACTAGTCATACTACTAGTTTATTATTATTACAACAGCTGCTGCTTATAGCATTTATTAGTGTATCACTGGACTTATAGGAACCATGTTAATAGTTTCTCAATATATTTGTGGACACATCATGTTTGCAGTCTGCTTTATATTTGATAAAAAAAAAAAAGAGTATATATAATCCAATGAAATATTTGATTCTTTGAAATAATTTTCATTTTAGTTTTTCAAAATAATCTATGCGTCAGTGGATCCTGGCAACAAAATCGTTGTACCACCTATATGATTCTATGGTATAACACATAAAGTTATCCACAACAACAAAAAATAAAAAAAATCCCAGTTTGAAATTTGGGTGAAGTTTTATGTGTGGACCATGGTTCAAAATTCTGGCGGAATCCCGGGTATTCTGGTGA